>CATOHG010000014.1:0-600000 GCA_951800055.1 Cenopis cana | reverse complement strand
AAATGAAAAATGGCGGCATTTTTCTAAATACATGCGCGCTCATCATCAGCTGCGCATGTGCACATTTGTTTTTAAAATGCTAAGTAGGCAATGGCTTAATGCGCATTCTGCCACGCATTTACCCAAAGTGAAAATTTTCAATTTATTTATAGGTAATAAATAAAATCTAAAATGATAAATGATACGTTTAAGAAGTATTAATATTTATGTACTTGTTTATAAGAACGGTAATCTATAATTGACTAATTTGTGAAATGTTTTTCAAATAATTAAAATTCTTTGCGCCGAGCTGAAGACAGAGTTAAAATTTTTAAAAAAATTGAAAAGTAAAAAGCACTAGTGCGGAAAAGTAGCACTTTCCGCACAGTTTAACTGCTTAGAAAAGGCACTTTTCAAGCACATGCATTGTAAAGACATTTTTAATATATTTGCAGACCGATTTTCCGAAACTTTGCGACGCTTTTAATGCCTAATTAAGTACGATTTGATAAACTTAACTTGTATATGCAATTGTACATAATTAGGTATTGAAACAATGCTGCAATGCCTCTCAGTATGTCAGTTGCGGAAACATTAATCGTACGCTGTGGTCGTTAGGTTATGTGGAAAGTTTGACAAGTTCTTATGGAATGAGCTACTGCCGGCGCCATATTTAACGTTGATCGGTCCGTAGTCGTAATTTTATGCAACCCGCCCTTTGTGTGAACCCGTTGAACGTTCACCAGAGCTGTTAAGCTTGCGAGAAAAAATATAATATAAATACAGCTTCGTACTTTTGTAGTGGATATTACTCTTAAATGGCGCATGGCATTAGTAATGTTTATTACTCAGTCTTTGCTCAGTCTGTCGACTCTGACCCGTGGTGACGTCAGAGATGTGCAATCTCAATATAATTCGATGTACGAGTATACATATATTTAAAAAAATGTATGGACTAATTAGGCCATAGGGCAGCCGACGGGTTTTGCTACGCAAAATATAACGTGAGATGCCTCGCTGTAAATATATATATTTTTGTGTTTATTTAGCTCCGTGTTGGGACGAACTTTAGTGTTAGGCTGGGTTGCACCAAACCGTCTGTAATCGTAAGCGGTGTTCGTCAAATCTGAATGTATGGAAAGTTTGACAAGTTTCTATCTAAGGGATGACAGCTGCCGGCGCCATATTTGACAATGACCGGTCTGTGTTCGTACGTTGGTGCAACTGGCACTTAGACTAATATGCCACGGCGTGTTGTTTACAGCGGAGCTAGACGTGTACGGTCTGAGGAAGCAGCAGATCGAGTTGCTGACGCTGTGCGCGGTGCGCGGGCTGCTCACCACGCGGACGCGGCTGCGGAAGGTGCTCTCGCAGCCGCCGGACACCGGTGAGCGCCTTTTGTTTCTTTTTCATTGCTAATGGCCTTGCTCTTGGCCAACATTAGCAACTTGGGCAACATAACGCACGAAGGCCTCAGACAAATTGCTACTAAATGTGCACAAACATGCACACTTAGTAGCTACGGTACCCTAGTGGTTCAAGCGTGCGGCTGGCAAGAGTCTTTCGGAACCACTCGGAACTTATGTACGGAATATCATTTTCACATCACCTATTCGGATAAGGGCTTTTTCTTCCCTGCTAGGAGGGATCAAAATGGCACTTTTCTTCCCTGCGAGAAGGGATCAAAGTGGCACTTTTCTGTAACGAGTAATAACTTAATGAGTTATTGTATCGATTTTGATCAATGATAAATGCACAACTATTGTTATTTCAGATCTTTCATTATCCTCAATAGGTGATGTGAAAAGCAGTATGTGTCACATGGAAGCAAAACTATTTCCACCTTGGGCGTTAATTCTTGAATCCCTCACTACACTCAGGATTCTATTTTAGAATCCCTCGCTACGCTCAGGATTCTATTATATAATCCTTCGCTTCGTTCAGGATTCAATTTACGCCCACGCCGTAAATATGTCATTTTGCTCCCTTGTGACACAATCTACTATTGTCGGTCGTTCGTCATCGTTGTTCAGCTAGGCATTGCTCTTAAAACACTCGTGTGACCTTATCATGAAACACACTCGTGTTTTAATGCCCCTCATAATGTGCCAGTTGCATAAACTACTATAATAATAGTATTACATACAGACCGGACACGAATCCCGTTTCCACGACTGCCGATCGGGTGCCGGCGCGCCTCGCGATTCGTCCGCGCCACGCGCTACGCACCCGCGCAAACAATTGACGCGTGTACCGACAGCGCATGCACACATACTTACCCACAGCGCTTACGTTCCTTCGCGTGTCACAGGTGTGCTCTTGTATAAGTTTTTTCAAAACAAAACACAAACGCACGCGTTCGCTTTTTTAGTCACATTTTGTAAGGCAACGCGAGGAGCGCCTCTGGTGGCCCAATATGGTAACTATTTTTTGCCATATAAATTAAGAGGCCTTACAAGTTTTAAATTTCTTTGATTTCAAATTGTGACAAAAGTATTGATAATGCCAATAAAGAGGTTATGGGATACGACGATATTAGTAAAGTTTTAGATAGTAACATTGCCCTTTTTTGATTTTATTGTGTGTAGTAGAATTTAAGCGGAAAATAGTACATTATTGCCGTGGCCGGGAAGGGAGCAATTGCAGGCTGAGTATTTGTTTAAATTCGTTTAATTATAATACGAAGCCTGCAATTGCAATTCCGGCCGAGGCTAATATAGTGCTTTTCTCAAAAATGGGGAAAATACGACAAAAATTTAATTAACATTTGATAAACATAACCTTAAAACGTCAAAAACATCATGTTTTCCCGCCGTTTATTTTTTTTAACAGAATCGCAAGTGTATTTTTCCACCGAAAAACGAAAATTATTCGAGACACATAAAAAAACGTCGCGTTTTCAACAGAAAAATACGAGCTGAATTGGCTGAATACGACCTGTGCCTCCTTTTATATGACAGTTTCTACATTTTAAAAAGTTTATAACTCGACAAATAAAGGAATTTATATGTGACATTGCAGGCCATATATGTGGCCTGCAATGTTTTTTACTTTTTAATTTGGATCTGACCTTAAACTATACACTTTACCTTCCAATATGTAGCGACTAAAGTCCAGTTTGCGGGCCATTTTTGAGAAAAAGCAGTTTTTAGCTCGAAAACAGTCGATTTGGAGTGAAGTTTGAAACGAAATATCTTAATGAAAAATGCAAGAAATGTATTTAAAATTTATGTCATTAGGTCGCAATAGTCCTGTTCTAGATAGTAACATTGATAAAAATTCAAGAAACTTGTTAAATAAACAGAAAATGGCCTTAATAGATGAGCATTTTTTACCTAATAAGGACCCTTGGCTAAAGTTAAATGTGTTCGTTTGTGTTTTCTTTCATAAAAACTTACACTAGAGGAACTGTACTGTACACCAGGCTCCACAAACTGCGACACCGGGCAGCCGGGCACCCTCTTCTTTCGCCTGCTGACTTCGCTTCAGATTAATTCGGCTCTCGTACGCGTCCGATAAATGTAACGATCCTAACTATATCAAATAAACATTAGTCTAGTTAGGCAGCTGGCCTTCTGTACGTAAGCGCCTGGGATACGGTCACATTGAACTCATAGCCGGCCTGTGGTAGTTACTTTCGATGAAAATCCCTTGCCGATCGTGGCGCAAGACACGCAGTGGTCCGCTACACATTGTTACACTAATTATAACTAGCAGCAGAAGCAGTAAGCTTATTTTATGTCACACCTGGCCATAAAGCGGCAATTACCGCACGCCGGCATGTATGAAACCGTCCCGCTCGCGTCACGCAAGCGATGTGACCAAGCCTTTACACTACACTCCCTCCGTTCCACACTTCTATTTATATGAAAAAATGCTATAATATGTGCATAGTGTAATATACTGCCTATAGACAGTAAACTAGAACATAAGATATTATTCAAAATTAAATTGACTAAATGGCTACAGGATTATTGTTTCTCCGATTAGGTTGAATACGCATGAACCTTTTTAAATTTAAGACCTTGTAATCGTGTAGCAAGTAAAGAGTTTTGAAATTGAATTTAAATTGGTGATATAATACTTTCAGCTCGCAAAGATCTCAACACGTGGAGCAATTCGCCGCAAGTCAAGCAAGTCGTGGAGATGGGACTCTATAGGAACGCCGTTTACTCGGCCATACAAGTTCTAGGTAAGATTTTTCATTACCTATATTATTGTGTCCTACTGTTGGGTGGCGTACAAGAAGAGAGGCCTATGCTCAGCAGTGGGCGATTACGGGCTGAAAATGATGATGATGATGACTGTTGGGCAATGGCCTCCCTTGTCTTCCGCGGAAAACGGATTCTTATTGTTGGAAATGTAGTCAGCGTCCTTGTGTTTTTCCGGTTGCTTGTTTCCTGTGTTAAAACATCCGGGGACCACAGGGACGGCCCGTCTCTCGCTGTTTGCCCAAACAGAAGCGTTTGCAGCGCCTACATGAATATACACTGCAATGTATTGCCCGCCGTCGCAATAATTACACATCATGTTATAGGAGAAATTCACATATCAAAATTGCATGTCACTTGTTCATTCGCTCCGTACCCTTTGCACAAAGTAAATAGCGGCGGCGCGCGCCGGAGCAGAGAGTCCGCTCAGTACAAAGTGCCATTTTCGCCGCACGCACACAGACGTAACATTTACAGGCATTCTCGGTTGATTTCGGACGAGCTTAGTCGCGACTTTCACTGTCGCGTCGCGAGTGCTAGTTGTGCGCGCGTTGATCACTTGACGTCCGTCCCCGCCGCTACGTAGGTACTTTGTGTCACGTACGTCAAAATGAATAACCGATATTATTACAGTTGGAATGTATTTTATTGTTTAAATACAACAAAAAACTGTGCCTACACTTTCTTCAAATTTTCATACGATATTGAAATGCGGGTGGCGCAGGACCGGTCATTGTGGCACTCTTTGGGCGAGGCCTATGTCCAGCAGTGGACGTCTTGCGGCTGATATGATGATGATGATGATTTTGTTTTCTAACATAAGATAACGAAAATATATTTTTTTGGATTTATTTTCATTATTTTTTTAAATCTCTGAGCAAATATTCTGGCTATCAACATTTTTTTTATTAAGTAATAAAATACCTTTCATATGACACCTCATTTGTCTAAATCGGTTAAGTAGTTGTTGAGCTACACTTAAGAATGCCTACACAGTCGCGTTCGTCAGCAAACGCGCGCGCGCCGCGACGTTCGCCCCGCCCGCGGTGAAATGTCCCTGGCGTACTCATTTATGAACCGATTCTAATAATTCAAAAAAGCATTGTATAGAGGATGAATTTAGCATTTTCAATCATATGAGGTATTTTTTAAAGAAATGGCCTCTTTCATCGAGTTTTTTGCAGTTAAAAAAAATGACTTTTCAAAAGTACGTTTTTTTACGAAAAACTTTTTAATTATTAGACATACATTTTATTCCTAAAAACTAATTATTAGCAATTTAAAGAGCTTTCATTTGACACCTCATTTGTTGCAATACGTTGAATAGTTAAAGAGATAATCGATAAAACTTTATACCACCAACCGCCATCTTTGTGACGTCATAGTTACCCCCTCCACCACTTTAGAGAGTGACGACATCGAGTTTCATACTCGGGAGACGTCACTGAATCCAACGATACCAGTCGTCGGTAGGCGACTGCTCGTACAAACGAACTTCGTTATTTGACGACTTTTTTCAAATTGGCCTCTCTACTAATAGGGGACTTTTTCAATGTTTTTTTTCGTCTTAATTAAGTTAAGCCGGCGATTCACTAGGGGAAAAATGTCCCACGACATATCTGGCGACATCGCACGACTTATGTCCGCAACGACGTCAGGCGAAGTCATGCGACTTCCTTCGCGAAACTTCGCCTAACATATCTGGCGACATCGCGCGACTTATTTCCGTAGCGACGTTATGTCGCGCGATGTTGCCATACATGTCGAGCGAATTCCGGCAACGTCGCGCTGCTTCACTGGCGACACGTGTCGCGCGATGTTGCCAGACATGTCGAGCGAAGTCCGGCAACGCCGCACTACTTCACCCGACGTCGCTGACGACACGTGTCGCAGGACATTGGTCCCCTAGTGAATCCCCGGCTTTAGTATCATCATCATCCTCATAGCGTTATCCCAGTACAGTTGCATCCTGAAGGATGCCTGGGGTCCGCTACCTAATCCCAAGATTTGGCGTAGGCACTAGTTTTTACGGAAGCGACTGCCATCTGACCTTCCAACCCCGAGGGGAAACTAGACCTTATTGGGATTAGGCTTTGTCAAGTGAGTTGGCAACGCTTGACTGTTAGAAGTTCTCAAACCGCCCGAAGGCCTCCAACTTGGCTTAACGACTGCTGCCATAGACAGCAACCGGGATCAACGGCTTAACTTGTCTTCCAAAGCACGGGAGCGCTCAGTTAGTAGCCACCAAATATTATATTTAAAAAAAAATCCTGACCGCTGCCACGTTGCCTAACCTTAGATACCGCAAGCGGTACCCGGCGCCGCTGGGCCACGAGCGCTTTAGTATACCAGTCAAAAACATACACTCTCAATTTCAGGCGGCAACACCGTGCCATCACTGGAAACTCTAGTCGCGTACCTTCTACAACTGTCCCAACACGGGATCGAAGAGTCGGTATTCGAGCCGAAACCTCATTCGTCGAAGGCAGAGAAAAAGCAGACTCCGTACCGATGGTGGCGCAGTTGTTTCGCGTCCGAGGACGAATACGCGCAGTACTTGTCTGACGTCATCACGGCCGGGATGACTGTTCGGTGCTGCAAAGCATATGAATCTATAAGTGTTGCTAAATCTGTACCTCTAGTCACAGAATAGTATAATAGTATTACATACAGAACGGACACGAACCCCCCGCACCGAGGTCAGTTACCTCGTCCCTGAGAGACCCGCCTGGCTACGATCGGGTTACCGGCGCGCCTCGCGATTCGTCCGCGCCCCGCGCTACGCACCCGCGCAAACATTTGACGCGTGTACCAACAGCGCACGCACACATACTTACGCACAACGCTTACGTTCCTTCGCGTATCGCAGGTGTGCTCTAGTATTAGTTTTTTTCGAAGCAAAACACAGATGAACACGTTTGCGTTTAGTCTATATGTGTATGGGAAAAATTGTTAACAGCTAAGGCCACCATGAGGCGCTGCTCGCGTTGCCTTACAAAATGAGACTAAAACGCTTACGCGTTCGTTTGTGTTTTGTTTCGAAAAACTTATACTGTGATAGGCAGACGCTCTGGTATGCACGAAGTGCATATCAAGAGATTATAATAATTAAATCAGATAAATGGCGTCTTAAACGATAAGGGATTTCCTCTCGGAGCACGTAGGTTAGCAATATATAATAGCTAGTTGTAATATAGAGTTTAGAGAGTAAACCTGGACTTGGAGTAAACCATGTCGTAACAACATAGTGTTTCCTTCCTACGACCACCCTCCGGGCCCTCTCGACTGACGCTACGCTGCGCGTACCACATGGCGACCGAGACAGCGTGACATCAAGATACCGTGGCATCGTGACATACTCGTAAGGACAACATGGAAGATGAGCCACCTGACGGGGAACAGCACTGGAGGAACGTCTGTAGGGTAACAGTTCCTGTATGTTACTAAGTTATTGTCACTGTTAATTAAGAAGATGGGCCAGCGATCGGAGGATAACCACACGATGGCTACAATTATTTGAGACATTAGTTGGGCTATGAGCTGCTGATAGTTTACATGTCGGCTTACGCGATATCACGAGTTTATGGGCGTGTCGAGGAGGAGATGTGCAGCGGCTGGGAGCGAGAAACAGCACGACGGTCTATTTATGGAGAAAGCCTTTGAGTGTGCTAATATTTTATCCAGAGTTGTGTAATTAGTTCGGAAAATCGTTTTGGTTCTATTTTATGGCTAGCCGCATCCTCAGGTAGGAATACTTTATTAATGGCACAGGGGCTTAAGTGTTGTTTTGATTAATTGAAAATGAAATGGAAATGGAAAATCTTTATTTAATGTAAAATATGGTACAATATGGTGCTGGTTAATATGTTACCCTGAAATATTACATATTTTCCTAGATATTAGCATGCAAGTGTGACTCGAAATGTAGTGTGTGTAGTGTTTCAAATAGTTCTTCTAATTTATAGAACATTCTTCCTCTGAGCCAGTTATGAAGCTGTGTTTTTAAATTGGTTGTTATTAAGTGATCTTTATAAAAGGAAGATGCGGATGTGGTTTTGGATCTTGCATTGGAAACATAGAGTGATTTGAGAAGTTATTCGCGAATTAGTAGGCTGCGGAACTCTAGGAAAAATGGCAGATTTTGATTTGGAGGCAGCGCTTGCCCTGTTACCTGTAGTGGATGTGGAGGAAGGTCAAATAAATCAATTAATTGACGGGTTGCAGTTTTATAGTGGTATTTTGAAGGAAAAAGATCAAGGCGTTTTGTTAAACTTTGTGATTAAGACTCGGTTATCGAGTAGGGCGAAATTAAAAGTTAAAACCGAATACGCCTCCGTATCCGAGTTAATCAGTGATATTAAAAAATATTTGTTGCCTAAGAAATCATATACAGCCATTCTAATGCAGCTTATGAGGTGCCGGCAAGGAAATAGGAGCATCGAAGATTTCGGGAATGAGATAGAACAATTGGTTGCTAATCTGACTTTGACTCAGGCTGATGGAGATTTGGCAGCACATAAGATCCTTAGACCGATAAATGAGAAAATTGCAATTAGGCGCTTTGGGGAAGGTTTGAATAGTGAACGTTTAGGAATTATTGTTGCGTCACGGGCTATTGAATCCATCCGGGAAGCAATAACTGTTGCGGTAGAAGAGTCAGAAGTTACCCATAGGCCAGCGGCAAGTTGTTTTCAGTTTTCAGGCCGTGTGTTTAGGCAAGATCAGAGGGGTTTTAATGGCAATAACAGGCAACAATATTTCCGAGCTAAAAATAACAATGTTCCCAGACACTCACATTACAATCACAATGCGAGTCAGCAAGGTCGGGGACGGACGAATTTCCCTAGTAAGCAAAGGTCGGGCAATTTCGCTAGGCAGCGCAATGTCAACGTCGTCGAGTCAGCGTCTTCAGGTCGTGACTCAGATAATCAACGAAATGAGTTAGAATGTTTTGAGGTTAAAAGAGATTACGTAGATATTTTATCGTATAATACAAGTAATCACGTATTAGTAAATTGTTTCGATAGAGAGTTATCCTTATTGCCAGATACAGGGGCTAGTGTGTCAATTGTTAAATATGAGTGGGTTGAAAGGTTTCAATTGCAGATAGTTCCGGATAGCTTAAAGATACGAGGAGTATGTGGGAATTTGGTTTCATTGGGGCATGTAGAGCTAACATTATCGGTGGAAGGTTATAGGTTTTGCCACAAGTTTTATGTATTTGAAGGTATTACATGTAGGAGTGATGGTATTTTAGGGGAGGATTTCTTTTATAAGTATAGGTGTAGTCTTGATTACAGGGAAGGAGTTTTTAATGTGCAGCATGAGTCGGGAGATACGTTAGTTCTGAAATTAGGTTTAGGGGCAGCGCACTCGGTAATTATTCCTGGCAGGTGTGGGCCAGACAAATGTGGTGCGAAGGTTTTACGGGATGAGTGCGTTGTTGCTCCCCATGAGGTTACCTCTGGTGATATCGTAGCAAGTGCAGTTAATACATCTTCGGGAAATGAAAAAAAGCCAGTACGTATTGCGAATACGCGAGAGAACGAAGCGGAGTTGCCCGAGTTGCGCAATTATTGTTCGAAGGTTAATAGGCTGTCGGAGTATTTTGTGTTTCGTATTTTCATATCGATGCTTATGTTATTTGCCTTATCAAGAATCGTCGTTACAATGAACGAGCTAAAATCATTGAATTCGAGCTACTTAGGAGTGGTAACTCGTTCAATGGGTGCTACGTCTTTCGAGACACAAGAGGATACAGGATTAATTAATTGCTCGAGTAAAGAGTTTAGAAAGCAGGCAGGATTTATGGAAGATTTAAAGCGGTCCGATGCTGATCATGTTATTTATGAGGATTCTGCAATTAATAAGAATCAGGATTCTCTATTAACGAAAGCACGCTTAGACGTATCGTTACGGGGCCTGAATACGTTATGCAATAAATTTAAAGTAGGGGACATGGCGATTATTAAGACGGAGGTCAATAAAACATATATTAGTATGCTAGCGAATGTATTCCGCACGAGACAGGATGGTCTACCTAGATTATGTATTATACAGCGAAAAACGAAGATTACCGATCGGGAGAGGGTTCGAGTAATACTTAATGGTTATCAACAAATGCCAACTAGTGGACAGGCAGGGCGTCCTAGGATGATTAATAATAAAAAAAGAGAGTACTATTGGCAAAATATTATGCCTAGGGACATAGACGATAAGGAGAAACGGTATAAGGCTTGCCAGAAACAGAAGTTTAACATTGTTAAAATTGTAGTAATAACATATGGTATTGCCCAAGCTAGCGCGTTCTGTAGTTATTTGAGAATACCGACTAAAAGACTTCACCGAAAACTGGAGCTCATGGGTTCAGTATTGTTGTTTTCGTATTTCAGTATTATCATTACTATTTAGTATCTGTTGTCTACAGTTGTGCAGTTGATTTCTACTATTTTTTTAATTGGTGAACATTAAGAATATGTGTATCCTTACGAACTTGTGTTTAGAAAAAAAAAACCTAGCAATGTACTAAATAACCATGTAGAAGAGAAGAACTTGGACTTGTGTAGAAATTAGGTTAATATTTTACTTTAATCATGAATCATACAGACTACTGTTTATGGGTTATTATTTTTAAATGTATTTGCATGTGTTGTTATATGTTTAAAACAAATAAACGAATGATTATGATTAAGCTATGAGGGAAAAATGATAGTCTGTATTTAGCATTATGAATCTCCTATTTTATGATTGATTAAGACCTAGTATTAAATAAAAAATGAAAATTGTAATAACCTCAATGATAAGTTATGTCATGTATAGTGTTCTTTTCAAGGGAGGGAACCCCTTACCTTTTCAGGGGAGGTGTGATAGGCAGACGCTCTGGTATGCACGAAGTGCATATCAAGAGATTATAATAATTAAATCAGATAAATGGCGTCTTAAACGATAAGGGATTTCCTCTCGGAGCACGTAGGTTAGCAATATATAATAGCTAGTTGTAATATAGAGTTTAGAGAGTAAACCTGGACTTGGAGTAAACCATGTCGTAACAACATAGTGTTTCCTTCCTACGACCACCCTCCGGGCCCTCTCGACTGACGCTACGCTGCGCGTACCACAATACTATACCCTCTGTAATAGTTGTGACCACGTTAGATTAGTTACACCGGTTTGGCAGCTGTCATCTCATAAAAACTTGCTGTTGATCGGTCTGTAAGTTGGTGCAATCCACCATAATTTTTTACCCCCTTATTGTAATACCTATAAACAGCTGCCTGCTAGCCTGTGCATCTAGTTTACTTTTTTCGAAACAATATTGTTTATATAAACGCGTTCGATTCGATAAAAATTAGAGGTGTTGAAACAGTGAGATGAGCTACCGCATTGAATGGGCGGCAAATTGCATTCAAGAGGAAAAATGGGTACACTTTGCATTGACCTGTCATACACAGTGTACCCGTTTTATTGCTCTTTAGTGTACCTACAAATAGGCAGGAGGAGCTTACTACCGTGACGTCATCACGCCGCGCAAAGTACAATGCGGCCGCCGGCGCCGGCTCACACGTCGTGTGACTACTTATTCAGTGGTTGCGGCGCAGCGTTACGGATCGCACGCGCACGCGCTGCTGCGCTGTTGTACGATCATTCAATAAATCGTTTCGCTTTGTATCCCCTGCGCGGTAATCACGTAACGTTTTCGACCGTTAGTACGATAGATTTAAATGTCAAATCACATGCTAAAACTGACATTAAATACGTACCAACGGTGGTACATATTATCGTTACGTGATTACCCCGCTGGTTACATGTATGGAGTGCCCCCCTCCCCCTACTTTAATATTTTTTCGTCATTTCACATCACTTTTACGTAGCGGTTCATACGAGTAGAACACACCTTCCTGCCAAATGTTTTAATTGTATTTGTAGTGCTTATAGTCTCCGAGTACGTCGGCTGTCACATACAGACAAAAAGACGGACGGATGGGTTCCGTTTTCACAATTTTGGCTACGGAACCTTAAAAGTACTATTCGTAATTGTATTGTAAATAACAACACTACTAATGAAATAAATGAAATAAATGAACTTTATTCTGTAAGTAGGCCGCAATGGCACTTTTACAAGTCAAACCCTACTAGCGTTTCACAGAGGCCACTGCCGAGAAGAAACGCCGAAAGAAACTCGACAGTCAGCCATTTTCTCACAAAAATATGCTTATTACAATGATAATACTTAACCTACTTAAGATCAAGAAATCTAAGACACATAGAATTCAAAATTCAGAATTCAAACACTTATTCTGCAAACAGGCCACAAGGGCACTTTCATATGTCATAATGTTAATGTACAATTTTAAAAAAGTCTTACAATATAAGCATATGATAGATTTTTCATGAGAAAATATTAATTTACAATTTAAGAAATATATCAATAAGAATTTAATACATTTTTTATGTCAAAATATTAATTATCTATTACAAACATTACAATAATAGTAAAATTGAGAGATGTATAAGGTCTCAGTCTGAATAACAAAATTTAATATAATATCTCAAAGATGTAAATGGTCTCTGAGCGTCAAAATATTCTTAATAATGACTATTCTAACGTGCTTTGGGATGTACATGGTCTCAAAGCGTCAAAATAAAAATAATAAGTTTTAAATATAAAAGGAAAAAAAAACAATTTAATATAGAGGTCTCTCTCAGAGTCAATGTCAACAAAAACTAATCCATAACAGGGTGATGTCTCTCGTCAATAATAATAATAATAAAGTACATATATTAAAATAGGTTCTCGCTGGTGGTAACCCTAGCGCTGAGGGTGGGGCCTCGAAAGAGCGCGTTGCTTGCGATACAAAGAAATGGCCACGTTTAGGCACGTTTGGCATACCTAAACGGGGGATTTGTTAACAGAGAAACTTCTGTACTTGTACTATTACTTATTCTGTGAAATAGGTAAGAACACGGGCGCGCTGAAGTCTGTCTGTTTGAACCGTACATTTATCCGTCCTCAACGCGAAGAGTGTTATCCAGCCAGAAGCAGTGGTATGTATCTGCCTGCGCCGTGGGAACCGAGAAGTATGCCTACTCCTCGCCATCCGCGCGTGTAATGCTCAGTCAGTTGGTTGGCACACGCGCTCACGGCCGGACGCTGCCACGCGTAATAAAGTTGTAAGCAAAAATTACTTCGTTGCAAAATAATTAGCAAGTTTACTCGGCAACTGCCATTATATCCAAATAATTTAGTTGTTTGTAATTATTTTATGTTTATATTTATCCCTGGGTAGTAATTGGTATTAAGTATAGTTTATTTACTATTATTTTCGAATCAAGTTTTGCGGTGGCATTGGACGGCCTAAGAAAGGGCCATACACACATCACAACTTGTCACCTTTTGGAAGGGCTGGAATTCACCCTCAAAAGTGAGACGCGTAATCAGCAAATATCTTTTGCCTAGTGACTAATTCAAGTTTGGAGTGCTACTTTTACACTATTATTACGTTATTTATACACGTTATAAATAAATAACGAATGAGAGATATACTTCGCATTGAATTTTGGAAAAGCTTTTATTTAACTTGCTGCGTTGATATTCCTGTATCTATGTATGTATGTAAATGCAGATCGGATACTGGAAGGATCTCGGAAAATCCCAGAGAACCAACACAATTTTTTATTTCTAATTAGTGTCAACCCTAGCGTCGCTCGGCCGGCGCGTGAAGCCAATGACCGGAGTGTTTAAGGTCGCTCCATTGTTAAATTTCGTAGGCATTTAAGACATGCTAACAAACTATGGATCGTTTTGGTCTGCAATAAAGATGATTGATTGATTGATTGATTGAAAACGATAGGTATGAGCTTTTTTATTAGAACATACGTATCTGTTCGAAGAACTATTATATAATCTGTGCCAGAAGTAAGATATTTTACTGAATAAATTGCAATAATTTTCAGGTGCAATTGGGGGATGTTGGCCAGGTCCAAAAAGTCGAGCGCGACTTAAAACAGAATGTTTTCTTGCACGTAAGTTTTATTTTTTTTATCCTGTTTCTAATTGATAACCAAGTAGGCGGCAGTAACCACGTACCGTCAGGTGGGCTGTCAGCTGGTTTGCCTCAGAAGTAGTATAAAAAAAATTGAAATTTTAGTCAATTCCTCCCTTACACTCGTATGGCGCAGCGCTTCCGCTCGGAGTATCGGTCGAGCCTTAGATATTCCTTGACACATGATACTTCCTTTTTTCAAAGGACATCATTATCCTAGCGTTACCCCAGTACACTAGCATCCGGAAGGATGTTCGGGGTCCGCTGCCTAATCCCAAGATTTGGCGAAGACACTAGTTTTTACGGAAGCGACTACTATCTGACCTTCTTTTAATTTCCTATGTGATACAAACGAACAGACGGGTCTGCCTGATGGTAAGCGATTAACGTTGCCCATAGCTACGAGCACGAGTTAAGAGGCCTTACAAGGTTTAAATTTATATGATTTCATTTTTTGACTTAAGTATTGTTAATACCAATAAAATGATTATAAGATACGATGATTATATTAAAGTTTTAGATAGTAACATTGCCCTTTTTTGATTTAATTGTGTGTAGTAGAATTTAAGCGCGATAAAGCAGTTTTTAGCTCGAAAATGGTCGATTTGGAGTGATGCTTGAAACAAAATATCTTGATGAAAAATGCAAGAAAAAGTTATGTCATTAGGTCACAATAGTCCTGTTCTATATAGAAACATTGATAAAATGTCAAGAAAGTTATCAGTTAAACTGAAAATGGGCTAAATAGATGAGCATTTTTTACCTTAGAAGGACCCTTAAGGCACGAGAGAATAGGCATCTTCTGGGTGAGCCCGCTTCCCCGCCAGCCTCACCTTTACCCCCTGGCTAGATAGATGCTGGCCAAGAGCAATCCCATTTTTAATACAAAAAAGGCATCTGCAACAGCCGTGTTCCGAATCACGCTAAAAATGCTCGCAGCGCTTACAGTGCTGACGACCGGTCCATATCAAATAGCAGGCTCAAGTCCGCGTGAGTAGGTAGTGTTTTGTTTCGGACCGGTATTCGCTTGAGCGCGCTTGTATACGATCGGACCGATTCACGCTCATAGCCCGTGTTTACTGTCATGTTCATATATCAAACGTCAACTTGACGTTTGGCTCAAGGTGCTTACGCCTGGGAGTGTGAGCACCGTGAGCGCCGTCCATGACATCATCAGTGACGTCACGACATCTCATGTAAGCGCTATGAGCGCGAATCGGTCCGATCGTAAGCGCGCTTTGAGCGCTGTAAGCGTGATTCGGAACATGCCTAACATTTGTAAAAGTGTCATGTTGACGGTGTGTAACGTTATTTGAATTTCGAATGTTTCCGATGTTAGGTGGAGTGGCGCGGCCTCGGCCGAGAGTGGCAGGCGTACGCGCGATGAACGCAGAAGTGGTCTCCGGCGGAGCGCCCTGCATGTCCGGGGACCGCGTGCGGGTGTGCTCGGCCGTTCGCAGACACCAACAAACGATAGATGTAAATACGTTACTAGACACTGTATAAAATAGTATTATTTTCGTCTGCCACGGCACGTGTCTGGCACGCTTAAGAGGAATGCCTAGCTGAACAACTTTTCAAATCTCGAATTTTTGACATAATGTTTCTGTCGCGCTGCTGGGAGCGGGAGCGGGCGCTGTCTTTGTGTGAGCGCACGCACACAGGCGCGAGACGCGAGACGAGACATCGCCCGCGAATTACTTACTGACCCAGCATACAATTAATTAGTATAAGGGGCTGTAGGTAAGTTTTTTGGCCGGTGTTGTACACAGGAATAAGACTCAAAAATGGCCCGCAAAATGAACATTACTCGCTTGTATTGGATGGTAAAGTGTACCTATAGTTTAAGGTCATATCAAAACTAAAATATTTTTTTAAGATTTTACTCACTGCACTCTTAGATTCCATACAATGAAATAAAAATGGCTACCTATAATGGTAGAAGAGTAAGTACCCTCAATTCCTCATGGAATCCATCATCAGAACTCAAGCTTGACAAAAATGTGTCTTGAAAACCTAGCTTGCTTGACAAACATAACGAAGAGAACAAATCGCCAAACGTAAACTAGGTATGCGTCGTTGAAGAGTTCCATTCTGATCATCATCAGTTCCACTTCATCAAACGTCACATTTTTGTATGAAAATACTTGGTTTGTTGATAAAAACACAAAAATCACTATATGTTTGCCTTTAAGATCTGAGGAGTTCCCCCGATTCCTCATGGATCCCATCATCAGAACTGCGTTTTGACAAAAACGGGACCAATTTGGATATACAATATACCTACAACTAAAAGAAGAATTTTCAAAATCGGTTCATACATGACGGAGTTATGGAGTAACAGACATAAAAACAAAAAAAAACATACAACCGAATTGAGAACCTCCTCTTTTGAAATCTTGAAGACGGTTAAAAATAATACCTAGTACATTACTGCAGACGCCGAGAAAGAAGGGCTCGCCGGGTGCGTAGGTATAGATAGACGGCCGACCGTAGGGAGGCCGGATAGTGATACGAAGCCGGAAAGCCTTATTCACGGGCACAGGCCTCCTCTCATAGATGAGGGGGCTTGGGCAGTACTCCCCGCGCTGGCTCAGAGCGGGTTGGGGACTTCACATACAACTTTGCATTTCTTCGCGGATGTATGCAGATGCTTGCCGATAAGCCAACGGTAAATATCAAATGATATTCCGTACAGTATACGTTCCGAAAGACTAATTGGTACGAGCCAGGATTGGAACCCACGACCGCCGCTTGACAGCCGCACGCTACCACTAGGCTACCGTAGCTACTAAGTGTCCATGTTTGTGCACATTGAATTTGTCTGAGGCCTTCGTGCGTTATATTCATTTTTCTCATTTTCTCGAAGGTTAGCTGAAAGAGATCCCTCAGAGGGATAAGTTCGCCTTTGTACTTTATATTTTGTAATTTTATTTCTTGTTAATGTTCCTATTATGTGCAATAAAGTGTCATACATATCAGTGGCGGAGCGTCCATACAACTCGATTCCCACCGGCTTGCCTAATTTTCAGCCACACCAGTTCTTTTAGTACGGCTCATGAAGAATAAGAAAGGCAAACTATTTCCGGCTTCCCTAAGAATATTTTTGACTCGCCGCCACTGAAACATATATATATATATATATATATATATATATCCCCCCGCCAGCGGCGACAAAAATGGCGAAAAGTAGTTGCCTATATAGAGCCCAATTTGGGCTTTATCAAAGACAAGGGTTCCCAGGTCACCTTTCTATTCTATATTCCTCCATTGTGACTCTGGCTTCTTCTTATGATTATAACTTTTCTGGTAGGTAATATGATTTATCGATAATTTTCCACCACTAGCGTATCGACAATATATGTCAACGACTGTTGGCCATCCCTATTCCATCTGTGTACGTATATTTAGAAACTGACTCCGCCAAGAATTCGTGCGATAAGGACAACTGCAGCTCGGACTAAAATTCCCATGCAAAAAACTCAAAAATCGAGGTTTCGTTCTCGACTGTTTCCTCCTCCAAAACGCAACCAATCATAAAATTTTGGAAACTGCAAGAGCAAGAAATAATCTATGCCGCTACGTTTTGATTTTTTGGATATTTGTTGTCATATTTGTATACTGAGCCTGTTTTAGCAGCCAATTCAATAAAGCCGTTTTTGCGATTTTTGAGGCGCTGTAAGTTTCTTTAAAATAAAAAGATCCAAAAAAACAAAACGTAGCGGCATAGATATTGATGATATTGATCTTATTTGAAAAAATCATTGCTCTAGGTTCAAAAACCAGGGAGAAAACAGTCGAGAGCGTTTGTATGGGAAAATCGCAGCTAGGCATTCCTCTTAAGACCACGTTATTCGAAATCATAGTATTTTTCATTCAATTTTAAACCATTAAATACTCACTTTATTGATGGGATATTTAGATATGTTATAGTTTAAGAGTCGGTCTAGTGTATTTTAAGGCTGAAAACACGATATTTGAAACTTCGCTCGATGATCTCGCATCGCAAAAACAGGTAAATTTTGATCTTATTGTGAGTCGTATATAAAATATATCCAACTCAGACTCGAGTAAAATATATCAATAGATAGGAAACGATGTGAAGAAGTGTATTTTACGGCTAATTTTTTTTTAAATGTTTTTATATTTAACAAAACTCAAAAATATCAGAAAAGCAAACTGCGCGCTTCATTTTAGTAGACAGATGGCCGTTGGGCCTCGAGCTGGACGGACGTCTGTCGCACTTTTTGCAGTTTGACATTTATAAAAATCGCATATTTAATACCAGTAACTAGATTATATTATCATTTTCAGGGTAAATTACTGGTGAGTCATATCGACGAATAAACATTTAAAATAGTTTTCCTGGTACTTTTACAATTCGAGATAGTAGAAAACATAAAATGTGGCTAATACTTAAAGCTTATCATTATATAATTTTTTTCCTTTTTAAACCCTCTCTTATTACAAAAGGTTTCATTGAGTATTTTTAGAATGTGGATTTTCTTTCCATTATAAGGGGTCACACTCCTTCATATAGCATATTGTATATTTTATGTCTATGTGTGAGTATATTCATAGCGCCTGACACATAGTTTGACATCTGACATTAGCAAATTCAATTCAAGCTTGGTATTTCAAATACAATATTTTAAATTATTAAATATATTGAGCTTCGTATTGTAACAAAATAAATATGCCCAAACAGACCGTAATCCTGCCAAAGTTTTGACGCTATTCGACTTCAATTTGCTCTGCAGTTCAATGTAAAGCAGAATGACATCAGTAATTCGATGAAAGTGATATTATTGCATTGTTCATAGGAGGTATCTAGTGGTGGTGATCTGTGTTCGCGCGATTATGTACCTAAAGTCCGCCGCGCCTAAACTCGTGTCGCGCGCTTGCGTTCGTCTTGTGCTGGCTTAGCTGAGGAGTTAAGACAAGCAGGAGATTCCTAATCAATGCTGAATTAAATCTGCCTGATTTATCACGAGACACGCACGTAAAAGCCTATGATAAGCCGTAAATGATGTTATTATGGTCAAGTGTCCCCCCCCCCCCCCCCCTGCCAGCTAAACGGTGGCTACTAGGCATGTGAAAAAAATCATGGTAGTAGTATATACGATGAATTTAAAAGAAAAACTATCACTGCTAAGTGGACATTACATTACTAGTTAACGAGTAATAGTCGAACTTCAGAAATGTACTTTGCAAAAGCAAACTTTCGTACAATTTCCATTAATACTTTAGATAATATTGTTAATTCTGTCAAAAACATAGTAAATACAAGTTTGCGAACTTTTTAGTCCACATAATGCAGCGGGTGGACGACTACGAAACCCTACCTTGTGTACGATACCGTACATTAAGATATATATCCATATGTATTAAATGTAGGTAGAATAAGTATTTTGAGATATGTAGGCACAGATTATATAATAGTTCTTCGAACAGATACGTATGTTCTAATAAAAAAGCTCATACCTACCGTTTTAAATGCCTACGAAATTTAACAATGGAGCGACCTTAAACACTCCGGTCATTGGCTTCACGCGCCGGCCGAGCGACGCTAGGGTTGACACTAATTAGAAATAAAAAATTGTGTTGGTTCTCTGGGATTTTCCGAGATCCTTCCAGTATCCGATCTGCATTTACATACATGCATAGATACAGGAATATCAACGCAGCAAGTTAAATAAAAGCTTTTCCAAAATTCAATGCGAAGTATATCTCTCATTCGTTATTTATTTATAACGTGTATAAATAACGTAATAATAGTGTAAAAGTAGCACTCCAAACTTGAATTAGTCACTAGGCAAAAGATATTTGCTGATTACGCGTCTCACTTTTGAGGGTGAATTCCAGCCCTTCCAAAAGGTGACAAGTTGTGATGTGTGTATGGCCCTTTCTTAGGCCGTCCAATGCCACCGCAAAACTTGATTCGAAAATAATAGTAAATAAACTATACTTAATACCAATTACTACCCAGGGATAAATATAAACATAAAATAATTACAAACAACTAAATTATTTGGATATAATGGCAGTTGCCGAGTAAACTTGCTAATTATTTTGCAACGAAGTAATTTTTGCTTACAACTTTATTACGCGTGGCAGCGTCCGGCCGTGAGCGCGTGTGCCAACCAACTGACTGAGCATTACACGCGCGGATGGCGAGGAGTAGGCATACTTCTCGGTTCCCACGGCGCAGATACATACCACTGATGTAGGTAGAAAGGAAGAGCGAGTTGGACGTTAACCGCGACACGCAACGCATCCTCTGTAAAAGAACTAGATTAGGAAAAGGGGAAAGGTTTACAATCGGGGCGCAGGATTTAAGGGTGCCCAAGGGGTGAATTATGTAGGGGTTGATGTCCTCTTTCTAAAAATACTATTCCCACCCCGCGGAGACGCCTAGTTCTTTTTTATTGACGTTGAAATGTACGTGAAACGAAACGCAAAATTGAGTAATTTAATTTTTTTTTGGTACTCAATATCGTGAAACGGAACGGATTTCGCCGTTTTGACATTTACATTTTAGTACGTCACATAGATATAGTAACTACTCTGTAGTTATAGATGCGCCAACGAGCGACCGGGGTTATGTCTTTCTCATACTTGCTCATATCATCATCATCATATCATATTCATACAAAATATTTATATAATAAACGTTTGGTGTAATTTTCATTGTCATTAGACAAAAAAAGTTTGGTTCTGGCGCTTCGCCGGCCGCTGCCGCGGCATGCTCGCTTCGCTCGCTCGGCTCGCGCGCTTGGGTCGCAATACTACTAACACTCCTCCTCGCATCGCTCGTCGTCGTACCTACACCGACCTGCCTTAGAGTGACACTCTAGGACAATTTCTTTAAAACAGTATAGATACCAAAAAATTTTAGGTAGGTGCTATCTGTAGGTACATGAGAAACTTGACGTCTTTGCTTAAGGCGCAGGGTAGGGCAAGGCCTTCTCCATACAAACTTTGTGCACGTTTTATTCGTCGGTTTTGGCACTAACAAATATAATTTTTTTTTTTGGTTGTAAATATTAGATATGCGAAGATCGTGATGTGAAATTTTTCAAATATTTCAAAAAAATTCAAAATTAAAAAATATATTTAATAAAAAAAAAATTACATCACGAAATAGCTATCAGAAAAATAAGCATACTGACCAAAAATCATAACTTTAATGCAAACACAAACGAAGTTAATCCTGCACAAAGTTTGTATGGAGAGAGCTTGCCCTACCCCTCCTCTTAATTTAGAAACGGAATGGCGCGTTATTTTTTTTTCTAATTAAAAAAGATACCTAGGAGGTGAACACAGAAAATCGAACTGGGATTCGAAAATTCAAACAAAAGTGGCGGAATACGTTCCATTTCACGATATTGACTATAAAATTGCGTTTCTTTTCACGTATACTTAAATGTCGGTTAAAAAAAACTACACGTTTCCGCGGGCTGAGGGTAGTATTTTTCGAAAGTGGACATCAACCCCTACATAATTCACCCCTTGGACACCCTTAAAGCCTGTGCCCCGATTGTAAACCCAACCCTATTGGTCCTTCGCAAGAAAAGAGGATCATTGCGCGGGCGGGTTTTAGTGCAGTGCGCTAACACGGAAACGGACTCGGTGAGATTCGTGGCCGGCAAGTGGTCGGCATTACCGTGAACGTTCTTCTCGAACAAAGTGGCATGCTCACGCAGTGCGTGCAGCCAGTGCAGTGTCTTTCTTCGAAGCCCGTTACACCGCATCGATGGGGAACTGTTTGCAGAGCCCATGCTACGTCACGGGGTGACAATGTATCGGTGTGCAGTGCGCCCGATTACATCTTCTCGGCGTCCGAGGAACAATATCAGGCGAGCCTAGTTAATAAGTTGCTTCTACAGTGCAGATGCCCTTATAGGCTGGTGGTGGGCAGTGCTCACATTTATTTCGCCTGACTGACTGCCTAAATTTGACGTGCGAGTTCGAGTATATTTTTGTGTACAGTGTACATGACTTTCACCGAGCTAAACATTGCTGCGGAAGAACTTTTATACCAAAGCGGTAAATTAATATTTACGTGCAGTGCTCGTAAGTTAATAAACATTTTTTCTCAAACATCCAAGGTAATGTCGTCCTTATCTTCGTGATAATAGAACGCGAAGTACGTCTTTGCTTTACACTTACTGAAGATTCGTTCTAAATTCAAATTAGCGGCAGTTTCATACAACTTTGAAAGCCATGTTAGCCATGGCTAGCAAGGAGACTGTCTTTTGTTTCAGTAGGTTTTTTTTTTTCATTCAATCAAAATCAATCATTTTATTCAGAACAATATTGTGTTGAACATTACATTGAGGGGTAAAAAGTAAAAACATAACACTTAATTATTAAAAACAATAAATCTCAAAAACTCATCTAACACTAAAAGTCCATATTATCAAATCAATAATTCCAAAAATTATATAAAATTTAAAATTCCATAAAACAATAAAATATAAATATATCATTCTAAAAAATAGGTATCAAATTAAAATTTACCATTATCAAATCTTAACAGTCCACAAAATAAATAAAAAAAGGAATAAAAAACAAACAGAAGAAAAGTCAGTTAACCAATCCAATAATAATAAAATCCAAATTAATATAAAATTAAAAAATTCAAAACTCAATAAAATATAAACGTCGTTAAAAATGTATATATAAATAAAAATTTCCAGGTTCAATTGTCGACAAAAATAAAAAATAAATAAAATAAATATATTTTTTAAATAAATCATTGTTTTTCAGCTACAAACTCATTCTAGGGAATAATATGACTTTTCCAAAAAATATTCTTTAAGTCTTGTATTAAAAAATTTACTATTAGTAAAGAATTTGAACTCTGTAGGCAGCTTGTTGTACAGGGACAGGGCCTGATAGCTCGCGGCATGTTTCACAATGTTTAGTCGAGGGACTATGCTGCCTTTTAAATCCTTTCGTCTTGATGCCAGCCTGCTCTCTCTCACTCGTGCTCTCAAGTTTGTTCAAATGCTTCACAAGATTTGTTAACAGTACGAGTATGTAGAGGCACGGAACAGTAAGGACTTTAAGACTTTTAAAATGATCCCCGCAAGATTCTCTTTGAGGTATGCGAACAATGGTTCTAATAGCTCTTTTTTGTAGTACATTGTCTATCTATGGCATACTGCCATCTGCCAATCAAAAAATACATCGATTTAATTTCTCATTTAACTAATTCAGGGATAAAGATTTCAAATTTTATATTTTATTTAAATTCAAAAATTTAAAAAAAAATCCCGGCTGGGGCATTTATTTGTGTGATGAGCACAAATATTTGTTGGGTCTTGGATGTTTTCTATGTATTTAAGTATATATTTATCTATATAAGTATGTAATATCTGGGCGACCGAGGTTTGCTCGGCGTTTTCCCGGGCATGAGACCTAGCTAGATCTATTGCTCGTCCCCGAAAACCCCCACATACCAAATTTCATCAAAATCGTTAGAGCCGTTTCCGAGATCCCCGAAATAAATAATTATATATACAAGAAGACGAAGGCCCAGAATAGAGGGGATTGGAGGGTGCTGCAACGACAGAGGGCAAGGCCCTCTTAATGATGATGATGATATACAAGAATTGCTCGTTTAAAGATATAAGATATCGTCGCTTAGTACCCATAGTACAAGCTTTGCTTAGTTTGGGACTAGGTTGATTTGTGTAAGATTGTCCACAAATATTTATTTATTTAATTTTAAGAATAATTTTTTTTTTTTTCTGAAAATCGTCATTGTTATACTCGATTTCGACTAATTCAGGGATGAGGATTTCAAATTTGATATTTATTTTGAATTTTAAGAAATGATTTTTTTTTTGCTAAAAACCGTCGTTATACTCGATTTTGACTAATTCGGGGATGAGGATTTCAAATTTTATATCTATTTTGAATTACAAGAAAAAAATTTTTTTTTGCTGTAAATCGTCATTATACTCGATTTCTACTATTCGGGGATGATGATATCCAATATTTTATAATAATTTTGAAGTTAAAGTTTTAAAAAAAATTTTTTTTTTCGAAAAATTGGTCATTATTATTTCCTTGGATTTATTTGAGAAAAGCACTATACAAGCCTCGGCGCGAACAGGGATTGTCGGCCTCGTATCACTAGATGGCCTCGTTAACACTCGGCCATCTATAACTACTCGGCCGGCAATCCCCTATTTCGCGGCCTCTGCAGTAATGTACTATTAGGCTGCGTTTCCACCAGAGATGTGCGAGGATGCGTTTTGTTTTCATACATTTGACACCTCGCAACGCGCCGAGCGAGGTGTCAAATATATGAAAACACATCCTCGCACATCTCTGGTGGAAACGCAGCCATACATCAGCTTTGAACATTAATGTTGCGTACGTTTTTTTTTAAATGCCTTCCAAGGAATTCGTCAAGGTGACCTTTATATTTTCAATAGTAGGTAATATCACAAAACAGTGACGAACTTGCTTCTCGAACATTTCCGGTATAAAGCGGGTATTATTACACTGTCCTGAATCAGGTGTCCTAACTAGTGGAGGGGAGTTGAAGCATCTCGCTCTAACGTATAGGTCGGAACCCTTCTAAGTGTCCTGAATTCAGGACAGTGTAATACCCGCTTAAGTGTCCATACAGAAACAACCAGTGCTGCCTAGATATGAGCGCCGCGCCGCCGCGCCGCCGCCGCCGACACATGGCGATCGGCGCGCCGGTCTCTGTTTCGCGCGCGTTTCAGATACTGTGTAGCTTATCTTTTACACACTTATATCATCGATCGGCAAACTAGTTTGGAATTTGATATTTTACGGTTATATAGCGTTATTTATTTTAGTATTCAGTACCAAAAATGCACAAAAGGGATCCTTAATGAGCGATTCTAAACAAAATCCGACAGACTGGCAACTTTGTGCCGATGTTCTAGATTACTTACTTACTTTACTTTACTTATATATTTGCCAAAGCTGAGAGTCAAAAACAATGTTACCTACGTCGAAAAGCCGGTAATAGGCACGATTACATCTCGGAAAGTAGGGGTCTCTTTTGCCTCTTTTTCGCGGAATTTAGACACGTCTGAGTTTTTGTGGCATTGAACCTAACCAGACTGGACTGGCATCGCTCTAAGTAATCGAAGAGAGGAAGGTTCACAGGCATAATCATAACTTCCCATTAGTCCGAATTCTGGTCATACTGGTTCGTGCAGCTGCAGTGGATATGTAGTTCTCTACAACAGTTCTGAAGTCTGCATACCCAAAGATACCGGGCGCACAGCAGAAAGAGTCGCAGAAAGCACTGACCTATGGGGGACAACGTCATTAATAGCGGGAGTTTTAACCGTTTAGTAAAATAAAGTTATAACATGTCTCACGAAAGTTTAAATTCAAGTCATTAATAGCCATCGGATCAGACGAGGAGCCATCAATTACCACTCCAATAGATTCTATACCTCAGGAAATCCGATATCCAATCCAAGCACAACAACCAGCAGGCAGACCATACGAAGAAAGTTTGATTAGAGACCGTTGTGCCAGACCATGTCAAAGCAATAACACACCTGGAGTGAGGCCATTGTGAAATCGAGAGAAACCGCTAGGGCTTCTTCGTATTTTATCTCTATGGCCTTATTCCAGGTGTGTGTGTTGTACACTAGAAGATCCCCAGTGGACCGATTGTGACGAAAGCCGTATTGTCGGTCACAGAGGAGATCATTTGATTCTAAATACGCCAAAGAGCCTGCTGTTCAGTCAGAACACTCCATAATCTTGCAGTGAATGGATGTGACCGAAATGGGCCTGTAGTTAGCAGAGTCCACGCGACTACTGCGTATTAAATAATCTTCAATGCCGTTGAAATTAGTTTGGTTTAGTGAAGAACATGCTTTTACTTTACTAAACGGTTAAAACGGTATTAATTGTCGTTTAGTAAAATAAAATTATAACATGTCTCACGAAAGTTTATATTCAAGAACTTGCTTGTTTCTGACACGGTTCGATGTATTCGTGGTTCACCAAAAGATGGGCATAATGCCGCTCCTAGTATTTGTGATAGATCCTAGAAGTACCTATATAATATACGAGTGTGTTTGCGTTAGAAACACCACGTTTCGGAGGCATCCAAGAGTTTGAGCAGAATTGTCATGTTTACATACAAATATTATCATATTTTAAAGCTTTGTCATGTGAATGGACCACCTTGACGCGAAGTTTCCCGCAGGCAGCAATAGACTTGCTGTTTTCATTGCCACTTAGATGTTACCTACATATACAGCAGAGCATACCTAGTCTTTATACACAATATGTAACCCACCATGCGTAATCGACTAGGACGGAATAAAACGTAGAACATCGATATCAATATGCGTGTTTGTCATCCTGACAGTAAAAACGACGTTGACAGGCGTGTACGGCATCAAATAAGGAAAAAAAACGTATTTTTGTTTTGAACCTGAGGTTTTTACAAGGTCACGCCGCCGACGCCGCCGCCGCCGATCAATTTTGATCGGCGCGCCGCCGCCGGCCAATTGCCCATCGGCGCTCATATCTAGTGCTGCCAGAGCACTTCCGTCAAAAAGCACGGTCGGGTGTCCAAAAAAGCACGTTTTTGGAATAAAAAGCAGGTTTTTAGGGTTCCGTACCCGAAGGGTCGAAAATGACTCCTATTGCTGTCACTCACGCGTCCGTCCGTCCGTCCGTCAGTCGTCTGTCACAAAATTTTGTTCATAAGATTATTTTTTCTTCCCATTGACCTATAGGGATATTAGGGATCGTTCTAATTGACGCGCGACTTTAACATAGAATATTATCTAGTAAAAGACGCGAATTCGTGCGATAATCGCGTGGTCGCGTTTGTTTTAGGACGATCCCTTTAGGACACCTATTCGAGTTCAATATAAGTATTCGCGAATTTCACTTGCGCGATCGCGCGATCATCGCGTTGTATTAAGACGATCCCATAAACTTTGCATAAACTTGAAGTTTGGTGATACTGTTCATTATTACGGGTATTTTACCAAGAAATACTTATATTTTGATAAAACTGGTTTGTTTTATTGGAAATTTCCTTATTTTTCATGTTAAAACCAACATACTTTTGCGCATGGTTCGGAAATGTGCGAAGTCCGATACGCACTTGGCCGGTTTTCGTCACATACAGAGTATTGAGCCTTTAAGTACTACATCGTGTACTGTACACATTGCACGACACGAACGATAGAGCTTGCAGTTGCAGGACAAGTTCTTTCCTGCAACCAGTAAAACCAAGCTTTAGGATATCAAAGCGTAGGGTAGGGGAGAAAGATTGTTTAACACAATGATTGTTCATAGTAAAATCAAAAAGCACCATAGCACCTAAAAAGCGCGGTTTTAGCACGTTTTTGGGGAGCGCACGTAAAAAGCACGTTCGTATCCAAAACAGCACGTAAAACCGTGCTAAAAAGCACGTTTTGGCAACACTGGAAACAACAGCGTAAAATCGTTTTCGTTGTGCACGAACAAAACGTCGTTTGAAGTGCAACGAGAGGTACGTGACGTCAGGCGGCTGTGATTGGTGATTGCATCGCGCGTTGCGCTGACGGAGCGCAACGATTCGTGTGTTTTCGTAGTGTCATAGTGTTGACTGTTGTGTTGTGTGCCGCCATAATAGACCGCGGGCCAACGACAGGTCACGATTACCAATCTCCTCTCGCATGAAAACTACATAGTGGTTAAGAAAGATGAATAAAAAATTACTGTGGACGTCTGCTCGATTCCGTTGGTGGGATGAGGAGCAGCAGCAGCAGCAAAAAATTAAATTCAGTCATTTCCTCTCTCTCTCTCTCTAGTTAAGAAAATACCTTAACGAAAAAAAATCGTCTGCCAGTTGTAGGGCGGTGGAATGGGAAACCCTTACTTGCCAGAATTTCAGTTGCCCGAATTTTGACTGCCATACTATTCAACTGCCATAATATTGTTTCAATTTCGTATGCCATACTCATTATTTACCATATTAATCAAATGCCAGAATCTTTATTTCCCATAATATCAATGCCAATAATATCTTTTTCCATAATCATTGTAATCCATAATTATCGCATGCTATACTTTTATTTGCCATCCATCTCTACTGTTCGAATCGAATAGCTGAGAATGAAAATATAAAAGAGCAGAAAAACTTGTTTGAAAAGCTACTTTACTACTTAATCCGACTCGGATCACGGATAGGTTAGAAGAGGATAGCGGGAGCAGCTCCCGCTATCCTCTTCGAGGTAATTTTTTTATAAAAGAGCAGAATAACTTGTTTGAAAAGCTACTTTACTACTTAATCTGTAACTGTTTCGGATAAACTATATTTATTTTAGTGTGGCGTATAAATATTCTATCAAATAATATTATTGCACTTAATAATATGGATTAACAATACGTATGGCATTCGTATCATTCTATCATGTTATATTCGGGAATACGAACAAACGAACGTAAACGATCAACGATCGTATGTCAAACGATTTTTCTAGTAAATAAACCATTCGGGCAAATGTTTATCGAGCAATTGAAATTATTCCATATGCAAACAAACAAACAATAGACACCCCGGTGGAATACCCGTCTGCCAAGCACGTGAACATGTAAAAAAAATAATTAAATTCAGTCCTTTCCTCTCGCATGAAATTTTGTCAGATGATAGTTTATGGACAATATGGACTATTATGAAATGAAGACTTAATCAGTAATCACTGTACAAGTTTTCGTGCGAGAGGAAATGACTGACGATTTTAAGCTTCTGGCCCGCGGTCTATAACCTTAACCGGCAAAATAAAGCTTCACTTCATTCATTTAGCAAAGATTTCGTTTGCAAATCGATATTGTTATTGTTCCCAGTTCGCCATTTTGTCTTATTTTAATTGTTTCATTGTAAAACAACAAAAAATTGTGTTGTGAAATGAACAACAAAAATGTCAGAAGAATTAAAGAGACTAGTAGCAGCCAGAGGACAGCGCAAGGGATTTTTGACCAGGTTAAAAGCATACATCAGGGACTTGGACCCAGGTAACTACGACTTAGCCATTTGCTGTGAAAAAAGAGACCGATTGGAAAAGATATACACTGAATACGTGGAATTAAACTTAGAAATTTCTTTGTTAGATGCGAACGACAAAGAGGTCGTGGATACAGTCGAGGAAGCATTCTTCGTTCGAAATATCAGCATTCCTTAATTCTACATCTACAATCACGCCGATTCCTGCGCCGGTTGCGGTAACTTCACCACCCGCGTCAGCAGAACCTGGGTCGGCCACAAGCTTACAACGCTTGCCGAGAATTGAAATTAAGCTAGTAGGGTTTGACTTGTAAAAGTGCCATTGCGGCCTACTTACAGAATAAAGTTCATTTTATTCATTTTTAAGAAGTTTAGCGGGGAGGTAGGTCATTACCACGACTTCATTACATTATACAATAGTGTCATTAACAAAGACCCCAATCTGTCGCAGTGCGACAAGTTTTATTATTTAAGATCGCTATTAAGTGGCGAAGCATTAAATATAATTAAGCCTTAGTGACTAATACTAAACAGCATTTGGGTGCACTTAAAAATATGAAAGTACCAGTGGAGCACTGGGACTTGATCATCTTGATGGTACTTCAGCGCAAACTTGATCAATATACTCTAAGAGTATTTCACTTAGAGAAACAAGGCTTGGAGTTGCCGCAATTGCAGGATTTGTTTAAATTTCTAGAGGATCGAGCTGCTGCACTGGAAACATTTGGGCATTCTCAAGTTACCAGTGCTGGCCGGCGAAACAGCTTAGTTGCTGCCACCACAAAAGAAAACAAATCCAGTAAATCTACAAAATGTAAGTACTGTAGTTCTCAACTGCATAAGCTGCACCAGTGCCCAGGTTTTAAGCTATTCAAGACAGCACAGCGTCAAGACTTTGTGAATGTTAACAAACTATGTAGCATTTGTTTAAATGAACGCTATGGTAAAAAATGCCTGTTTGGCTTTAGATGTTAAGTCTGTAAAGACAAACACAACTCTTTATTGCATGAGGACAGTGTCCCAAATAAAAGTTCCGGCCATGTAAGCTTGTTATCAAAAGTCAGTGACAATATACTCCTGCCTACTGTTAAGGTTAGGTTAATTAACAAGCAGGGTAATTTTATCTATGTCAGGGCGATTTTAGATTCCGCCAGTCAGGTTTCCTTTGTGAGGGCAGACTTGGCAAATAGAACTAGGCCATGCAATCCGCATCCCTATTACTCAATATGATTTAGACACCCAAGCGGTATTCTTTTTACCTCATTTTCCTGTATTTAACTCAAAGGGCACAACTACTAGGATGAGAGCAGTTTTTCATGGCAGTATATCAAGTTTAAACAAGGTGTCTTTAAATGACGTCTTAATTAATGGGCCTGTTGTGCAAAATGATCTGTTCAGCATCTTAATTCTATTCAGATTATTTAAATATGTTGTAAATTGTGACATAAAGAAGATGTTCAGACAAATTTTGGTGCAACCATCACAGCACCCATTACAAAATATACTATGGAGAGATTCTCCTCCTAATCAGATACAATGCCTGCAGCTTCAGACTAACATACGGGTTAAAAAATAGCGCGTTCATTTCAACTCTGTGTTTGCTCGAGTTAGTAAATAGATATAAAGACGACTTTCCCCTGGCTGCAGAAGTATTGCTTCACAATACATACGTTGATGATGCAAGTATAGGTTGTAATGACAAAGACCTTGTAATAAAAACTCGCGATGAGTTAATAGATTTGTTAACGTTAGGCGGTTTTAGCCTGCACAAATGGTGCGCAAATGATAATTCGCTGCTCTGCGATATCCCATCTGAATGTAAGAGGGAGGGGCACGAAGTGCACTTCTCCGAGAATAAAGACACAGATTTTGTAAGGACATAAGGTCTAAAATGTAACTTAACTGATGATACCTTGATTATTAGTTGCCCTAAACAGGCTGTGCTTGATAATTATACGAAGCGAACGGCTTCGAGCTTTGTTGGCAAAATCTTTGATCCGCTTGGATTGGCAGGTCCGATTGTGGTTAAAGCTAAAATGCAGGCGATTTGGCTGGCAGATGTACAGTGGGATTCGTCTCTGCCCGATAAGCTAAACGAGGAATTCAAGGCTTTTGCTAACAATTTATTGACAATGTCAGACATTTTCAGACATCGGCCACGAAAAATTTCAAGGCATCAGGCATCGACGACGTGGCATCGGGCATCAGCGGCGAGTTTCGTGGCTTCAGGCACCACCGCGGCGTGACTTCGGGCTTCGGCGACGATCGCGGGCAAAGGCTCTGGAGTTGCTGCGGGCTGACAGGGATCTGGCAGGCAAGTGGGCTGGCGATTCGTAATAATTTTAACCCTAATTTTTCATTCGAGTAAATAGTACTAGGTATTGCGCACATTTTTTTCCTCTTAAAACATAGTTTTTTCTAAAAACCAACATGCCCGACAGTAGTTCCGATGGCGAAGCTAAAGTCGATGACACTAAATTAAATACATACATTAAAAAGAGGGGTACAGTTAAGTCAAAATTAACTTTATTCCAGAAATTTCTAAGGGGTATCCCATCCGGTACCCTGACGGCTGAGAAATTGGTCGAAATTGAATTTAGGTTGGAAAGAATCGTACTTGCATACGATGACTTTGAGGAATACCAACACAAAAAAGAAACTATAAGTTCAAATGTAGACGATCAGGTACTGGAACGGGAGACCTTTGAGAACTCTTACTTTGCAGCAATAGCGTTGGCAAAAAAATGCCTCAACCAATCACGGGAGACTACACCTCGAGTCCATTAAATATCCTGAAATCCTCTTACTGTCCTTCAGCGGTCATATGACAGACTGGATAGAATTTAGAGATACATTTGATGCCTTGATAAACCAAACCATTCTAAAGCCAATACAAAAATTCAAATATTTAAGAGGCTGTCTTAAGGAAGGTGCATTGGAGGTTATAGGAGCAATCAACTACTCGGAGAAAAATTATAACTTGGCATGGCAGCTATTGTGTGAGCGCTATAACAACCCTAGACTTTTAGTCAACAACCACTTAAGGGCCCTTTTACACGGAGATACTATCTGCACAGCTCCTGCTCTCAGAAGCTTGACGGATACCATATCTAAACATTTGAGATCCTTACGTGGTCAACTAGGTCGACCCAACTAGGCGACCCCTTTCTCAAATGTAACTTCTGTCGATTTTGCGGGCCCCTTTACAGTGCGGGACAGGAGGGGACGAGGTTACAAAACTTCGAAATGCTATATAGCAATGTTTGTTTGTTGCTCCACAAAGGCGGTCCATATTGAGTTGGTTTCAAGTCTGGAAACACCCGCATTCCTCGCGGCCTTCAGGCGCTTCATAGCACGAAGGGGAAGGCCACGGGAAATGCGGAGCGGTAATGGCACTACTTTCCACCGTGCAAGTCAAGATATATCCGAATTGTATGAATACCTAAATTTAACCGATAACACGGATGCACCTGCCACTGCTTGCGCGGCGGAAGGCGTGAGCTGGAAGTTTTTACCGCCTTATACGCCACACATGGCGGGATTACACGAGGCTGCCATAAAAAGTTGTAAGACGCACTTAAAAAAGGTTTTAGGAAATGCCTTACTAACCTATGAGGAATTTTCTACTGTCCTAACTCAAATTTTAGGAATATTAAACTCGAGACCAATGTGCCCAATACCTACTTCTGACAGTGACGAAATTTCATTTTTATCGCCAGCTCATTTCCTATTAGGCAAAACACTCACAGCCCTGCCAGACTATAACTATGAAATAAGCCCTGTTAATGCACTTAATCTCTACCAGCGACTGCAGCAGCTCCAGCAGCATTTCTGGCGGCAGTGGTCGCGTGACTACATAGGCCTACTCCAAGAGAGAACCAAGTGGAGAAGCTCCAAGGGCCCAGCGCTCCAGCCCGGGACAGTGGTGCTGGTGCGGGAAGACCGACTGCCTCCGTGCCAGTGGCGGCTGGGCCGCGTCAGTGCTGTCTGCCCCGGCCAGGACGGAGTCACCCGGGTCGTAGAACTAAAGACCGCTCGTGGGGACATAAAACGTTCTTTCAATAATATTTGCCCATTACCTATACAAGTGTAATTTATATAATACATTAAGTTAATTCCTATTATCTCTTAAAACCTAAGCAGTTAACAATCAGATAGTAGTAACTGGTACCAAAATAAAGTTTCTATTGTTCTTTGTTTCATTTATAAGGCATGATAAATGTAACTTACTCTTCGATGATAACAGACAGAACTTCCTAATTGCATACAGTTTAAAGTAAAAATATAATTAGTCAATAGTAGTCCTTATAAATATGGATCTGCCTGGTATCAAACAAGAGGTAAATAATGGTAACGACCTGTAACGTTAACCGTCACTTGACCTGACAGAGAGGCCTTCAACCTTTCACCCTTTTGTCAGTTTAAGATTTGAAGTACATCTAAAAGGTCAGTGACCTAGCGGACAGGTTGGTGACCTAGCTAACCCCTTCAACGACTTGTCAGACGTTGAAAGGGTTAAAGCTCTGGTGGGAGCATGTCGCATAGCGACACCTGGTGGCGCGTCCGCCGAACCTAGTGGCACTATCCGATACTAAAGGCCGGCGTTAGCTTACGCGGGTGCACGGAGCGGGTCATACTAAACTGCGCCCGCGGCAGGCAGTTTAGTATGACCCGCTCCGTGCACCCGCATAAGCTAGCGTGGGCCCTAAACTACAAAGTAGTCGAACGCACTGTGTGGTTCGGGCGGCGTCCGCTAGGTGGCGCTGTGGTAAAAGGCACTGCTTTAAGCTGCCTACACAAAGCCCTACTTGCAGTGGCACTGCCAAATCGTATGGTGTGTAGGCATGCAGAGCTGCTACCGCGAACGGCATTCGAAATTTTCCCTCTCTGTCGCTCTTGCAAGTTTGCACATAAGTGCGACAGAGAGAGAAAACTTCGTTTGTGGTTCACGGTAGCAGCCCAGGGCCGATTTAACAGATAAAAAAATCGGCCCTGCATGCCTACACACAATACGATTTGGCAGGGGCACTGCAAGCAGGGCTTTGTGTAGGCAGCTTTACCGTATGATCTGGAGTGCTACCGCGAACCACAAACGAAGTTTTCGCTCTCTGTCGCACTTATGTGCAAACTTGCAAGTGCGACAGAGAGGGAAAATTTCGAATGCCGTTCGCGGTAACAGCCCTGCTCGGACGGTAAGCCAAAGGCAGGCGCCCCTTTCCGATCGAAGATGGCTACCGATAAGATACTACATAATATATTGTAACTCTCAGACAATAAACCTAAGGGTACGTTCAGATGACAAGCGTTGAACGCGCGCTAAATTTTTGTAGTGTTCACATGACACGCGCTTGCCTGGCGTTGAACGCGCGTTGCCGCGACCGCCATGGTTCAGTCAGTAGAGTTCTTACATTTGTTGAAGATGGACGTAGAAACAGTTTTAACGGTGATATTATACCGACGGTTGAAACGACGCGCCAGAAGACGGAGATATTGGGTCCACCCAATTTTGTCAACCAGGCTGACTGAAATCCTAAATTAAGGCAATTCGGACCCAAATTTTATAAATAATTCTGTATTAAAAGCTTCGGTTTCCATTTCGGACGATTTCTGTACGACCCCATGAACCCTAAAATACGTCCATCCGCGTCGAAAGCGCGCGCTCAACTGAACCGTTCAGTCTGAACTGAACGGAAACATGGAAAACCAATGATCTCTAAGCGCGCGTTGACGCGCGCTGACAACAGTCGAGCGCTAGCGCAGCGTTCAACGCGCGTATTAATAAAACGCGCGTCAGCATGTGTACAGCCTGAATAAGTTGTTATGTAGTTGTAAACGCGCGTCAAGCGCTTGTCATCTGAACATGCTCTAAGAATAGAAAACTTATCTTATTATTCTGGAAAAAGGAGAAACCCTTTTTAAACAAGCATACATTCATAATGCGTAAAAGCGGCCTACTCACAGCCCTAAAATCAGTGGCGAGATATTTCACCCTAGATCGCCTCGTGTGTAGTACCAGGACTTCATGACAACCAAGGAGTAGCAACGGAGCAGTAGTTTTGCATTGATAATGTGTGAAAGCGGTGAATTTTGTGAGGTTGAAGTACCAGGCGCACATAATTCAGAGGGGGTTATCTTTTGACAATAACCCGCGTTCGCGCGGAAGCCGTTTTGGAATGGGTGTGGCCTACCGCGAACCAAACTTGCTCATTGGAGCTCGCGCGGAAGCCATTTTGGGCTGGGCGTGGCCTACCGCGAACCGAAATATCTGCCTCTCTGTCGCACTTGCATATTGGAGCAACAGAGAAGGAGATACTTCCTTCGTTTCGGTTCCCGGTAAGCCCCCTGGTTTTCAAATGCTAGTCACCTTATTTTAGTTTGGCGCGCGATTTGAAAGGGGATGGACAATAGATATTATTGCTGGGTTTGTTGGTAATCTTGACATTATTTTACTATCCAATTTAACGCTTTAAGCGGGCGTAATTATATGTGCTGAGGAATCTTCTGTAGCGATGATTATTGATAATGACGTTTGTTTTTTTATTGATGTGCGAGTTTCTGGCATGGGAACTAAATGCGAACAGCCAGTACAGGTACAAAGAAATGAAACAACAATTAATGTAATAATGACTATATTGATGTATATGACCAAATTAATAGTACACTATTGCCGTGGCCGGGAAGGGAGCAATTGCAGGCTGAGTATTTGTTTAAACGGACGAGCTTGCGAGTCCGTTTAATTATAATACGAAGCCTGCAATTGCCATTCCGGCCGAGGCTAATATAGTGCTTTTATCAAAAATGGGGAAAATACGACAAAATTTTAATTAAGATTTGATAAACATAACCTTAAAACGTCAAAAACATCATGTTTTCCCGCCGTTTATTTTTTTTAACAGAATCGCAAGTGTATTTTTCCACCGAAAAACGCAAATTATTCGAGACACAAAAAAACGTCGCGTTTTCAACAGAAAAATACGAGCTGAATTGGCTGAATACGACCTGTGCCTCCTTTTATATGACAGTTTCTACATTTTAAAAAGTTTATAACTCGACAAATAAAGGAATTTATATGTGACATTGCAGGCCATAAATGTGGCCTGCAATGTTTTTTACTTTTTAATTTGGATCTGACCTTAAACTATACACTTTACCTTCCAATATGTAGCCACTAAAGTCCAGTTTGCAGGCCATATTTGAGAAAAGTATTATTGATACTTGAACTACACAGTAGACAACAATTAGTACATTAGATCGCATATTTATCGCCCTTGCCTTCGGCTCGGGCGTCAAATACCTGCGATTTGAGACATTCTTTGTTTTACCGCCCGTGTTAAGTACAAAATTTTATGTCACCCCCCTGGCCAGGAAGTGGGATTTCCCGCGCGCGGAGCGTGCGGTAATTGCCGCTTTATGGCCAGGGGGTGACATAATAGTACATTACTTAACAAGGGCGGTAAATAACATTTATGTCACACCTGGCCATAAAGCGGCAATTACCGCACGCTCCGCGCGCGGGAAATCTCACTTCCTGGCCAGGGGGTGACATAATAGTACATTACTTAACAAGGGCGGTAAATAACATTTATGTCACACCTGGCCATAAAGTGGCCATTATCGCACGCTCCGCGCGCGAAAAAACCCACTTCCTGGCCAGGGGGTGACATAAAATTTTGTACTTACCACGGGCGATAATAAAGAAAGCCTCAGATCGCATATTTATCGCCCTTGCCTTCGGCTCGGGCGTAAAATACCTGCGATCTGAGACATTCTTTGTTTTATCGCCCTTGGTAAGTAATTAAAACTATTATTATTATTGTATGTCTTTTCCATTTCACGGGACCATGGGGTCCCGGACCTTTGGAAGGCATGCGTGGGGCCGAAGCCAACAGCGCAGAGGCCACTTTAAGACAATAATAATCTAAAGGCAAGGGATACACATGGCGGATACCGTCTCCGAACGCACAACATGATACATCCGGAGACGGTCCCCGCCAGGTGCAAAGACTATTGTAGTGCAGCCTTTTGGCTGCGATGGGAACTAAGGTCATGGGGCTATTGAGTTGAAAGTTGGATGGACTGGATAATGGGTTATGGGAGGAGACTAGCGGACGCCTGCCGTAACAATCAGTCTCAGAATTGTAAGAAGGCAGGCGGTGACTCGCCACTCACTAGGTGGGCCCCCTATAAAAGGCTACCGGATGGCAGCGAGGGTGGCAACACTGGTGTGAGCAGCTCAGGGTGTAGAGAGGTGCGGCCCCGATTTCACCATCGCGGGGTTTACCCCCGTGAGCGGGTTTCCTCGCTATTACGCCATTACGTGCAATACACTTCCACCCTGCGAGCATATAGCTCTGGCACCCCACTCTGACCGGCCGGTTAAGGCAAGCCAGAGGTGAGAGTCCTGCGGCCCCTGCTGGGGTCCACTCCGCCGGCCAACAAAGGCGAGCGGAGAGAGGGGCCTGACCGACTCTCGGAGGCAAGGGACCCAAGGGACGCCACTTCCCATTCAGCTCGCCACAAGCTGCCCTGGGGGCTTATTATTATTATTATTGTATGTCTTTTCCATTTCACGGGACCATGGGGTCCCGGACCTTTGGAAGGCATGCGTGGGGCCGAAGCCAACAGCGCAGAGGCCCCTTTAAGGCAATAATAATCTAAAGGCAAGGGATACACATGGCGGATACCGTCTCCGAACGCACAACATGATACATCCGGAGACGGTCCCCGCCAGGTGCAAAGACTATTGTAGTGCAGCCTTTTGGCTGCGATGGGAACTAAGGTCATGGGGCTATTGAGTTGAAAGTTGGATGGACTGGATAATGGGTTATGGGAGGAGACTAGCGGACGCCTGCCGTAACAATCAGTCTCAGAATTGTAAGAAGGCAGGCGGTGACTCGCCACTCACTAGGTGGGCCCCCTATAAAAGGCTACCGGATGGCAGCGAGGGTGGCAACACTGGTGTGAGCAGCTCAGGGTGTAGAGAGGTGCGGCCCCGATTTCACCATCGCGGGGTTTACCCCCGTGAGCGGGTTTCCTCGCTATTACGCCATTACGTGCAATACACTTCCACCCTGCGAGCATATAGCTCTGGCACCCCACTCTGACCGGCCGGTTAAGGCAAGCCAGAGGTGAGAGTCCTGCGGCCCCTGCTGGGGTCCACTCCGCCGGCCAACAAAGGCAAGCGGAGAGAGGGGCCTGACCGACTCTCGGAGGCAAGGGACCCAAGGGACGCTACTATAATTATATATGTAACCGGTAGGTAATCGAACGAATATTTGGATAGTATATGGTCTTTAATTTTTTGGGTAATGGAATTAAAATGAGGCTTTCTATCCAAATATTTGTTCGATTCCTTTACAATTTCACTAAAACTACGCACAGCATGTTCCGAGGGGTATGTCCGATTTTTATTTTTAAGCCACTTGTACTGTCTTTGGCTGATCCAACGGTGTATAGGCCCTTCCTCCGCCGTCAGATCAGCCATACAGACATCGCAATTAATTTTTTTATTTATCTTTCTCACGAGCCACCCCGTGGTATATGCACGTGCGTGTACACAGATTCGTTCACGTCGAGCTTGTTCTTGTATATTTTATACTTCATTGGCCTCGGGGGAATTAATTGTAAGGAGCGTTGGTGTTCCCTACATCATTGGTGTGTATATTTTCAAATATTTTTTTATATTAATTAGTTGTACACCAACATCCTCCTCACAATTAAATCCCGCGGAGTGGAATCTAATAAATCTTGTGATTAGCAGTGCCTTGAAGGCGCTAATAAAGTTGTGGCAAGTGGGATCATTATTTCTAAAATTATATGCCCTTACTTGCCCAAAAAAGTTCTCTATCGGGTCAGAATTGAAATATCTAGGGCGCATGATTTTAATATTTTTCGTTTCGAAAAATCGCCACAACCTTATGTAACTTTTTAGAGTTACTTTTTTTATTGAAGGTACCGATATTTCACCGCGTTTTTCTAGTTTTTTTTTATTGCGTCTCTCCAAAATTCGAGATGAGGAGACGTTTTTGTCACAGCTTTTTTTTTAAATTTCCCTCGTGCGACTTTTCCGCTCAGTGAGGCCCCATTCAACGAATCAAATAATTGGTCAAAAAATGACACCGCTTCCGCTGTATTTCCGCGTTCCGCTTATCTCTCTGCCGTCAGCATAGTGAGCTGTCAAAAGATAAAAATATTTGTAATGATATACAATTCAAACAATTTATTTCAGAACATAATTTCATACCAATAATGTAGGTATTATAGTACCGTTCAACACAAATTCCAATAAATAAGTTCGTTTTACAACCTAACTTCATTGATTCGTTCATGTTTTGTAATAAGCATATTTCTACCAAAAATATGCTTATATATAGAAAACAACAGAAAAATAAAGACTAAAAGTACAATGTTTAGGTCCGCAAGAAAACATGTCGAAACTATAATATACGTAATATTATCAAATTCGAGCAATGTGGGCAATCTTACACAAATCAACCTAGTCTCAAACTATAGCCTAAGAGCGGTACGGTTGCGCTGTATGAATTTTGAACATTAATTCATAACAGCTACTTTTTTTGCACCAAAAAATTTGTTAAAACAATTAGATTAGGTATTCTTTAATAAAACACGTAGTCCACCAACGTGACTGTAGAAAATATTAAAAAATAATCTATAAAAAATCCTTAAAAATCGGGCGAAAATGGTATAAGCATTTACTTACTTTATGACATACTATATATATTTATATTCTTTGTGATACATGAAAAATCAACCGATTTTTGTTAAGGCAACCTCGTAATATAATAATTTTTAATACAGAAATATATAAAATTCAATTACGGCTATGGTATATAAGCTAACATTACAGTTATGGTTTATATATATCTTTCTTATATGTATTAACCCTTTTTATACTGAAGCTACCCAAAATATCTGGAGCTTTATTTTCTTTAAAAAAGTCTTGTGAAAATAATATATAAGCCAAACTCACTACGTTGACTTTTCATGAAGGCCACATTGAAGAAGGTGTAATGCTAATGAACCCTATAAATACCTATTAAGTGATTTCAAATGCATCTTCATTAATAGTAGGCGCGAGAGGGGAATACGCGGGGTGAGCGGAGGTGTGCAGCACAGCGAGAGGCGCGCGGGTGGGTGACAAGCAAGTGTGTGTGTAGGTACTTTACTTTTATCGGCGGCTTCGGTGCGGCCCTAAGCTTAATGTTCTATTAGGTATATGTAAATAGTGTAATTTAAACAACTTATTATTAGGTTCAATAGTAGCTATGAAGTATGAATTAAAAGTTAAAACTAAGTCATTTAATAACTTTAAATTTTGTATATAATCTGACATCTAAAACGACTCAAAACCGCCAAAATGATTTTCAAATAGATATAATTTATCGATTAAGAAATCACGGACTTTGTGTACAACCTAACCTACACGCTCATCCGGTGCATTCGTAGGTGTAGGTAGGTACTGAACAACTACGCTGTCGGCCGGACGGTAGGTATATTGAGACCATATATTCGTGACTCGTACTTTGCACACACTTTATTAACAGTACAGTTGAAGACATAAATTAGGTATACATAAAAAGTAGAACATGTATACGTATCGACATAAATTCTTAGAAAGATGATGCCACGCTAAATTATGCCTTATAGGGACGCTTAGAAGTAGGTATTCGTTACTTCGCACGCCGCGCAGGTCGAAGCCCTTCGCGATCTTGAATTACATATACGGCTCGGTGTTGCGTAAATAAGTATGTCTTGATTCAACCAACAAGTAAATAGGATGACAAATGTATTCGTTTTTTAAAATATTACATCGTGATAATTATTTTATATAAGTAGTATAGAATAGATACGCGGCACACGCATGTTTTATAAAGCGCATATCACGGCAAAAGTCACCAACCAGAGATAATAAGGGCTACAGGCGGGTGACCGTAACAAGGAAAGTTAACTAGGTGTTTTAAAAATTTTCGTCTCCCAAAGGGTTGAAAATAGGGGTTAAATATTGTATGGGGATCAATTTTTTTTTAAATTGACTAAACTGGTTTGTTCGTTTCTGCAGTCATTTCTGTCAGTACATATCAACGCACAGCCCAAACCGCTGGTTCTAGAGATTCCTTATATGGTCTAGGGGAGCACTAAGGAAGGAATTTTCAAAATTCGTCCCCTAAGGGGATAAAATGGGGGTCCAAAGTTTGTATTGGGAAACAAGATTAGTCAGACTATTTTATTCAAAACTTCACAGGAGTACTCCTAACAAAATAAGTAAACACGTGTCTCCAGTTTTTTGAAAATTCAACCCCTAAAAGGGGGAAATGGGGTGACAAAGTGTGAAAATCGACAATGGGTATTGTTTCTGTGGTTTATCGGGTCGCTAATTACGAAAACTACAATGATTTTGAAATCCAACGTCGCGGACATGAAATACCATCTCCCCTGTCGGGGTGAAATGGGGTTGAAATTGAAATAACTAAATATCAATATGGGTGTAGTTTTATGTTTTTTTTTTCAATTCAATTCATTTATTTACCATAAACACAATTAAATTTGGTTTACACTGAATTTTCGGACGTCATATACGAAAACGGTATCGATTTTAAGACGTAATATTGTGGAAATGAACATTCATTATCTAAGTATATAAAAAAGAAACTGACTGACTGACTGACTGACATATCAACGCATAGCCCAAATCGCTGGTTTTAGGGATTCCAAATTTGGCACGTAGGTTCCTCATAAGGTACGGTATAGGTAAGGTATAGCTAGGGGTACACTAAGGAAGGATTTTTCAAAATTCATCCTCTAAGGGGGTTAAATGGGGGTCCAAAGTTTGTATGGGGAAACAAGATTAGTCAGACTATTTTATTCGAAACTTCTCAGGAGTACTCCTAACAATAAATAAGTAAACACGTGTTTCCAGTTTTTTGAAAATTCAACCCCTAAAAGGAGGAAATCGGGTGACAAAGTGTGAACATGACAATGGGAATTGTTTCTGTGGTTTATCAGGGCGCTGATTACGAAAACTACAATGATTTTAAAATCCAACGTGGCGGACATGACATACCATCTCCCCTGTCGGGGTGAAATGGGGTTGAAATTGAAATAACTAAATATCAATATGGGTGTAGTTTTATGTTTTTTTTTCGGACTTCAATTACGAAAACGGTATCGATTTTAATATTCTTTATCTAAATGAACATTCTTTATCTAAATATATAAAAACCAGGCCAAGTGCGTGTCGGGCCACGCGCAAGGTAGGGTTCCGTAGTCGTCCACCCGTTACATTATGTGGACTAAAAAGTTTGCAAACTTATATTTACTATATTTTTGACAGAATTAACAACATTATCTAAGGTATCCATGGAAATCGTACGAAAGTTTGCTTTTGCAAAGTACATTTCTGAAGTTCGACTATTACTCGTTAACTAGTAATGTCTACTTAGCTGTGATATTTTTTCTTTTAAATTCCTCATATATACTACTACCATGATTTTATTCACATGCCTAGTAGCCACCGTTTAACTGGCAGGGGGGGGGGGGGGACATTTGACCATAACAAAAATTATCACTTCAAAGCTTAATATCACTCTTTACAATTCTTTAATCAAAAATGCTTATAGAAACCTTATAATATTTTTAAAAGAGCTATCCAACGATACCCCACACGATGGGGTTTGGCAGAAAAAAAAAATTCACCACCACTTTACATATACGGGAGGAACCCTAAAAAAATTTTTTTTTAAAGATTTTATTCCACAGCTTTCTAGTACTAACGGTTACTGACAAAAACGGGGGTCGGTCGGACGGATGGACGGACGGACGGACATGGCGAAACTATAAGGGTTCCTTGTTCACTACGAAACCCTAAAAAAAGAAACTGACTGACTGACTGACTTATCAATTAACAGCCCAAATCGCTGGTTCTAGAGATTCCAAATTTGGCACGTAGGTTCCTTATATGGTCTAGGGGTGCACTAAGGAAGGATTTTTCAAAATTCGTCCCCTAAGGGGGTGAAATGGGGGTCCAAAGTTTGTATGGGGAAACAAGATTAGTCAGACTATTTTATTCGAAACTTCACAGGAGTACTCCTAACAATAAATAAGTAAACACGTGTCTCCGTTTTTTTTGAAAATTCAAGCCCTAAAAGGGGGAAATGGGGTGACAAAGTGTGAAAATCGACAATGGGTATTGTTTCTGTGGTTTATCGGGTCGCTAATTACGAAAACTACAATGATTTTAAAATCCAACGTGGCGGACATGAAATACCATCTCCCCTGTCGGGGTGAAATGGGGTTGAAATTGAAATAACTAAATATCAATATGGGTGTAGTTTTATGTTTTTTTTTCGGACGTCAATTACGAAAACGGTATCGATTTTAAGATTTAATATTGTAGAAATGAACATTCTTTATCTAAATATATAAAAGGAGAAAATGACTGACTGACTAACATATCAACGCACAGCCCAAATCGCTGGTTCTAGAGATTCCAAATTTGGCACGTAGGTTCCTTATAAGGTCTAGCTAGGGGTACACTAAGGAAGGATTTTTCAAAATTCATCCTATAAGGGGTGAAATGGGGGTCCAAAGTTTGTATGGGGAAACAAGATTAGTCAGACTATTTTATTCGAAACTTCACTGGAGTACTCCTAACAATAAATAAGTAAACACGTGTTCCCGGTTTTTTGAAAATTCAACCCCTAAAAGGAGGAAATCGGGTGAAAAAGTGTGAAAGCCGTACCGTACTATTAAAGATATATACCACACTAGCTTTTTCCGCGTACTAAACGTAACTTTAAACAGCCGACAAAAAAACCCAACCAGAGGTATGTATTTGTCCGCGATTATCACGCGTTTTGCTGAACCGATTTAGGTGCGGGTCGGAAAACTATTTGTTACGTTCTGGAGGTTTCGGTATACGAATTTTTATGCCGCCATCGACTTACTACTACTAAGAGATTATAATTACTACTCTTGAATAAAAGTACATATCTGTCTCCCTTAAAAGAAGGAAATGTGGTCTCAAAGACTGAAAATCAATATGGGTATTATTTTCAGACTTTGTGACCACATTTCCTCCTTTTAAGGGTTGAATTCTCAAAAACCTGTTTGTTTTCCCATACAAATTTTTACATCGTTTCACCCCTTCGGGTGTTAATTTTGAAAAATATTTTCATAGTGCGCCCCTAGACCTTATAAGGAACCTACTTGCCAAATTTGGAATATAATCTAGAACCAGCGGTTTGGGCTGTGCGTTGATCCGTCAGTCTGTGGTAGTCAGTCAGTTTCTTCTTTAACATATTTAGAAATGTTCATGTCCACAATATTAAATCTTAAAATCGATGCCATTTTCGTAATTAACGTTCCAAAAAACCATGAAAACGACACCCATATTGATATGTAGATATTTCAACCCCATTTCACCCCGACTGGGGAAATTGGTATTTCACGTCCGCCACGTTGGATTTTAAAATCATTGTTGTTTTCGTAATCAGCGACCCGATAAACCATAGAAATAATACCCACTGTCGATTTTCAGACTTTGACACCCCATTTCCCTCCTATAGGGGTTGAATTTTCAAAAAACCTGAAACACGTCTTCACTCATTTATTGTTAGGAGTACCCCTGTGAAGTTTCGAATAAAATAATCAAACTAATCTTGTTTCTCCATACAAACTTTGGAGCCCCATTTTACCCCCTTAGGGGATGAATTTTGAAAAATCCTTCCTTATTGCACCCCTAGACCTTATAAGGAACCTACGTGCCAAATTTGGAATCTCTAGAACCAGCGGTTTGGGCTGAGCGTTGATATGTCAGTCAGTCAATCAATCAGTCAGTCAGTTTCTTCTTTTATATATTTAGAAGAAGAAGATTATACGTAAACATCATATACTATGCAAATAAACAAAATTTCCTACGCCGCAAACAAATTTTACATAGTTACTCAAACTCAATATCATTTTAAGAGTAGGTAAATAATAATAAAATGTCGCACTGGGCCGAGCGGCGTCAAGCACGCGTGTTTTAAGTTTTAACCTGCCTACTCAATATCAAAGTAATAATAATAAACAGTCATCGGAGCGAGGCGGCGGGGCCCGGCCGCACGCGCCGCGCGCTTGTTTCGACATGGCTACTTCCATCTCGTTGTGCGTTCTAAAATAATCCCTGATAGTAAGGCAATAAAGTCCAAATCAGATTGCACGTGTGTGCTGTAATTAAGCAAATCAACGAAAACAAATAACATATGGGGTTCATTCCTATTCCATTGACATTCTCAGGGCTTAAATTAAAAGTCCACGGAAAAATTGGAACTGATATATTTTTTCTACTAATGTTAAATACGCGTTTTGTAAAAAACTATTTACCAAATATTTAAATAGTTTCATTTTCAATGATAATTCTGAGAAACAGTCCTTGTTTTTCATGTGTTGCTATAAAAAGCTTATATATAATTTTCTTTTTAATAAGTTTCAGAAAAACTGAAAATACCTGTTTGATTAAATTTCTCTTATTTCCCGTTGCATATATGTTTCGATTCGGATCGTAAGCATCAAAACAGACCTAAAGATAGAAGCATTCTCAATAAAACTACTTATACCATATTTGCTGTGAAAAATCAACAGTTTTTGGGCACCATTTTTTTTATCCAACTTCCGGTGGTAGATTCACAAATATTAAAAATATTGATTCTTAAAATCACTTAAAAGAACCGTATAAAAAAAATTAGCCTGTTAGAGAATTTTTTCCAAAAAAAACGTATCTTTCTCAGGCTACTAAGCAAAGCTTGTACTATGGGTACTAAGCGACGATTTATAAACTTATATAGATAAATAAATACTTGAATACATAGAAAACATCCAAGACCCAAGAACAAATATTCGTGCTCATCACACAAACAAATGCCCCGGCCGGGATGCGAACCCGGGACCTCCAGCTTCGTCACTACCAACTTTAAAGTGGTCGTCCAAAAAATCCTTTTATGTCACACCTAGCCATAAAGTGGCCATTATCGCACGCTCCGCGCGCGAAAAAACCCACTTCCTGGCCAGGGGGTGACATAAAATTTTGTACTTACCACGGGCGATAATAAAGAAAGCCTCAGATCGCATATTTATCGCCCTTGCCTTCGGCTCGGGCGTAAAATACCTGCGATCTGAGACATTCTTTGTTTTATCGCCCTTGGTAAGTAATGTACTATTATGTTTTCTTGAAAGAACTGTGTCAACTAGATAAAATAAAGCATACATATATTTATATTTACCCTCTTATACATAAAACTTAACAAACCTCTGCTAACTAATAGTACATTACTTACCAAGGTCGAAAATACCTACGATCTGAGACATTCTTTGTTTTATCGCCCTTGGTAAGTAATGTACTATTTTCCCTTTCATTTGAAATTATCGCTTTCTATTAGACAGACGTGTGACACAAACAACAACAAACTCTTTTGAAAAGGAGCGAAGAGCGACCTCATTTGATAGCATGTTTTGACATTTCACTGGCTGCGATATTCTGTAAGGTAGAAGTGGGGAACTTGGATAAAGAGTGGGGAAGAGCTGACATGTCGCTGTGACTCTGTCCTGTGCTTCTCCAGGAAGGCGATCCTCATGTGACCCCCTCCCCCCTCGTACCCCTCTCCCCCCTGCTCCGCACCTGTGCTCGTCCAGGAAGGCCGCCACGTCTCGGACGGCGCTCCTCATGAACTGCTCCGGCTGCTGCTGTACTCCACGATCAGATCCTTGGGCTTCGTCACGGCTCCCGTGAACCTGGGACATAACAAAACATTCAAAATAAATAAAGAGCATAATAATAATAGGATGTACTGATCGGTTGGTTGGTTGGACGGGCCCCCCCACCTCTGGCTTGCCTTAGCCGGCCGTCCAGAGTGGAGTCGCAAGAGCTGTTGCTCGAGGGTAGATGTGGTCACCTAAGTGGCGAGTTGGCTATATGTTAAAAGTCCAGTGCCACCTCTCTACCCCCCAGGTCTCTGACCGGTGTTGCCCCTAGGCCATTTTTTAATGTCGCTGTTTAATAGGGGCCCATCTAGCAGGGAGCAAGTCACCATCTGCCGGAATGAAAATGAGAGACTGTTTTATTAGGTCGACGTCCGATGTCTCACCCAATAGCCCAGCCATTAGTCCATCATCTTCACCTAATAACCCGGTTCATTTAGATTCCATCAACCAACAATAGTCCCTATACACCCTGGCGGGTGCTGTCTCTGTATGCGTCCCATGACACGGGCAGGGACATCATCCGCTCGGTGTATCCCTTGCATTTCATTAAATTGTCAAATGGGCCTCTACGTGTTGGCTACGTGGTACTCGATGGCACTTCGGTACCTCGGTACTTCGGCTCCGCGCACGCCTCCCAAAGGTCCGGGACACCATTGTCCCGTTAACGGGAAATACATGATAATAATAATAATAAATATTCTTTATTGCACCATAAATGAGTGATTACCATAATTCATGTGCTTACGAAGACTTAGGCTGGGTTGCACCAAACCGTCTGTAATCGTAAGCGGTGTTCGTCAAATCTGATTGTATGGAAAGTTTGATATGTTTCTATGGGATGACAGCTGCCGGCGCCATATTTGACGATGACCGGTCCGTGTTCGTACGCTACGGTGCAACTGGCACGAGGTAAAAAAAAATCTGTGACAATTTTTCGAACCAGACAACCAGATCTCTTGCTCCTCGAATTTACCACATTAAAGCTAACAGTGTACAAAAAATATACAAACACCCTTAAAAATGTATAAGGTCTGTATGAGATCACTACCTCGAAATTCACCCTGTGCCCCCCTCTCTTCCCTCCCCCTCACCTCTTCCCCCCCGTCCATCTCCTCGGCCAGGTCCATCTGGCAGCACAGCCGATCCTCTAGCCGCCTGATGTTCCACTCTAGTTTTCGGTACATCTCGAAGTCGTCCACGTTCTCACACGCGCCCAACTCTTCCAAGTCTTCGGTGGCTGTTTGTTTGGCACCTGCGACATATCTTATCTTATATCTTTAAACGAGCAATTCTTGTATATTTATTTATTTATATATTTCGGGGATCTCGGAAACGGCTCTAACGATTTTGATGAAATTTGGTATCTGGGGGTTTTCAGGGGCGAGAGTTCGATCTAGCTAGGTCGCATGCACAGGAAAACCCCGAGCAAAGCTCGGTCGCCCAGATACAAAACAACATAGACATATAAATGTCTTCCGTTTCTAAATATATCAATATGACTTAGATTACGGCTTCAAATGGGTGGGAATTCGGCGACTTCATATAGCGTTGAAGATGTAACAGACAGACAACACGTTCGTGTTCGTTGGTTCCTCTGAACAAATTTCTTGTGATATTTCGTTGCAGCAAGCGCGGAGCTCGGGCCAGGCTTACTTGAACCTGCGACGGATGTTCCGGTTTCATCTAGCTGAAGTAGTTTTGATTTGATGTAATCCGATTTCAACTTTACGTGCGCGCCGGCATGTATGAAACCGTCCCGCTCGCGTCGCGCAGCCAGTGTGACGTCGCTAACCTGTTAGCATACGTTCCGGCGCGCTGCGGTCGCGTCGCGCGGACGTCGCGCAACGCTGTGTGACCAAGCCTTAAGTGCGAGCCCTCTGATCATTCCTCTTTGCGACAGCATCAGTTATGTCTGTCTCGCTCTCTACATGTTTCCACAAATCGTCATGTACTAATATTAATTCCATGTCGAATTTCCAGACCGTATTATAGTTATTGTTACCGTGCAGTTTCTCTATAGCCGGAAGACCCGACCCTGCTTTCGACATTGTAGCGATCTCTCTTCTTATTGTGTTACCTCGAATAAGTTGTTGGTGGATATCACCGTTTTGCTCTTCGTGTGGCATTAAATTAAGTATTCCACTCTCCGGTCACACTCTCTAGTGCGATAGTATCAGTTATACATGAGTTATACGGAAGTTACCGTGCTTGCCATCATAACCTGTGGTGAAATTAACTACATTCCTCCACCAAAACACAACTGATACAATAGAAATACTTATTTAAGGCCGGGTATTACCACTTTTGAGTTTTTAAAAACCATCTGAGACATAGAATATAGTGTCTTAAAATCTAAAAAAAATATATGTGTTACATGAGGATCTTGTCTAGTCAAAATCGCAGTCAGCTACATGATCTGATGAATTTCACTCGATAGAAAAAAATCGCGAAGTTACCCCTTTTTGGAATGTATTTTCAATACTACGGCTATATTACTGATATTTAACATTTAATTTTTGTACTCAATTAAAGATCGTAAATAGTTATAGACATTTTCGCAGGGTTTGCTTTGATAAAATGACTGGCTTGATGACTATAGCTAAATATTTACAAAACTGAGATTTACAAAAAAGAGCGGGATGGTTAATTGTAAACTCACGCATGTTAGAGCGGGACAGTTGCGTTGGGGATACCTCCCCTTAACTCAAAACACAAATGGTTTATTGTATAAATTACATTGCAATATAAAACCAATTCCAATACATTTTACAATGTTAATTTTCTCGTATTGACAGAATGACAGAGAACCGTCATACACACTATTTCAAACATCCATCAAGATTCATACCAGCCAGTCTGTCAACAATTGTACATACCTCTTTACTCTAACAGTTGTTGCTGGCGATGTTGACGATATCCGGCGCGTCGTATCTAGTCGTCCAAGCGGTAGATGTACTCCATAATTGCTAAAATTATAAGATTCAAATTAGAAGGCATACGCCCAAAAAATAAATAGAACTATGTTAATTCTTTACTGATTTTTATGTACATACGAATTTGAATTTACATAGAATGCTGATAGTCAGGAATACTTCAGTCACTTTAATTTGTTTACACAAAAGGAGCGCCAACGAGCGATATAGTGGGTAGTACTGTACCAAACCGTACGAGATTGTTAAATTAAAATCTGATTAGGTATATGTGACCGTCCAGCTCACTGGGGCCTTTATGGTCGGTATTGAGTTACGCACGGATCTATAATCTACAATACATAGGCTTACCAAAAACAATGAAAACCATGTACCTAACTAAGTGCCATACTTTTTTTTTTAAATCGTCAAAGTTACGCAACCCAAAAATGCACTTTTGAGAAATAACTAAGAGAAGTTTAAAACTCATTTAAAGTATGTTCCCGTGGGAAGTTACATAGATGACGATAGATTCTGAATCCTGAGGTTCTCTTCTATAGGAAACAATCAAAAATTTTTCAATTCCAGTACCACGTTGAGAAAAAATGGCCTTTGATCAGTGCAAGGCGCCGTTCGTAAAAATTGTGATCTTTGCCATAGTGTATGCTAGAAAATAGTTTACACCTCGAATGGAAAATAAAAACGAAAAACTAACGTGATATTTTTTTTAACATAGAAAATGATATTTTTTCTATCTCGTCACGAATAAATTTAACAATTTCCATGTAGTACATCATACTTACCTGTAATAAGTCTAGACAAGCATTACACAGGTTTTATTATTTTTCTATGTCAATTAGTTTCAGTTTTATGACCGATTAAAATTACATGAAAATCAAGGTTTACTTCCATACAATTGAGAAAAGGGCCCTTATGGACGAATGTAACCAAAAATGTAAGTAAATAATAATATTTACGTTATGTAAGTAGCAATCTTGTATTAGAACGTAACTAATTCTGAATAAATCTTTTCATTACAAGTTTTTTTAATGTTGCATAGTAATAATATTTTTTTAATTCTATTTAAAAAAAACCGGCCAAGTGCGTGTCGGGCCACGCGCAAGGTATGGTTCTGTAGTCGTCCACCCGTTACATTTCTGAAGTTCGACTATTACTCGTTAACTAGTAATGTCTACTTAGCTGTGATACTTTTTCTTTTAAATTCATCGTATATACTACTACCATGATTTTTTTCACATTCCTAGTAGCCACCGTTTAGCTGGCAGGGGGGGGGGGGGGGGGGGGGAGGGCACACTTGACCATAACAAAAATTATCACTTCAAAGCTTAATATCACGCCAACCAATTGTTTAATCAAAAAATGCTTTTAGAAACCTAGCTAATATTTTTGAAACGCCTGTAGTTCCATACGCGGTATCGACAGAGGGCGCGTCGTCGGTGCTACTTTTGCTTTCGCTGCTATTAGAATAACGTGGATCGCTCCGTCCTGCTCTATTCTCCAGTATGCAACACACGCATATGCTTGTGAACTAGCGTCAACAAAAATGTGTAAAGTTCGTCTCACCGAGGTCGTGGGTCCGTAGTGGCGAGGCAGGCGAAGTCGGCTGACGTGCTCGAGTGCTCGTAACCAGGTCTGAAATACTCGGCACTCCGTCTCTGGCAGCGGGTCGTCCCAGCCGAGGCGTAGACTCCATAAGCGTTGTAGTTGTATTTTGCCTGAAATCGAGAAATATGAAATTAAGCCCAGTGGATCATAAATTGACATAACAGCGCTCAAAGCTTCTCTCTTCGTAGGGCTCCTTTTAAAGGCTTTTACCTCGGCCGGTACCCTGATCATTTTATATTAAATCCGAGCTGATCTGTACCTGGCTACCTGCATCCCACATGAGACCTAATAGTTTTTGGTTTTTGTCGCCTAGTTTAGCGGGTCGCAGTTCTTCTGGGATCTGTTCGACAAGGCGCTGCGAGGCATTTTCCTTGACTGACAGCTGCAGCATCAAATACTAAACGTATATTCAAATTCGTCACCCCAAAATGAGGTAAATACCAGGCATGGGAATCAAGCTTAGGTTCATTTATTCGCTGAGCATAACCTTTCTCTAATAAATTATGTATGTATGTATGTAAATACTTTATTGTACACAAGACAAGAGAAAGAAACAATACAGACAAAATAGATTGAAATCCAAAAAAATCCAAAAATTAAATCCAAAATTAACAAAAAAAAAATCCATCCATTCCATTCATCCATTCATCCATTTTTGGAAATTATCCATTTGTGCTGAATAATCAGCGGCAAATTTCGGATCTCTGTCCATTTTACGTTCAATATTACGAAGTCTATTTAGAGCCAGTCCATAGCTCGGCGGCAGTCGTGGGTTGTCGTCTTTCCATAACTGACCCACCTCATACTTGGGCCCGCTTACCTTGCCCACTGTTTCATGAAACAGTTTTACTGCTCGCTCCTCCAGAGGGCGTGCCTTTTCACTCATCTCCACACCCAGCGAGTCTATATGAAAGTATCGTTCTAGTAACTTATTCAACTCACCATCCTTAGGTTCTCGAATGTGTAACACTTGATCGGTTCGGTTCTGTATATGTGGTGCACATCCATATATTGCCCAACCCAACTCGGTCCTGACTGCCGTCGGCTCGCTCCTAAGCCCGACCCGGGCCTCCAGCGGTAACATCATGTGCCAGTTATCTGCGCCTACAAGTACTCGTAGCACTACGGTGTCATAAGTAGCAGAGTATAAGTCATGCAGATGTGTGTATCGCTCTACCGTCACTTTAGGTATAAGTACATTGTGCTCTAAGTCCTAAGTCACGTACCGTTCTCATTGTGATCTGGTGTACGGGCCCGCCAGTTAAACCGCGAATCTGCATCTGTACTTTACGACTTGGTTCGCTTATTGTTATCGCTCCAATGCCCATAACATGAAGCGGCGCCTCTGTGCCCTCCGCTCCGATGGCGGCGGCTAGGGATTCCTCACATATGGAAATAGTACTGCCTTCGTCGAGTAAAGCGTAGCATTTCATCTCGCCTTTTGGTCCTGTTACAATAATAGGAATCACCTTTATAGTAACACCTTCGATGGTCCCGACGGCGTTGTAGTTGACGTAAACTCGAGCGTCGGTGGCGCCATTTCTCGCTCTGCCGCCGTCATCGTGTGTTCTCGCGACGTTCCCAAGCGCGTAGCCGGCGCTGATGGAAATATGGACGCCTGCAACTAATGATGTAGCAACGTGTTTACAATCAACCTTTGCTCTTAAATAATAACACTCTCTCGTCTTTCCATTGTCTTAATGTGAAATATACTGTCATACTGTTTGTTAAATAAAATAGTTATAAAGTTAAAATTCATTTCCTTCCTTTATTTCATCAGGCGCGCGTGCGGTGACTGCTCGTGTTGCCTCGTACTGGGACGGCGGTGACGCCTCCCCCCGTGGCTGCGGTGGATCGTCGTACTGCCGCGGCGCTTGGTTCGGCTCGTGAAGCAAACGGTGATGCGAGTGCGGGCAATCCGGTTCCTCGCAGCCCTTCGCTTTGCAGTGCTCTCTCCTGTGCTTTCTGTCGAGGCATTTAAAACAAATTTTATTATTTTTGGCCCAATCCCAACGGGCTGAAACACTCATATTGAGTATCCGACGACAGCTTGTCGTTCTATGTGAACTTGAACCACCACAACACAAGCATGGATCAGCCTTATCAGTTACATATGCTTGTGCATGGTTCGTATGTTTACGGATCGCTCCTCCATCCTCCACTATAGAAGTGGGAAAAGGTAAGTCGCGTGCGGCCCGCCTGATGGTAAGCGGTCACCGCAGCCTATGGACGCTTGCAACCCCAAGGGAGTCACACGCTCGTTGCCGACCCTTTTAAAAATTTATACACTCCTTCCATCCATATTGTATCCATATTGTAGTCCCTCGGGAAAACCTCGGCAGGGAGCTCATTCCACAACCGGAGCGTGCGAGGGAGGAAATTCCTCTTAAACCGTACCGTACGCGACCATTTAGGTTCTAAGGTGTGAGGATGAATGCCCTGCCGACGGCGAGCGGTGCGATGGTAGAAAGCGGCCGTGGGCATCATGTCGAACAGTTCTTCGGAGCACAACCCATTATACAAGCGATAGAACACGCACAAGGAGGCGAAGTTTCTCCTTAAACTTAACGGTTCAATATCCCTTGTGAGTTTGGGATCGTCTACAATCCGCACAGCACGTCTCTGAAGAGAGTCAAAAGGCCCAAGCTGGTATCCAGGTGCTCCCGCCCAGAGGTGACAGCAATACTCCATGTGGGGATATAAGCTGTCACGGACTTGTGACTTATATAGTAGAAGTCTCTGTCCCGGGGTGAAGTACCGCTTCGCTCTATTGAGCACACCTAACTTTTTGGTTGCCAACTTGGCTTTGCCTTTGCCTGCAAGCTAAACGCAAAGTATTACAAGAAAGTGAGAGTGATAGTGCTGAGGACCTGGATTAGTACTGCTTTATTTGTTGTATTCCTATTCAAATTCTCTTCCAGGCAAACAATGGATAGAATGTAGCATGTGTAAAAATTGGGCACATATTAAATGTATGAATGAATGAATATTTTATTTGTCAATAGTGGGTTTACAAACAGGTCTTAATGTAGCAGGTATAAATGAAGGCAATACTGTTATGGTTGACGAAATATAAGCTGCACCGATTCGCCATACAAGTTGTTCGAGGAATCGGTGCAGCTTATATTTCGTCAACTATATGCTTAAAATCATTTCATTTGAACGAATTGCTCCAAAGCAATTCCTTCAAAAAGCTACTTTACCAGTTGAAATTCTTTCTGTTGAACGTATTTCTATTAAAATGTTATTGGATTTTGAACCTTATTGTTTGAACGGTAAAGTATATTGTTCAAGGAATTGCTTTGGTGCAATTCGTTCATCAAAAATAATTTCAAGTTATATACTTATGTGTATTGTGAGTCAGGTGAAGAAATGAGTGATGAATAAGCATGAACGTGTTTATTTTTTGTATCCTAAAGTTTAAATAAGCAAATAGGAAGATTTATAAGCTAAGAGATCTCAGTTTTAGTTTTCCATTACAAGAAAAGTTTATTATGGTAGTAACCAGTAATGTTTTATTGTTAATTTTTTTAGTTTATAGCATTGCATAAATACACAATAAATGAAACTTTAAAAATGATTGTTTTAATTAAAAGAAACCTATGTTATTTTTATATTTTACTTCTATTATACCAGTGGAACAATTTGCCCCACACATGGAACAACTCGCCCCAAAGTGGGGCTGAATGTTCCTCACCGAAATTTTGCAAAGAATTGCGTGTAAAAAAAAAATATTGAGATATTGGCAGAAATTACTATACTATCACAAAGACCGATAAGAGGGCAGTATTGTTTTAATAATATTTTTGTGATATGTGTGATTTATGCGATTGTTATATAAAGTGTATGTCTGTATGTAAACTACGCCAGATAGACCAGGTAAGTACTTAAAGCCCACAATGGCAAGTAAAAGTATTATGTTTTATATCTTTTAATTACTGTTTTATTTTAGTTTCTTTGATATTTTTTCGCAACTGTATTAAAAAACGTCGTTTGATACACGTGCGAAAGTGTCATTTTCACTCGTCCCGTGTCTTGTCCCTTGCCCGTCGGCTCGGGCCAAGACAACTCGGGACTCGTGCAAAATGACATACCTTCCGCACTAGCATCAAAATGTACTATTGTGTAGTCTCCCAACATATGTTTACTGGTTGTTATCTTTTGTGTAAATTTACTCTCATATTCATATTTATTTATATTTTTTTATTCTTAACGAGCGCCCGATAATTTATGACTGCATTGTTTGGACTAGTTATCGAATTGTATATATAAAAAAAATAAGTAAATAAATAGTTTATTCACAAAATTATACAAATGTTTACATTTCATACACTTCTGCCAAACCACATTGCGGTTTATTGGCAAACGAGGCTCCATTTATGTTTAGGTACTTAAATAGGTAATATTTGTCTTAAAGAATAGGTATTTGTATTTAGGTATTGTATTTGCTTATTTATCTAATCTAATGCGAGAATACATAAGATACGCGCGTATTTCAATCTCGGTAAGAGCGTTTTCATACATTTTGAGACAAAACGCAAACGCGTTCGAATTACTTAGTTAATGTTTCGAAAAAACTTATACTAGAGCTACAGTCCGTCGGTGCGGAGCGCACCATATTAGATCGTCTGTTACAGCTATAAGAGTAACGTTCCAATGCTTGACATTGACTCAAAACCTCATAAGTTTAGTTCCCATTTTCAAACTTCATTCATACAGAAGGAGATGTGACTCTCAATACCACTAGGTATTTTTTATATGAAGACTTATTTACGATCATAGTAATGGTGCGGGTGCAACAATAAAATTGGAGTTACCTACTTATTAGTCTTAGTACTAAAGCGGGTATTACACTGTCCTGAATTTAGGACACTTAGAAGGGTTCCGACCTATACGTTAGGGCGAGATGCTTCAACTCCCCTCTACTAGTTAGGACGCCTGATTCAGGACAGTGTAATACCTACCCGCTTAACAGAGAGCGCTTTCGTGATAAGAAAAGCATGGATCACCATTGATCTCGGTGTTCATACATGGACAACCGACTTAGAGGCCTTGTTCACGGGACACATTTAAAGACACCTTGTAGTGGTGGTTATGTACTATCTACGTATTAAATCACTACAACTTACGTGCAGGGCTGAGAAGGGTTGCAGGTACACACACACCAGCTTTATCCTTAAGCGTGTAAAAATCCAGAAAACACGTACAAGCGTTTATTAGTGGAACACAATTAAATAAAACACAAGAAATTCGTAAACACATTCGGAGGCCGCGATGCGAGCGCGAAACGTTGTACGTCTCATATTAGGTTCTGTGGTGAACTGACCTGACTGACGCGGCGACGCGGCGCATGAGCAGGCCGAGCAGGCGCGTCATACAGCGCCGTCGCGCCGTCCCGTTTCAACTCGCGCAGGCAGGAGCGTATCGATTATGATTTAGGTATATTGATATTTATATATGGCATGCATTTAACGCGGCGACAAATTAATCTGATTTAGGGATTTATAAAAAATTAAAGGGGGTAGCAAAAATAATAAATTGGCGACTAATTGCGGAGACTAGTATAAAGTAAAAAGTAGCAGCTAAGTAATCAATTTTCGGCTTTGTTTCAATATGAACTAGCATCGAGTTATTGTTTTGGCAACTGAATTAACTAATTAAGCGGAAACATGACAGCGGATAAAAAGTTGAAAATGACCTACTCTAATTGTTCAATGGAGATTGCATATAAAATAAATCAAGGTCATAAATTAATAAAAATTAATTTTAATTTTTAGTCTTAAGTTTGTCATGAATAAATAATTTTCAATTTTCAATAAAAAAAATACTTTGGGCGACACTTTAAGAGCTTTAATCAAAGTTGAAAATTGCATGTATGAATAATAATTTTGGTCTATAGTTTTATTTAGTGGCTCGCTTTATATACACTAGGGGTAGGGCAGACAAGACCACGTGTGGAATCGGGGTTGACAGCTTCGGTCCTGAGGCAAGTCTTATGATAATGTAGCGTGTTTTTAGTTATTGATACCTTTAGTACCTTAATGAAACGGAAAAAAGCATATTTATTTACGTCTATACAGACAAGTTCACAAATACATATACCTAGGTAAATGCCTAATAAACGCATCTGTATCTGTCAGTGGCGGCGCGTCAAAAATATTCTTAGGGAAGCCGGAAATAATTGAGACCGTCCATAACAAAAGGGCCCTTATGGCACTTTCTAGTTTCGTAGATATCAGCGTTTTAGTAAAATACGGTAAAATCACATATTTTTTGTTTTTTGCATATTGATAAAGTATAAGACTAGATGTGTATTTCTAGCTTGGTTTCACACGTATAAGTTAAGTATTTCTACCTTAAAATTAGTTGCAAAGTTTAGTAAAAAAGGGCCCTTATGGCAGAGCGCAGATAATAATGATATAAAATAGGTTAATAACTTATTCTAATTACTTCTAACCATTTTCTGTATTATTTATTTGCCTTTTCTGTTTACTGGATTAGGTGGTACACGTTACAAATACCTATTTCTAGTCTCAAGTCAAGGAAGTTCTAGTCGTGCATGACCGTTGCAAAATTTTTTGTTTCTTATTACATTTCCTATTGAATTGTATTTTTAGAGTTCCGTAGCCAAAATGGTGAAAACGGAACCCTTATAGTTTCATCATGTCTGCCCGTCCGTCCGTCCGTGCGTCAGTCCGTCCGTGCGTCCGTCCGTTCGTCCGTCCGTCCGTCCGTGCTTCCGTCCGTCCGTATGTCACAACATATGGTAGGAAAGTATTATTCTATGAATTGCTACATAATATAATAGTAACGTAAACTTAAAAAAAAATATAGGTAGTGCCCCCCCCTCCCACCCTCTAATTTCCATATGTATGAAAATTCTGAAAAATAAATGAGGTGGTGTACAGTCACCAGCATTAATATCTGCCAAAACAATGGTGGCATTTAAATATCCGACACAGCTCCATTTGTAGGGCCGTAAGGACGGGTCAGATATTTATACCGCCTTTGTTATAGCAGATATTGATGCTGGTGACTGTACATTAATAAATACTTACGACGATTTTTGGTGATAAAAATACGGCTACTGGTTTTTGAGTAATTGCTGAAAAACTGTTTTGCCCAAACAAAAGGGCGTAAGTGCAGTGAGTTTACTATGAAGATACGACCTTTTTCGATTCGACGTATCAGATAGTGGGTTTAAATATGGACTAGTAGGTGTCGGTACGGAACTCTTTATTGTGCGTGGTCCGACACGTACTTGGTCGGTTTTTTTATTAATAGAGTTAAAAAATAATTATTACTATGCGAAATTGCTTTTTCGTATAATTTAAAAATTACGCAAAATTCAAAAAACTTGTAATGAAAAGATTTATTCAGAATTACGTTCTAATACAAGATTGCTACTTAGATAATGTAAATATTATTATTTACTTACATTTTTGGTTACATTCGTCCATAAGGGCCCTTTTCTCAAATGTATGGAAGTAAGCCTTGATTTTCATGTAACTTTAATCGGTCATAAAACTGAAACTAATTGACATAAAAAAAATTAAAACCTGTGTAATGCTTGTCTAGACTTATTACAGGTAAGTATGGTGTACTACACGGAAATTGTTAAATTTATTCGTGACGAGATAGAAAAAATATAATTTTCTATATTTATTAAAAAAAATATATCACGTTAGTTTTTCGTTTTTATTTTCCATTCGAAGTGTAGAGAAAACTATTTTCTAGCATACACTATGACAAAGTTCACAAAATAGGAAATAATAATTCACATATTGTAAATTTCCTTATTTTTTTACGATCGGCGCCTTGCACTGATCAAAGGCCATTTTTTCTCAACGGGGTAGTGGAATTGAAAAATCTTTGATTGTTTCCTATAGAAGAGAACCTCAGGATTCAGAATCTACCATCATCTATGTAACTTCCCACGGGAACATACTTTAAATGAGTTTTAAACTTCTCTTAATTATTTCTCTAAAGTGCATTTTTGGGTTGCGTAAATTTGATGATTTTTTAAAAAAAAAGTATGGCACCTAGGGTCATGGTTTTTATTGCTTTTGGTAGCTTATGTATTGTAGATTATAGGTCCGTGCGTAACTCAATACCGACCATAAGGGCCTCTGTGTGATGGACGGTCACAATTAGTCTTTCTTATTCTTCATGAGCCGTAGTAAAAGAACTGGACTGGCTGGAAATTAGGCAAGCCGGTGGGAATTGAGTTGCATGGACGCTTCGCCACTGGTATCTGTACATATGCACGTTGGGTTTAAATATATCTGAGCCACCTTATAAACAGATTTTTGTAGGAAAGTTTTTCTAGAATATACAAGAAATAGAATTCAATTACGGTCACGGTACGATAACTCCCATTTTTTAAATTACATTACTAACACTTTTTGCTGGGATTTTATAAATGTTAGAGATTTAAAAAAAATAGGTTATTCAAACCGTAAATAAAGCACTTCTTAAACCGTAAATAAAGCACTAAGACCGAGATAGCATTTTGCCTATTTTCCGACTGGACTTGCTTTTTTTGTGTCTAACGCCTTAGCAAAACAAAATGAGGTTAGAAAGGCGCTTGTCGACTGAGACAATTACCTAGCCATAAAATAAAATAATAACTAATAGGTGTCAATATGACATCACACCTGTCGATAACTGGCTAGACCAGTGAACGAATATAAACATGGAAGCAGCCTCTGAGAACTTTGGCGTTGAATTTATCGGGACATTCGGGAAACTTAGCACACAAACACAAATACACACACATTTAAATACGACGTTACGTATATACAGAGATATAATACGAAAACGATAACAAAATAATAGTTATCTCTTTTACACTAATTGTAAACACATGCGCGTGACTGAAATGGTTGTATAGACAATAACTGCCAATCAGCAACTTAATCCGCCAATGAGCTTCTTGCTGCAGGCGCTAGCAGCAGGCCGTACGCCACGGATCTGTGCCGTCACGAATCATATTTGATAGATGTCAATGTGATTCATGGAACAGATTTTAGACAGTCAAATAATTAATCAATATTTTAATTTTCGGCACGTTGAAAGAAAACAAAATAAATAGGTTAACAGTATTGTAATAAAATTGCTGATTTATTTGTATTATTTATACTTTTACACTCCGTTTTTTCGACCGTTTGTCTACTCTATATTATAATAATACATTATTATTAAATTAATAATAAATCCATATCTCAACCACTTCCAGACATCTGACTGAGTTATTCCACGGGATAAAGCTATATTATGTCCTTCCTAGGGTCTCGAATATCTCCATACCAACATTTATCACAATCGGTTCAGCTGTCTAAGCGTGAAGAGGTAGGTAATAGATAGTGAAACAGAGTACTTTCGCATTTATAATAATTAGTATGGTTGTGTACAGCCGGGCAGTGCGTACCCATTTACTCATGTTCACGTACAGTCAGCAACGTTTACGTCGATGCAAATAGAGGGGCTATATCTGAATACACCTTTACGTATGAGTGGCAGAGGAAGTAGATTGCACAGGGATATGTGCGACATTACAGGGTCGGTGAAATAAAATATTGTCTATTATGCTCTTTATTTATTTCGAATCTTAGGTTGGGTTTTTACAATATTGTTATAAAAAGTAAAATATAAAAATACACTTACAAAACAAAAATATTATAAAAACCTAACCTAGAGTGCCGCCGGCAGCGAGGCAGGGCCTAAGCTACCGGTGGTCAGGGCGACAGAGAGAGGAACCTCCTGACTATCCGCGCCGTGTCCAGGAGTACCGCCTTCTGTATCTGACCCTTGACCCAGCCATCTAGCGAGAGTCTCTTGAGGTGTTGGTCGAGACTCTTCGCTATTAGACCGTTCGCAGAAACGACTATCGGGACAATGGTCGTTGAATCAACATCCCACATGGCGGTCACCTCGTGGGCCAAGTCTAGGTACTTGCTGAGTTTGTCCTTCTCGGCCTTCACGAGGTTCTCGTCATGGGGGATGGTGATGTCAACGAGCACTGCCTGGCGTTTCGATCGATCTATCAGCACGATATCAGGCTTATTGGCTACAATAGTCATGTCCGTGATGACAGATCGATCCCAATAGAGCGTGGCATGACCATTTTCGAGAACTGGTGCAGGTGTGTACTTATAGTACGGCACTTCGACGTCCACAAGACCGTATAGGAGAGCAAGTTGCTGGTGAATGATCCTGGCTACAAGGTTATGTCTGTGCAAGTACTCGCCGTTCGCAAGATGACCACAACCGGAAATGATATGCCTGAGTGACTCTCCGGGACGGCGGCATGCCCGACAAATGTCGACCGTACCGTCCTTCAGGATATACTTCCGGTAGTTGTTCGTCATGATAACTTCGTCCGCAATTGCACATTGTTATTATTATTATTATTTTTTCAATTTAACAATTGTTTAATACAATAAATTGTCGCTTGGCCGCATTCGTTATTACCTAAATATTCCTTGCGCGTTCTTAATATTAAGTGCTATGACTCTCCCATTTCTCCTTCTACTTTGTGCTTTATAAGTGCTTGAAATACTTGAAACATTTAGTGCACAAAGGACTGGGTTGTTTACATTCTGCATCGTCGTGTACCTATTCCCTCAAGTAAGTGCGTGAATTAAGACCTTACACAATCTAGCCACAAATACTTTGATGCATTCCATAAAAAATGTACTTGCTTCAGTTGGCATAATATCATCCCTATACAAAATATGGATCATAATATTTTTTTAAGGTTTTACTAACGTTATCGATTTACTTACACGTGGAAAGTGATTCCCTTGTCTTTGTTACGATCCGTATGATTCCTGCACCACTTCGCAACACATGAAGGCATCTTAAATTGTAAAACTCCTTGATTTTTTCATTGCGTTTCGACATCCGCCATTCACTGGGATGACAGTTGAACTAAATTCGTGCCGGGCCTAGTTATTAAGGACCTGCCCCACTGGGGTTAGTTTGCGTTGCGTCAAAATTTAGCAGGCAGAATGCTTCTATGTTTATATTCGTTCACTGGGCTAGACTAAACAATAAACAAACGCTCGGCGCTCGCCGCACGCCGTGTGCCCAACATTGAAATATATGTTACACTAGAACAGACATTTCAAACACAAGACGTTGTCAGACTTGATTAAAGAATGAGCGCGCAACAGATGCGACATACAGTTTATCCTACCTACCTTATAGTGATTCACGACGTATTACAATGGGAAAATTAATAGTTATTTATCTACACCCATATAGTAAATCCTCTTTTATAAGTTCAAATACCGTAGATAAGACCCCGCTTTATGATATACTGTGCGGCTGCTGCGTGCGTCCCCTATTAGATCACGAAATATAACACTTTAACGAGATCACGTACAAAATTAAGACACAGCTGCGGGCTGGCGGCGGAGGCGCGGGCCGGCCTGTCGACGCAAACATGGCGCACGCCGGCGAGAAGTGCCCACACGAAACACATGAAAGAGGATTTAATATATGGATGTAGATAAAGTAATGTATGCAACTGTACATAATTAGGCATTAAAACACTCGTGTGACCTTATTATGAAACTCGCCTTCGGCTCGTTTCATAAAACACACTCGTGCTTTAATGCCCCTCATTATGTACCAGTTGCATAATAGTAGTTTATGCAACTGGTACATAATGAGGGGCATTAAAACACGAGTGTGTTTTATGAAACGAGCCGAAGGCGAGTTTCATAATAAGGTCACACGAGTGTTTTAATGCCTAATTATGTACAGTTGCATATACTACTTTATCTACATCCATATATTAAATCCTCTTTCATGTGTTTCGTGTGGGCACTTCTCGCCGGCGTGCGCCATGTTTGCGTCGACAGGCCGGCCCGCGCCTCCGCCGCCAGCCCGCAGCTGTGTCTTAATTTTGTACGTGATCTCGTTAAAGTGTTATATTTCGTGATCTAATAGGGGACGCACGCAACAGCCGCACAGTATATTATAAAGCGGGGTCTTATCTACGGTATTTGAACTTATAAAAGAGGATTTACTATATGGGTGTAGATAAACTACTATTTTGTAATGGTGCATAATGAAAAGCATTTAAAACAGCAGTGTGGATTTTACAATAAAAGCATATTTTTTACGCCAAATTATGCGCATTTCATACTATTATACCACTATTAATCCTAAACTTTCTTCAAAATCATTATAGAGGTTTTATGGCATTGGTGTAGATATAATAATATAAAATATTTTAAACTGTAGCACAATATTTGATTTCATAATCTCTATTAACATTTCACGTCTCTATTGTCCCGTCTGCGTAATCGTTATTTCGTTACTCTATGATTTCATGGCGGCCACATGACGCGTCGGCATGACTAAAAATTGATACAACAAATATTTTTATAGGCGAATTTAACGAATATCCAGTAATATTACTACTGAGTAGTCACTCCTTGACTTTTATTTGATTTTCCTGAATGGTTTGTGCTGTGCTCCAGTACACAGGTAGGCATATTTACCCGCACGCTTTTTTAACGTCATCCGTCCAACTATCACAGCCGTCTGGCACAGACTGAGTGCACTTGTGTCACTTGACTAGACATGAGTAGTTCACGAATGAATGATTCAAATGAAGTACTTCACCTCGAGTAACTCTTTCATTCACTAGTTCAGTTCGGATTCATATACTTCAATACTTCAGTTCGTTCGGTAGCTCTAGTATAAGTTTTCTCGAAACATTAACTAATTCGAACGCGTTTGCGTTTTGTCTCAAAATGTATGAATACACTCGCACCGAGTTTGAAATACGCGCGTTCATCGGTTAGCATAAGCAACAAATGTTATACTCGCTGTTTTAGTTTCCACTAGTGACCACCGGAGGCGCTGTTCACGTTTTCATACCACTTTCATACATTTTGAGACAAAACGCAAACGCGTTCGAATTAGTTAATGTTTCGAAAAAACTTATACTAGAGCCACAGTTCATGATTCATATATTTTACCTACTCATTCGCTGCGAGAGTGACATAGACGACATGATTGAATGAGTGACTGATATTTTTACCCAATCTATAAGTATCGTAGATGGATCTGTTGAGCTACTGAACGACACTGAACTAGTGAACTAAATGAGTGATATACTTCACAGTGAAGGAATGAAGTATAGGTATCACTCTTTTCTTTTTAGTGACACATTTTGCGCATGTCTACACTTGACCCTAACTCATGCGACAAGAAATCAAGTTGAGATGTCTGCTCTATTAGTATTACCTCAGTGGTGCCCAAGCGGCGAAAAAGGCGTTAACAATACTAGAGCGCCTTGACCAATCAGGGCGCGTCCTTCGCTGACGCGCGGCGGCCGTGATCGGACGATATTTTATGAAGTTCAAATAACTATTATTTAATATTTAATACTAGCTGTACCCGCAACTTAGTATGCGTTAATATTTACCGTTAGCTTTTCGGTGAAGGAAACCATCGTGAGTTTCCTCACATATCCTGCTAGTAGGGAGGCCAAGTGGCTAAAATCAAAATTCCGTTTGTACCAGCAGTCGCCTACCGACGACTGGTATCGTTGGATTCAGTGACGTCTCCCGAGTATGGAACTCGATGTCGTCACTCTCTAAAGTGGTGGAGGGGGTAACTATGACGTCACAAAGATGGCGGTTGGTGGTATCAAGTTTTATCGATTATCTCTTTAACTATTCAACGTATTGCAACAAATGAGGTGTCAAATGAAAGCTCTTTAAATTGCTAATAATTCGTTTTTAGGAATAAAATGTGAAAGTCTAATAATTAAAAAGTTTTTCTTAATTTAAAATCGTACTTTTGAAAAAGTCATTTTTTTTCAACTGCAAAAAACTCGATGAAATAGGCCATTTCTTTAAAAAATACTTCAAATGATTGAAATTGCTAAATTCATCCTCTATACAATGCTTTTTGAATTATTAGAATCGGTTCATAAATGAGTACGCCAGGGACATTTCGCCACGGGCGGGGCGAACGTCGCGGCGCGCGCGCGTTTGCTGACGAACGCGACTGTGAAGACATTCTTAAGTGTAGCTCCACAACTACTTAACCGATTTAGACAAATTAGGTATCATATGAAAGTTCTTTATATTGCCATTAATTTGTTTCACGTAATGAAATGTGTAAGTCAAACAATTAAAAAGTTTTTCCAAAAAATCGTATTTTTGAAAAAGTCATTTTTATTTTAACTTCAAAAAACTCGATGAAAGAGGCCATTTCTTTAAAAAATACTTCATATGATTGAAAATGCTACATTTATCCTATATATAATGCTTTTTGAATTATTAGAATCGGGAACTGGACAGTCTGTCCTAGGTATATATAATCGCCTACAACTTCGAGCGTAAAGCGTCCAATTGTAACAGGAGTTGGTGCTACATGGGCATTTGACATGATCTTCGTCTTATCCATGTTCATCCGTACCTTAGACCAACTCGCTCGGAGGCTTTACTGAGGTCATTGAGCATTGTACTTAAATCCTCCATGGTTTCAGCCAAGACTTAGTAGTCTGACGACATAGTTGTCGTCAGCAAACCGAAAGTGAGTGATGTACTCGCCGTTTATGTTGATGCCTAGCCTTCTCCAGTCCAGATTCTAGAAAACATCCTCCAGTGCAGCGGAGAACAGTTTAGGAAAAATATCTCCTTGCTTGCAGACTCCCCGCTGCAGCGGAATGGACTCAAGCACGTAGATATAGAAACTCTAAGGGGGGGGGGGGGGGGGGGGGGGGGGGTCATAAATTCAAACCATATGAAGACGAAAACGCGAGCGTAGCGAGCGCGAAATTTTTCGAACATTATGATGCAGGTGGAGCGAAGAAACTTCAGACGCATCAAGTAATAACACAACTAGATTTGATATTAACGCGAGCGCGAAATTTTTCGAACATTATGATGCAGGTGCGGAAAATACTTCATACGCATCAAGTCGTCTAGAGTATTGTAGGGTGGAAACGCGAGCGCAGCGAGCGTGAATTTTTTCGAACATTATAATGCAGGTGCGGAAAATACCATACATAATTAACGTAAACCCTACCGTGCACCGAGGACCTGGGGCAATTTTTTTATTTAGTATAAGTTTTTATTTAGTATAAGTTCTCGTTTATATTATTTTCTTCCCTTTATTAACGTAAAGGTAGTTGTTGGTTCTCCGAATAAATAAATAAAAATAACCAGTGGAAATCGACACTAAAAAAAACTATAACAACGCAAAGCTCAATGCAAATTAAATCTACTTATTTTTTTAGGGAGTCGTACCCGAAGGGTCCAGATGGAGTCCTAATTGCTGTCTCTCACGTGTGCGTACAGACGCACACCAGTAGCTCTAGTATAAGTTTTTTCGAAACATTAACTAATTCGAGCGCGTTTGCGTTTTCTCTCAAAATGTATGAAAACGCTCTCACCGAGTTTGAAATACGCGCGTTCATCGGTTAGCAACAAATGTTATACTCGCTGTTTTAGTTTCCACTAGTGACCACCAGAGGCGCTGTTCACGTTTTCATACCACTTTCATACATTTTGAGACAAAACGCAAACGCATTCGAATTAGTTAATGTTTCGAAAAAACTTATACTAGAGCTACAGACTATTATCACAAAATAAAAAATATACAGAAGGTCCGTTCCCGCCGTTCTTGAAAATACATACCTAAACTTGCCCGACTCACAGGGTTGCTTATGTATTGATTCTGAATTTTAAAAAGGAGTAGGTATAATAAAAATTCTTCAACATGACATTTAAATATGAACCAGCGTATCTTGGTAAAAAACCGGCCAAGTGCGAGTCGGACTTCGCACATTTAGGGTTCCGAATCAACCTCAAAAATATGATTTATCAATATATTAGTATTTGTTGTAAAAATATACGTAATATTGAATATTGTCACCAAATTTCAAGTTCATAGGTCAATGAGAAGTCTAAAAATTCTTCGGAGCAAATTTTGTGACAGACGACGGACGGACGGACGGACGTCTGGGCGACACCAATAGGGTTCCGTTTTGACCCTTCGGGTACGGAACCCTAATAAATTGATGCGTGACCCGCTGCGAGTTGTGACTTGTGACCGGCGGCGGTCGAGAGCGCCAACAAAGAATATAAGTACCTAATTAATTAGGTACCTACTTAACTAAACCATAGTACTTAAATACTGGCGTTTTACCAGCGAACGATAAGATGAATGTGTAATGGTTGATCGTCGTTATCAAAGCGGCTAGTTTCAAAAAATTACCTACCTACCTATGTATTGTAACTACAAAAATGAGAAAACCGTTTTATTTACCTTTCAATATCGTTTGAAAATTTGAAGAAAGTGTAGGCACAGTTTTTTGTTGTATTTAAACAATAAAATACATTCCAACTGTAATAATATCGGTTATTCATTTTGACGTACGTGACACAAAGTACCTACGTAGCGGCGGGGACGTCAAGTAATCAACGCGCGCACAACTAGCACTCGCGACGCGACAGTGACAGTCGCGACTAAGCTCGTCCGAAATCAACCGAGAATGCCTGTAAATGTTACGTCTGTGTGCGTGCGGCGAAAATGGCACTTTGTACTGAGCGGACTCTCTGCTCCGGCGCGCGCCGCCGCTATTTACTTTGTGCTATTATAGCGACAGCGCCAGTCACACGTTTTTCAGACAGACGACTGAAGCTTCCGTTTTCAAATTTTTATAGTATAAGCATGTTGTTGACGCAGTCATGAACATTATTATATTTTTTTTAAGGGGAAAAAATGTACTTATCGAGTGGGGTACCTATGGTTGCTGAGAGCTCGTTGAATAAGTAAATACTGTACTTTTTGTTTAAAAAATATTGGAAACCCCTTTTGTCTGTCCTTTCACTTTTGAAGGTCGAGTGGAAGCCTAGGTTGATAGCGCACCCACCACCCTGGTTGCTCCTGAGAAGTGTGTGACTTTCTGAGAGATAGGATAGGAGAGAGTTAGTAAGAGAGATATACCATCTTGTCTCGCTGTGAAGTGAATGAGAAGACCAGCTCCCAAAGTAGATTTTTTTTAAAGATAAGAGAAAAAAAAGGCAAATTTTGTTCCGAATATTTTTTGCTTCCTATCGGCCTATCAACCTTGAATCTGGTCATACTTAACGTTTATTTATTAGGTATATTTTACTAACAAATACCAATATATACCCTAATTGTGCGAAGTCCGACACTCACTTGGCCAGTTTTTCGGCTGTATGTATCAATTATAGGGTAGTGTTCATCCAAATTTGCAAATTCGAAAAACTTTATTGTAATAAAGACAACACAAAATATATAAACATAAGAACTAAAATAATATTATAATTATATTAAAAAAGGTCCCCGAGATTGGAGCCCTGTGGAAGGGTTCCCATAAGGCTGGCAGTGTTCCCCCTTTTAGAGTAGGCCCATTTTTGAAGAAGTAGAATGCAAGAAGCAAATCGTGTAACAGTTGGGGTGACAACGTTATCAGAGGGTTTAGACCCTGCAGAATACAGATCTGCCTGTCTCCATCCCCATAATTGAGCCGGAAGTATGTTGTACCGGAAAAGGTGCATCCCATACAAATTTTTTCGTTGTACATTTGGTAAATCGTTGTTCCGGTACTCTAACTATGGTCCGATTGCTATGGATTTTTGATATGCCGTAAATAACAATATTTGTCATCGTATTCCGAAATTTTTGACCCTCCAGCTCTACGTCTTTCTCCGCCATCTTGGAAAATCTGTCACTTTTTTCAGGTTTTTGCTTGTACTGTCGTTATACTTAGTTCATTTTAGTGCTAAACATGGTTTGGCAATATTGTAAAACACAAAATTTGCTAAAACTTTTGGCTACAAAGATTTTTTCCATGACCCCTAGGGACGAAGATATGACAGGAGATATCATTATAAATTGCCACTTTTTTCTAGTTTTCCTCTCATGTTTACGTTTAAAGTGCATTTTAGCGCTAACTATAGTTCGACAATATTGTAGATTACAAAATTTTCTACAACATTTGTATTGAAATATTTTTTTCACGATCATCAGGACAGAAGGTACGATGTCATCTACGGGGTACTACCGTCGATATTTATTACTTTTTCCAGTTTTCTTCACATATTTGCGTTTTAGTGCATTTCTAGGTCAGCAATATTACAGAAGACAAAATTATATGCAAATTCAAAGTGCCTACGATCTTCTAGGTATCGTGAAAACAGACGATTATGTCTTCTGAGGGATTGAAGTGGGAGTGATCGGAAAGTGACAGATGCTTTATCTTGTCGTCTATCACGCTATCACTCGACCATCATAGATCCCCTACAGATTGCGATTCATTGCACTTAAACCTAAATATGGGAAGAAAACTGGAAAAGTAGCAAATTTCGACGGTTGTACTCCATAGATGACTTCATATCTTCTTTCCTAATGGTCGTGGAAAAAATATTTCAATGCAAAAGTTGTAGCTAATTTTGTGATCTACAATATTTCCATACTATAGTTAGCGCTATAATGCACTTAAAATGTAGATATGAGAGGAAAACTAGAAAAAGTGGCCATTTTTAATGATATCTCCTGTCATATCTTCGTCCCTAGGGGTCATGGAAAAAAAAATTATACCCAAAAGTTTTAGCAAATATTGTATTCTACAATATTGCTGAACTATGTTTAGCACTCGAATGAACTTTGATGACAGTATAAGTAAAAAACTGAAAAAAGTGACACTATTTCCAAGATGGCGGCCAAAGGCCGAAAATTTTAGGTTACCATGGCTAATATTGTCCTTTACAACATACCAAAAAAAACCATATCAATCGGACCTCTTTTAAAGTACCAGAGCATCGATTTACTAAATGTACTACGAAAATTTTTGTATGGGCTGCACCTTTTCCGGTATACCGTACTTCTGGCTCAAATTTCGAGATGGCGACAGGCAGATCCGTATTCTGCAGGGTCCAAATCCTCTGATAACGTTGTTACCCCAACTGTTACATGACTTGCCGCTTGCATTTTTTAGAGACGCCTTTTCCAATTCTGTTCCTGCTCTATTTGGATGGCTATGCCGATCCGCTGGTCAAGGAACGAGCCAGCCCTACGGTCCCTTGACACCTCGGCCAGCCTTATGGGAAAAACTTGACTTCGTTACGAACCACGAGAACATAAATTAGACCATTTTCAAATGGCCATAGCCAGGCGTACGTATAGCGCTGCGGCAAAGGCTGCGGTTTTGCTTAAATTGTTTCAAATTAATTACATCAAATCAAAAAACGTATGTATTTATACATTTTGCTGACGCAAAACGCGAAGTTTATGTCTTTTAGAACTTCTCTAAAACTGGAGTTCTTACTGGCCACGTAGGTACACAATACACATATACTTAGGGGCGCCCCGGCGTCAATCTCATAGCCAATAGAGGAATCTCTCTAAAGCTAAGTATTCCCAAAAAAGGGTTAGGTATACACATAGCTACTTTCTTGTTACGGAAAATTTTTTGGATCGCACTGATTTTTTTCTGGCTCTAGGAATGGTCAGTGGATTATCGAGCCCTAAGGGGGGGGGGGGGGGGGGGGTTGAACCCCCTAAACCCCCCCCACATATACGTCCCTGAATGGACTGACATAGTAGCGTTTTCGTACAAACACTTCAGTACTTCGATATAGCGGTAGTCTACTTGGCACCGCTGTAGAGATTGTAGTACCGCCCAGGTTTCGATCGAATCGAAGGCTTTCTCATAGTCCACAAACGCTAAACAGAGGGGCAGGGTACTCTTCAGTCTTCTGTATACAGAGTAACATAGACGACATCCATACGCTTCGTCAGGTTATAACCTGACGAAGCGTATGGATGTGGTCTATGGTACTAAAGCCTCTTCGGAAACCGGCTAGTTCGGCAGGCTGGAAGTCATCTAGCGTGCTGCTAGACGGTTCATAATTACTCTTGAAAACAGCTTGTAGACATGGCTCAAAAGCGTGATGGATCGATAGTTCTTAACAGTGCTGTGTATTAATATATAAGTGGGTACTTGTGTATTTAGGGACCTACCGCTAAGAATAATATATGTCAGTCTCGAAATAGATACGTGTTTCATTCGCCGTCCTTTACAGCTTTATCTAGTATATACCAACTGGCGACGGGTCCTGTGATTAAAATTGGTGTACAAGACGTTTTTTTAAAGTGAAATTCACAATGGGTGAAAAAACCCCGGACTTAAGTGGCCTCAAGGAGTTTAAAATGAATGTCGACGTATGGTCGACTTACGTCAGCAGGCTAAAGGCGTGGTTCACAATACAAGACGTAAAAGTGGCTGATTTTTCAAAATACCTGGTGGCAGTGGTAGGCACCGAACCTCTGGATTTAATTATCGACCTGTGTTATCCGGAGAAACCCGAAAACGTCAGTTTCGAATCAATTGTAACCTTGGTCGAAGAACATCTTTCCCCAAAAAGGTCGGTAATCGCAGAGAGAATGATATTTAGGTCATGTAAACAAGGCGAAGGTCAAACTATAAGCGAGTACCTCGTCCAATTAAAGAAATTGAGCAAGAGTTGCAAGTTTACGAGTAACGAAATTTTAAAGGAAAATCTACGCGACCAGTTCGTTTATGGGTTGCAAAACGAAAGAATTCGACAGCGTATGTTGACAGAGGACGACGAGCTCACGCTTAAACGCGCCACCGAGTTGGCGTTGTCGCTAGAGGCGGCCGTTCGAGACTCCAAGCCGGCAGCGGAGGCCGGCCGTCCGGCGACCACGTCGGGCTTTCGCGGCGAGGCGGAGCCCGTGTACGCGGTCGGCGGCAGCGCGGCGCGCCAGCGGGGCGGCGCCGGCGGCGGCGGCGGCGCCAGGGCTCGAGGCTCGCGCCGCGCCGGAGGATTCTCCAGACCGCAGCGGCGAGGCTACGGCGACGACGGCCGGGGAGGGTCGACGTCCTCTGGAGGGCGATGTTACCGGTGTGACGGGCGACATCCGGAACATCAGTGTTCGTTTAAAAATAGCGAGTGTTACGTGTGTGGTGATGTGGGCCATATCGCGAAAATGTGTCGGTTTAGGAAGGTGCCGAAGAGAGTGCACGGGGTGAACACTGAGATGGACGAGCGCGTGCCGACGGACGAGTCGGATTTCGACGACGAGCCCCTGTACGTCTATCAGCTGAGCGATGCCGAGCCGGATACTAAGTGGACGGTAAAGGTAAAAATTAATGATGTTTTGTTAACCATGGAGGGGGACACGGGCTCATCGATTAGTGTGATATCCTATGCTACGTACAAGCAACATTTTAGTAGCTGTAAACTTTACCCTTATGAATCGAATTTGAAGATGTAAGTACAGTGGTCAAAAGGTGAAACCGAAGGGTAAAATCATTTGTACGGCACAACTTGATAGCCGAACGGTAAACGACTTGAACTTAGTAGTCATCGATAATAATTTTAGTCCTTCGTTGTTAGGTCGTAATTGGATGAGGGCTTTTGGTATAGACTTCCCAAGTATAAACGACCACAGTGTAAACTCTATAGACTGCAAGCAACGTAGTAAGGATATCATTGATAAATTAACAAACCGGTTCCCGAACGTTTTCGCAGACGGCATAGGTACATTTAACAAAACTAAATTGAGGTTGGAAATTGTGAGCGACGCCATGGCCGTTTGGCGGCGGGCGCGGCCCGTACCGTTCGCGCTGCGGCCGGCCGTGGAGGCCGAGCTGGAGCGGCTACAGCGCGAGGGTATCATCTCGCCGGTGGAATGGAGTGACTGGGGCACGCCCGTGGTGCCTGTCTTAAAAAAGAATGGGGACGTTCGGTTATGTGGCGATCTTAAAACAACGGTTAACCCGGTCTTAATCGAAGATAGGTACCCCATTCCGCGAATCGATGATATATTTGCGTCACTTCAAGGCGGTAAATATTTTAGCAAAATTGACCTTAGTCAAGCTTACTTGCAGATCGAGTTAGATGACGAATCGAAAAAGTTATGTACTATAGTGACGTCACAGGGGATGTATTGCTATAATAGACTGCCTTTCGGAATCAAATGCGCACCAAACAAGTTCCAAAGAATAATGGATAAATTATTTAGAATGCGTTATGTGACCTGCTATTTAGATGATTTGATCGTGTCAGGTGCAGACATTGAGGACCACTGGCAACGATTGTTAAAGGTGTTCAATATTTTGTCCGATTGCGGCTTGCGCGTGGCCCCAAATAAATGTAGTTTTTTCCAAAAATCCGTGTCATATCTCGGTTATATTATAGACGCGGCCGGGTTACATACCGAAATGAACTAAATAGACGCTGTTAACAATACGCCGTTGCCAACAAACACGAAGGAATTAAAAGCTTTTCTCGGTTTAGTTAACTATTACGGCAAATTCTTAAGAAATTTGAGCGACGTGTTGAGTCCATTATACGAACTCTTAAAAGCCGAAAATGAGTTCGTATGGAGCGCAGCATGCGATGCTGCATTTAGGAAAGTAAAACGATTACTAGCGGAGGCCCCCGTGCTCGCGCACTTCGACGGCGCGCGCGCGACTTCGGTGACGTGCGACGCGTCGCCGAGCGGCGTGGCGGCCGTGCTCACGCAGCGCGGCGCCGACGGCCAAGAGCGTGCCGTGCTGCACGTCTCGCGCACGCTCAGCGCAGCCGAAAAGAATTATGCACAGATTTGTCGAGAGGGCTTAGCGGTCATATTCGGTGTTACGAAATTTCACGATTATATTTATGGTCGAAAATTTACGCTTGTCACGGATTGTAAACCGTTAGCGGCCATATTCAGCGAAAAAAAAGGGATACCGCTTATGGCTGCAAGCCGACTTCAGAGATGGGCAGTAATATTGGGCGCCTACAATTATGAAGTGAAATGTATAGGCAACCAACACAACTGTTTGGCAGATAGTTTATCAAGAATACCGGTTCCAGATGTTAACGAACGTTCCCGTGTTGATACTTACCTAAATTTTGTCGAAAACTCAGCACCAATAAACTACAAAGACATTGCTAAGTATACAGCGTCTGACAAAATACTACAACAACTAACCAAGGCGATTAAGACTAATTGGCTGTACTGTGACAGCGGTGATCTTAAGCCTTACTTTAATCTTAGACAAGCGTTGAGCGTTGAAGAAGGTTGCCTTTTATACGGGCATCGTGTGATTATACCGACAATAAGTCTACGCGAGCAAATATTAAATCAGTTACATGAGACACACCAAGGCATGGTGAAGTGTAAGAGTTTGGCGCGCAACTTTGTGTACTGGCCCAACATCGACGCCGATATTGAACGCATGTGTCGCGCGTGCGACACGTGCGCGAGGGAGCGGGCGACGCCAGCGCCGGCGCCCCTGCATCCCTGGGTGTGGCCACAAGAAGCGTGGTATCGCTTGCATTGTGACTTTTTCTCATTAGCGAATAATACGATATATTACTTCGTAATCGTAGATGCGCATTCAAAATGGATTGAGGCTTTTCGAGTTTCCGGAACCTCAGCTAAATCTACGATTGCGAAATTGCGTCATGTGTTTGCACAATTTGGGTTGCCTCTCGAATTGGTCTCGGATAACGGGCCCCCGTTTAATAGTAAAGACTTCGTCTCGTATGTACAGAGCAAGGGAATACATCATATAACAGTCACACCATACAAACCTAGCAGCAATGGCTGCGCCGAGAACAGCGTGAAAATTATTAAAACGGCATTAAAGAAAGCTATGCGCGATAAAGTCGACCTTGATTCCGCACTGGAAGATTTCTTGTCCATTTACAGAGCGACCCCACACACTACTACTGGTAAAACGCCCGCCAATTTAATGTTAAAAAGAGATGTTCGCACGACCTTTGATTTACTGCGACCAAGCGTGAGAGAGACGGTGCGACGTAAACAAAACGCGCAAATTAATTATAAGAAAGGTATGTTGAGGGAGTTCAAGGTAGGAGATCGCGTGTATTATAAACTATACAGGAACAATAAATGCACGTGGGAGACCGGTACTGTCTGCGACCGTGTAGGTCCGTTAACGTACTATATTCGTTGCGACGGAAAGATCTATAAAAAACATATAGACCAGCTGTACCGCGATTACTCCATCGTTCCTGATAACCCTGAAGATGTAGCGATCGATAGCTATGCGACTGGAACCGAGAGTGCTGAGCCAGCACCGGCACCGGCGCCGGCGCTGGCCCAGCCCGAGCAGCGCGCGGGGCCCGCGAGCCCCGCGCCCGCGCCGGCGGCGGCGGCGGCGGCGGCGGCCGGACAGCCTCGCACGCCGACCACGCCGCGACACCCTGACGACACCCACATGTCTCGGCCTAAACGGAATCGCATTCCACCTAAAAGATTTGGCTTCGAAATAGACTAAAGCACCCATTTTTTTACCCTAGCAAGCAATAGGTATTTTATGAATTGTTTATGTTATTCGTGATCAATTGATCACAGTATAGTTGTATTTGGGGTAGGTATTACAAAAAAAAAAAAACCATATGTGCATGTTGTGGTTCTGTGATGTTTGTCGATCTACCCGCGCGTCAGTAATAAACTAGTGCCCAACGAGAACGGTTGTTTGTCTTATCGCCGCTCCCTATATATCCGTAATATAGCACATTGGCGACAGGATGGCTGGATTTACCGGGAATTTAGGAGTGTTTGATCACAAGTCACAGGATTGGCAAATATTACCTACACAGTCGGCTTACGCAGTATTTGTTGTTAAATAATGTGAGTGATGATAAGAAAAAGTGTGCGGTGTTACTAACTCATCTGTCCGATGACTCATACAGGTTAACAAGTAACTTATTACACCCGAAGAAGTTAGAAACCGTAGAATTTGTGGAGAAGTACTCGATGACCATTTCACGCCGAGGAGGTCAACATTCGCTGATCGAGCGAAGTTCTATGACGCTACGATAATGGACGGCGAGAGTGTCGAGGAGTGGGCGGCTCGGCTGCGAGGACTCGCGGTATTTTGCGAGTTTGGCTCGTCGCTCGACACTCTACTGCGGGATCGATTCGTGTTGGGCTTGAAAGCTGGCCCTGAGCGTGACCGTCTCTTTGAACAAGATTCGGCGACGCTAACACTGGCGAAAGCATTGGAGGTGGCGCAGCAGGCGGCGTGTGCTCGGGCAGCACGCGCCAGCTTGACGCAGGCGGAGCCGCGGCATATCAAAGAAGAGCCGGTGTTCCGCGCCAGCGCTGGCCGCGCTGGCAGCGCGCGCGCCGGCGGCGGCAGCGGCTCACCCGATCACGGCCCCCGGTGCTCCATTTGCGGTCGTAGGAATCATGAGGCAGCAAAGTGTCGTTTTAAAAGTTATCGGTGTCAAAGTTGTGGTCAAAAAGGGCATTTAAAAAAAGTGTGTGTTAATAAAGGCAGTGACGGCAGATCTAGGCTTCATTGCATGCAAGCTCAATCGGATGACTCTGATAAATGTATTGAGTGCGAACTCTTTAATACAAGGTATTATGTCAATAGTTATAATCCTATTAAATTGCCTGTAACGGTTAATGGCGTACAAATCATGATGGAACTAGATTCGGGTTCGGGAACGAGTGTCATTTGTGAGGAATTGTATCTACAGTATTTCGCCCAAAATAAATTATTTAAGAGTGATTTGAAACTGTGCCTTTACAATGGTCACAAGATATCCCCCTTAGGTTATTTTAGAGGGGAAGTTCAGTACCTAACGACGGTTGAACATTTGAACATTTATGTAATTCAAAATGGCGGACCTCCATTGCTAGGCCGCGATTTTATGGCAAAGTTCAATATTAGACTGGTCTGTGACAATAACAATTGCTTACGGATTTCGCAGATGTTTGGAAAGACGAATTAGGTCGATTTAATAAATTTGAAGTCGATTTATTTCTAAAGGAAAACTCACAGCCGAAGTTTTTCAAACCGCGTTCTGTACCTTTTGCCCTTAAAAAAAAGGTGGAGGATGAACTGGACAGACTAGTCAAGGTAGGTATTTTTAGTCCCAGTTAGTTTTTCTGACTACGCGACGCCTATAGTACCAGTTTTAAAAGCTAACGGTAAACTTAAAATAGCCGGAGATTACTCGTGCACCCTAAACAAGGACCGAAAAATAGATAAATATCCCCTACCTAGAATAGAGGAAGTTTTTGCTAAGTTAGGGGGTGGGGAGCATTATACAAAATTAGATTTAAGTAATGCCTACAACCAGCTTTGTCTGTCCGAGCCATCTCAAATACTGACTACAATAAACACCAGTAAAGGATTGTTTAAGTATAAGCGTTTATTATACGGTTTGGCAAATGCTCCAGCCCTGTTCCAGCGAACTATGGAGACGTTACTGGCTGGTATAGAAGGTGTCACGTGCTGGTTGGATGACGTGTGCGTCACGGGGCCCGACCGAGCCACTCATCTGGCTAGGCTTCGAGAAGTCTTGAGCAGGTTCCAGGACGCGGGATTACGCTTACAAAGGGATAAATGTGCGTTTTTCCAAAGTAGCGTTACATATTTAGGTTATATGATAGATAAGAACGGTCTTAGAACGTGTCAAGGTAAGGTGGAAGCTATACTTAAATCTCCACCTCCTAAGAATGTCCAAGAAGTCAAACGATTTCTAGGAGTTGTCAACTATTATCGTAAATTTATTCCCAACGCTTCGACTTTGATGCACCCGCTGCATGAGCTGTTACGTAACGATGCGAGATGGCAATGGGGCGAGCGGCAGCAGGCCGCATTCGACAGCGTGCGGCGCGCACTGGCTTCCGAGCGCGTGTTGGCGCACTTCGACCCGGCAGCGCCGATAGTTCTCTCTCACGGTGGACGCCGGGCCTGCCGGCCTCGGTGCCGTACTTGCGCACTGTATGCCAGACGGCTCCGAGAGGCCTATTGCATACGCGTCTAGATCATTATTACAGAGCGAAAAGAATTACAGTCAGATTCAAAAAGAAGCGACCGCGATAATATTCGGCGTCAAACATTTCCATCAATATTTGTATGGACGTCAAGAACCGTTTATTTTGAAAACTGACCACCGTCCCTTGCTATCTATATTTGGGAAGAAGAACGGCATTTCAGTAACAGCTGCATCGCGATTACAAAGATACGCCGTTATACTCTCGGCATACAACTATGATGTGCAGTATGTAAATACTAAAAATAATCAAATAGCGGATTATTTTTCTCGCGCGCCCTTATCGGTAGCAACACGTGAACCCATTGATTGGGAACAAGATAACAACGTATCCTTCCTTAATTTCTTAGATGCGAACGTAAAACCGGTTTCATTTGACAACATTAAGGAGGCGACAGCGGCCGATGATGTACTAATGACGGTGAGTAGGTATATGACTGTCGGGTGGCCGCGGAAAATTAATTGTAGGGCGATAATGCCGTTTTTTTTGTGCAAGACTGATTTGGAATTTAACAATGGTTGTTTATTCCGAGGCCACAGAATAGTTATTCCGACGGTTTATAGAACCCAAATGTTGGAAGAACTTCATTCTGCGCATTTCGGAGTTGTTAAAACGAAAAGCGCTGCTAGAAGTAGGTTTTGGTGGCCCGGAATAGACAGCGACATCGAGCGCTGGGTCGGCGCCTGCAGCGTGTGCGCAGCGCAGCGCGCGGCTCCCCCCCGCGCGCCGCCCGCCAGCTGGCCGCGCCCCTCTGCTCCATGGGAGCGCATTCATATTGATTATTTATCAATAGGACAAATAGTAGATTGTGTCACAGGGGAGCAAAATGACATATTTACGGCGTGGGCGTAAATTGAATCCTGAACGAAGCGAAGGATTATATAATAGAATCCCGAGCGTAGCGAGGGATTCTAAAATAGAATCCTGAGCGTAGTGAGGGATTCAAGAAATTAACGCCCAAGGTGGAAATAATTTTGCTTCCATGTGACACATACTGCTTTTCACATCACCTATTGAGGATAATGAAACATCTGAAATAATAATGGTTGTGCATTTATTTTATCAAAATCGATACAAAAACTTATAACACGTTACAGAAAAGTGCCACTTTGATCCCTCCTAGCAGGGAAGAAAAGTACCACTTTGATCCCTCCTAGCAGGGAAGAAAAAGCCCTTATCCGAATAGGTGATGTGAAAAGGTATATTTAGTCGTCATTGACGCGTTTAGTAAATGGCTAGAATGCGTATGTATACATGGATTGCGGTACCTCAACGAATGCGTTAATAACAAAGTTAAAGTGTATTTTCTCTAGATTTGGTATTCCGTTTACTCTTGTTTCGGACAATGATGTTAAAATTTGTTCTTCAGAATTCAATGCTTTTTAATTTAATTTAATTTAATTTAATTTAATTTAATTTATTTATTATGGAGAACCAACAGCTAAATATACAAAGTAGCAGCTTAATGCAAGAATAATGGCATTTTGTATTTGAAATCCCCAATTTACCATCCTGCTAGTAATGGCCAAGCGGAAAACTCAGTTAAAAGTTGCAAGAAAATGATAAGAAGTATATTATTATCCGATAGCAATCTGTCCCAACAAAACTTGAATGAAAAGTTATTAGGATTTCTTTTCCATTATAGAAACACTGATTGTGCCACAGGTGTCACTCCAGCGTCACTTATGTTGGGACGTAATCTGAGATGTAAGTTAGATTTAGTTCACCAATGTAAACTAAAACATACAGAAGGGCCAAACAGTAATTTAAATAAAAGTAGATGTTTCACGTCTGGTGATATAGTATGGGCTAAATGGTTTAAAGGGCGAAAAGGTTTTTGGTCGTTAGCTGAAATAGTCGATAAAATAGGCAGCCGTATGTTTTCTGTTAAATTTCGAGACAATGATGTTACAGCCAGAAGGCACATTGACCAAATAAATAAATATGTAGGCAACGATTTGGTACCTATCATGCCAAGTACCTTAACGCCCGCGCCCCCTACTATGTTAGACCAACCAACATCCTCTGTCCCCATTCTTCCGGAGACTCAACAGTCCCAGGAACCCAATAGACCATCCTCCCATTTGGAGACCAGTGAGGTCATAGAAACTAGAAGTAGGGAAGGGGAAGAGAATGATGAGTGGTCAGAGGCGACCGACCAGCCCACCCCGGAGGCAGAAGAGACCTCGGAACTGATGACGGAGCCTCAAGTTTGTGAGACTCGCCCAGAACAGGTTCGAACCATCGATACGGACACACAAATACCTACTCCTATCGATTGTTCGTCTAGAGGTCGCCCTAGAAAAAAAGTTAATTATAAGCAGTATTATTAAGTATTTCTTATTTTGTTATAGGTCTAAAAATAATGATGGAGGAATGTGATGTTTGTCGATCTACCCGCGCGTCAGTAATAAACTAGTGCCCAACGAGAACGGTTGTTTGTCTTATCGCCGCTCCCTATATATCCGTAATATAGCACAGGTTCTCATTCTCAAACATTGTAGGTACCTATAATTTCACTTGTAACATGTTCCCAGTCGTTAGTAATATTTTGTTGTAAAAAAAAAAGAAACTTAGTTGTTAAAAAATATATATATATATATATATATATATGTCGGCGCGGGTGGGTTAAAAGCTCATGATAGCTAATGAGGCCCGCGCAGGGGACACGCATTCCTTCCTAGTTCAATGTTTATATTAACAGCATTTAAACGTAATTGTATTTTGACACAGAGGAAGTCTTTGTGCTTTGAGACGGGGCAATGTGTGAGTTGTTTTTATAAGATCGCATTGCCGAACGTAGCCGTGGGTCTGGGAATGAAATATGATATCTGTTCTTTGTTCCGAAGCTTTGGTTTGGATGCCGAGCGGGCATTCTGTTGAGATCTATGATTGAGACGGGACGTATTCCCGACCGTGACCGCGCCGTGTGAAGTACCACTTGTGACTTGTGATGTGACCCACGGATTCGTTACCGTTTCAACATTGTTGTCGTGTTCTCCGTGTTTAATAATTATTGGTCTGAAATAGTTTGTGATTTGATTTCCACCTCGTGTGATTGTGATTTATTGACATTGATTTGTGACTTTAATTAATTATGATTACCGTGCCCATGTAAGACTCGTGTGCGTGAGTGTACCCACTGTTCCGCCCACTTAATATGAATTCAACTCCTGATCCTTCTGATGCCGTTGTAGAGGGTCTTGCTCGACACACAAAGCGCGACCGCTCCGACATCAGAAGTGGGACACGCGCCACGAGAAGCAGGTGGAAATCGATGGGCGATTATTTTCTTTCGACCTTTACGCCGGTAACCGGTTGTGTCTGAAGAGAACTCTGGCGTACATGATTGTTATTAATTGCTTAGTGCTGTACATATGGAGAGATTGGTCATACATCCAATAAATGTGGATAACCATACGCTTTACTTCAAACGTGGTTGACCGGATACATTGCTCCTCAATGTGGTGCTCATCGAACATCTTCGTCACTGTCGTCCAGTGCGAGGGAATAGTGAACTGCGATCCAGCAGCGAGACGACAGCTGAAGCGTCAAGCCTGTGTTGTAGCTTTACACATCCGGTCAGTCGTTCCAATTATTGTTTTGATTCTGAATGATATCTGATTTTAAAGAAGCTTTTGAGCAATTTACCTTGGAGGGCAAAGTTTTGTTACGTTTAGCCTTTTGTTACGTTGTAGGGCATGGATGATGCCTATGTGAACAGTATTTGCCAGATAATCTCTGAAATCTGAAGAGAAGATGATATCAGTTCAGAATCTCTGTTGCATGTTATTTGTTTCTGATAATGCAATATTTATGGCATTATACTGGCTTGACCCAGCCAAGGGTTTTAACTACCCATGTTTTTCAGTTGTGTTCTAACTTATGAAAAGTCGGTAAGCCAACGTTAACTTATTGACTTTAGGATTTTAGATGCAGATTTAAGAGTGGTGATCATTGCGTATGATCTTAATTTTTCTACAGTTCTACGTTGTACTTGTAGACTGGTTCCTGGTAAGGGATGAGCTCGTTACTAGATAATAAAAAAATGTGTTTTGTTGAATCAGCTGCTTATTGTATGCGAGCCCTTTGAGATTTTGTTTTGTTTATACAAAGATAACAAAATAGCAATTTTGTACTGTGGCTGACAGATTTAAAGTTTCTATCACGTGACGTGTACCAATGCGTCTTAATCTGATGTGTGGTGATACCTACGGATATTTGTGACTATAAAACAATTTTTGCACAATACGATAAAAAAAAAGTTAAGCTACGTGTCTTCGACGCATGCAGGTTGCGTCTAGGAGAAAGTCTGATGTTACGTGTGGTTTCTGTCCAGCGCTGGGCCGGAAGGGCCTGTTCCTGGTGTCAATATTGCTCATGATTGATAATGATTATTATAATCGTGATAATGATGATGTTGATGGTGGTTATGACGATTACGACGGTCATGACATGACTTTGTGATGGACATAGTGACTCTATGGTGATTATGATAAAATTATAACATGGTGCTCATGACGAGATTGTAGTCATGATTAATTTATGGTGATCATGATAAGATCATGGTAGTCATAGTGCGACTATGGCATAAGACTCTATGGTGATTATGATAAAATTATAACATGGTGCTCATGACGAGATTGTGGTCATGATTAGTTTATGGTGGTCATGATAAGATCATGGTAGTCATGATGCGACTATGGCATAATTTGAAAAGTTGATTATTAAAAACTGATGTTTCGGGAAATCGAGTACTACATTAGGGCTAAGATTTTGTACAAAACGAATGTCAAGTCCCTCTTGTTGAATGTTATGGCAAAACGGGTATCTTCGTTTTAAAATCTCGTTACTATTTTAATGAGCAAGAAAATTCCACGGTTGTTGATGGAGTAAAGCACTTTCTTAATTTTTGTAATGTAGACTGTTCGCAGTCATATTAAGTATTTTTGATACATACAATTTAAAAGCCCACCAAATTTTCTTGTTATAAATTGATTTTGATATAGAAACGGTAAACGAATGGGTCATATCGTATACGATATGGACATTTCCGAAATAAATTATTGTTGATTGATTGATTGATAAATAGATTTTATAAGCAAAATAGAATTGTTAGATTTGTTACATAACACAAAACAAAAAAAAAATAACCCGGTTACATACTGACACAAGATGTCAGGATTTTTTTTTTATGGTAACGTCTTTTCTGTAACTAAAGAATTGGTTCTTTGTTGGAATTAAAATAATGACAGAACATAACATGACAAGATGTCAAAAGGATAAAATGGAGTTAGCCATTAGAGTTACTGATGAAACCGATATGGTTGGCATCGAGGATCGGGTGGTGAATTCTATGTTTAACGGTGAGACGTTAAAAGTTTAAGTCACTGAAAAGCCATTTTTTTGTATCGATTATAATAAATCATACGAGTGGAAGTTAAATTAAGTTTATCCCGAAGTTATCGGTCAGTTTAAGAATCGCATTTGTTTGAAAGTGACCGCAATTTTTTTTTGTAAACTATAAATTACTGTATTCCCACTGAGTTTAAAAAGCTATGGTTTAACGTTTGTGGGGAACAGTCAGGATCAGCCCTGTCGGCGATGTGTTATTGATACACGTATGAGATTTTACAGAGATTTTGTATTGTTTGTTTGTTGCATCCATTTGGCTCTTGCAACGTGGTTTACTGACTTGTTCACTAGCCGTAGGTCACATTCCAAACCCAGTTTAGCTGGTACGGAGACTGCGCGGTTCGGTGGCAAGCAGCAGGATTACGGTAGTGTGTGGTCTGTGGGACCTTGTTTTGGTTGCATTTGTGGTCTGACCAACACAAGGTCCCACCTTGTGTTGGTCATTGAGATATGACTGCGTTGGATGCAATATGGTCTGTGGGACCTTGCATTGGGGTGTGGTTTATGTGAGACCATTTGTTGTGTTACCATCTCATGTGTGATGATGGTTGAGCCAAATTGTTGTGCCTATATGGATTTGAGTTACCTATGTGATATTATGGAACTAGTTTTGGGCTGTACCTGATCTGTGTCCTGAGAAATGTTTTATGACAGTTGATGACTTGATGATAAATCATGCTTTTGGAAACTATTTTGTTATGGCTGTGCCTTGGTGGCAGGATAGCCGAGCGATTGGTACTGTATGAAATATGTCTCATTAAAGACTCTGTGAAATTGTTTGGCACACGAGGACGTGTGACAGTCAGGATCGCCGTGTCGGCGCGGGTGGGTTAAAAGCTCATGATAGCTAATGAGGCCCGCGCAGGGGACACGCATTCCTTCCTAGTTCAATGTTTATATTAACAGCATTTAAACGTAATTGTATTTTGACACAGAGGAAGTCTTTGTGCTTTGAGACGGGGCAATGTGTGAGTTGTTTTTATAAGATCGCATTGCCGAACGTAGCCGTGGGTCTGGGAATGAAATATGATATTTGTTCTTTGTTCCGAAGCTTTGGTTTGGATGCCGAGCGGGCATTCTGTTGAGATCTATGATTGAGACGGGACGTATTCCCGACCGTGACCGCGCCGTGTGAAGTACCACTTGTGACTTGTGACCCACGGATTCGTTACCGTTTCAACATTGTTGTCGTGTTCTCCGTGTTTAATAATTATTGGTCTGAAATAGTTTGTGATTTGATTTCCACCTCGTGTGATTGTGATTTATTGACATTGATTTGTGACTTTAATTAATTATGATTACCGTGCCCGTGTAAGACTCGTGTGCGTGAGTGTACCCACTGTTCCGCCCACTTAATATGAATTCAACTCCTGATCCTTCTGATGCCGTTGTAGAGGCTCTTGCTCGACACACAAAGCGCGACCGCTCCGACATATATATATATATATATATATATATAAGGCACCATAGTTAAGTAATAATTGGAACTCTGTTCTCTTTAACATATGGTTCTAATTTGAGTACCACCACAAAAATACGCAATACAGTACTATAACCATATTATGCAATTTAGTTTTGTTGTTGTTTACTTGCAGCGATGGTGTGAACTAGCAGCAATGATTACATTAGGTATGTATAGATATAAAAGATAAATAACTATAGATATTTTTACTTTTTGTTATTGAACAACATAAGGAAGAGGTAGGTACAGATGTGCCTACACATAGGTGCCAATTCGACCAAACAGGACGGACGTTGTCCTAACATTACCTAACCCCTAGGTACGACTTAAACACGTAACTTTGCCGTATTCCAGTTTGGCCAAATTCGGCACTAATATTTAGTTTTAAGTCTCTTATGTAACAATATAGAACAGTCGGCATTAGATATATCGGAACGAAAGAGGTGCTCACAAATATCTGATCACGACTCTATTGTAAAGGCGTTAGAGTGCACATTCAGATATTTTTGGACGTCTTACTATACATTAGTGTGGGTCCGTTTAGGTCTGTTTGTGGGTCCGTTTAGCCGACGGCCACGGCACGTGGTACCACCTTGCACTTATTAATTTTGAACGCATACTGTGTAAACAAGTATTTATATCAGAGTACATAGTGTACCCACTAATCGCTAGGCATAACAAGTCAATTAAGTAATACCTTGGTTATGTTTGGTACATATGAAGCTGGAATAGCAATTCAATTTGATGAATCACTTGAATAAATAAATATTTATAGGAATATGAAAGGTCAATAAGGATAGACCATGGCTATAAATATTTGTAGGCATATGAAAGGTCAATAAGGATAGACTATGGCTATAAATATTTATAGGAATATGAAAGGTCAATAAGGATAGACCATGGCTATAAATATTTATAGGAATATGAAAGGTCAATAAGGATAGACTATGGCTATAAATATTTATAGGAATATGAAAGGTCAATAAGGATAGACCATGGCTATAAATATTTATAGGAATATGAAAGGACAATAAGGATATACTATGGCTATAAATATTTATAGGAATATGAAAGGTCAATAAGGATAGACTATGGCTATAAATATTTATAGGAATATGAAAGGTCAATAAGGATAGACCATGGCTATAAATATTTATAGGAATATGAAAGGACAATAAGGATAGACTATGGCTATAAATATTTATAGGAATATGAAAGGTCAATAAGGATAGACCATGGCTATAAATATTTATAGGAATATGGAAGGTCAATAAGGATAGACCGTGGCTATAAATATTTATAGGAATATGGAAGGTCAATAAGGATAGACCATGGCTATGAATATTTATGGGCATATGAAAGGTCAATAAGGATAGACCGTGGCTATAAATATTTATAGGAATATGAAAGTGATATGGAAGACTTTCATAAAATAAGAGGTCAATATGAGAGGCCGCACGAATGAAAGTGATATGATGACTTTCATACAATAAGAGGTCAATATGAGAGGCCGCACGAATGAAAGTGATATGATGACTTTCATAAAATAAGAGGTCAATATGAGAGGCCGCACGAATGAAAGTGATATGAGGACTTTCATCATATGAGGGGTCAATATGAGAGGCCACAAGAATGAAAGTGACATGGGAGACTTTCATAATATCAATCAATATTAAAGACCACTTAAAGACCGTGTGGTAATGTATACCATGCAGTGTAATACGGGGTCAATTTGACAGGCTGCCGGTATAAAAGTGATATGAAAGACTTGTGGTAATGGTCAATATGATAGACTGTATTTAATGATATTATCGTAGACTGTTATTTATTGAGCGGTATTTGATAGGCTGCCTGAACAGTAACTAGTTACTAACACGAGTCTTGGATAAAAGGTCAATTCGATAGACCGCGATAGTGTTGGATGTGAACAAGAATGGAAATACCCGTGTTATACCATACTGTACACATTATAAAAGTAAGGTCGTAGGTCAATATGGTATGGTATAGTATGGTATGGTGGTATGGTATATGCTGGCGATCCCGTATCAGGGGGTGTCAGATGGGAGAAATTGAAATGGGCCTTTGAAAAATATTTTCTGGTCGCTAATATTGATTGATATGAAAGAAAGATTACTTGTAAAAAGAATAGTCTTCTGACATGGGTTTTAACTTAGAAGCTGGAAATTAAACGAGTATTATGATTACAATGAAGCTGGTTAATTTCACAAGTTGTAGACATTGTATAGATATTGATCTAAGTATGATTGAGCCAAAAGGTGATGACTATGGTGAGAAATAGCTTATCTGTAATATCGTAATGGATAAAACACCTCATAGTATCATTGCTAATAGATCCCACCTGGATATTTGATGTTAAAACAACATCACTTCTCGTAGTCTAGTCGAGTCATTTGAGAAACATAGCTGGTGTTGTTAAATCACTTCGCGCATAGATAGAAAAGTACTTTGTGGCGCATAGAGAGTAGGTAATTTAGAAAAGTGATTACAGTGAGTGACATTAAATAGTTTTCCTTCATCCCAGCGAGGTGATAAATTCGTTATTCAACTTGACTAATACGAGTATAGTTTCCATAGACGTTTGTTAATAATGATCTGTGGAACATTATGATAATGATATTATACTTGGAACTCCTTACTGTCGTACAATGCTGAAGGAATCTGAATTAGTTATTTATTAGTCATAAACTAAGTTTCGATGCGAGCGCTCGTGGCCAGCGGGCCTGCGTACCGCTTGCGGTATCTAAGGTTAAGCAACGTGGGCAGCGGTCAGGACTTGGATGGGTAACCGCTTTGAGTGGTTATACTAACTGAGCGCTCCCGTGCTTTGGAAGGCACGTTAAGCCGTTGATCCCGGTTGCTGTTTATGGCAGCAGTCGTTAAGCCAGGTTGGAGGCCTTCGGGCGGCTTGAGAACTTCTAACGGTCGAGTTGCCCACTCACTTGACAAAGCCTAATCCCAATAAGGTCTAGTTTCCCCTCGGGGTTGGAAGGTCAGTTGGCAGTCGCTTTCGTAAAAACTAGTGCCTACGCCAAATCTTGGGATTAGGTAGCGGACCCCAGGCATCCTTCAGGATGCAACTGTACTGGGATAACGCTAGGAGGATGATGAAACTAAGTTTCGATTATATCGGTTAATACGCAAGTGTGTATCTACGAAAGGTGAAAGTTTTAATAATTATTATTATTTATTCGTAGAAAAAGGGTATGTTTACATGCGTTAGTGTAAGTACATAAGTGTTTCACCTTGCCGAGCTGTTATACAAATAACAAACAGCATGCAATACAAATGTTAGTTTACATTCATTATTAAAATATTCAAAATATAATTTTAACTTTTTAATCGTGTGCAGTTGGGTGCTTACACACATACATGCATACATAGAGTTACCTAAAGTGTCTTGACTGTGCCTTGAAGTGGTCGACAGCAGCTGGTTCAACTTGGTTGAAATTAGTCAAGGTTTGGTATCGTCTAATCTTATTCAATTTTATCAGTTAATAATGATTACAGAAAAAGGTCGACGTAGACCGATGGAGAAATACATACATGTGGAGAGAATATTGATATTCGATACGACAGGTACAGTTGGAAGTTCAAGAGTAAAGTAGTAGGTAGTTATAGTGCATAATAGTGGTTGAATAAATGGCTATTGACTGGGTATCTTTGTCGATACTGAACTGTAAACATCGTTGAGATGAGTTACCCTGCGACCGTTTTGAGAAATATAAATCATTCTACTGACAATTGACTTAGTTCACTTTTCTGATTATTTTCTTGCCTTTAATAGGTACTAACAGTGCACTGTGTTCAGAAATGAAAAGAGACAAGCATCGTTAGTAGTTGTTGGATATAGATATGAAGTGAAGAAAATATGGGTCGAGTCAACAAGAGATAAATTTAGTCCTGTGAAATATTTGGAAACTAGCGACCTTTCCCGGCTTTGCGCGGGTGTAATATACAATCCTCTCTAATCACTCTGTATATTTAAAAAAAAAGTCGAAAGTCTGTTGCGTAGTTTAAAAAAAAAAAGAATCTAAGCATACATAGGGACAGACAGTCGGCAGAAAGCGACTTTGTTTTATAAAATTTAGTGATGGGTAAACAAGGTCTCTTAGAGACGCTAATTCCACATACATAGGTAGTACAATTGTGTGAATAGTCAGGGGCAACTTACTCGCGTGACGTCATCGCGCCGCTCAAAGTGCTGCTGCTGTAGCGAGTGATGCGCGTGTGATAGAAGGAGATGGCCACGATGAGGCACGTTTGGCTTGCCTCGCGGGGATTTGTTAACAGTGAACTTCTGTACGTAGTACTATTACTTATTCTATGGTATAGTATGCGCTTGAAAGCGTAGAGGAGAGTCGGATAAGAAGTATTATTCGCTTACTGCCAGAAGCATCGGAATCAATGCCACCACCACCCTCAGTTATAGCACAGCATGCAACATAATGTAGGCCTACGCTAACTGAGAGTAACCAAGAGTAACACAAATTAAAGCTATAAAAGGGTTAGGTACAAGAGCTATGCGCAAGATAGCGTCACCTATACTCATATTATATTATTAGAAAAGAAGTGCTTAATTAATGTGTAATAAACAGAATAAAATGTGCAGTAGTTGTAGTTATCAAGATTAGTAATCTATAGTAAAGAACAAAAAATTGTAAGCTAGGAGACAAACGGACCATTTACGTATTTATTTACTGTTCATGGAGAAGAATGTATAAAGCGAAATTGAGTCAGCGTGTACATCTACTGACCCACTACATAAGTTTAATAATTTACAGAGACGAGATATTTAGGCGAGTTGGATCCGAGCACAGTTCTACGAAGTGGCGAGCATAGAGGCGTGATGGGTTTCCGAGGAGTTCTAATAGGCGCTAAATTTGATAAGTTGTAGAAGTTGGTTGCAGTCTCTCTATATTTTGGTGTCAATATTTTGTCGTAGTAACTTAAACAGAAACATTAAGTCCAAGACCTCACGGCGCACCGAGAGAGAGCACATTTTGAAATAAGTTAATCGGCTATTATACTTTCAGTATAGTTACTTGTTATACACTCAGACAGATTGAGTTTGATGCTAGTAGACTTATGACTTGATGTGACTATCGTAAATTTGATCTTTCTGTATATACCTCCTTGAAGCACTTGAGAGACTGTTAGAATCATAGAGCACTCACCAAGAATGCAAAGTGGCTGCTTGGCTGTGTACCCGTATAGCCGTAGGTCGGCTGTCTTGTAAACCTACAAGTGACTCACAGAGGTTGTGTTGATACAGTATGAGGATGTGAGAGGTGGTTAGAGAACTAGACCAAGTCATTCGGAATCACTTACTCACACTCATTTTATTGATAAAATATAGAATTTTACATGTCAAAATATTAAACTTATAGTAACTAAGTACTTGATTCACTTCATAGAAATATAGGGCCATGTATCGAGATCAGTTTGGTAGTCAGAAATCTTACGTAACGTAACGTCAGAGACAGATACCGAGAAAACAAAGAAAAAGGTAGAGGAATACGCGGACAGGAAAGGAATATAATACATATAATAGCAATATAGAAGTTGGAGAACAGATCAATGTTAAAAGTTGAAACTGGTGAATGGGCTGTTGTCAATAAAAAATAGTGAAGACGAAACTTTCGGACAGTGATCCAATTGACGACTAATATCGACTCTTGCATATGTTGATTAACGTTATACGTGTTTATTGATTGGAAAATGACTCAAAAATCACAAGTGGAAGCTAATCCAAAATCTTTATTTTTTCGTTAACAAGGAAGGGATGTAGTATACCGCACTGCGAGGAGCGGGGGGAGTTAGCTGTTAGTCGCCATAGCGGGCGGACGCCTAGAGAGTGGTTACCTGGTGTTACTGTGTATTTTACAGTATCGTGCCTTCGGTCATTCATCTGTAAGCCTGCAGATTCTCCTAGTTGGGCGGCTCCAAATATGAGCGGGAAAACAATTCTTCTGTTCTTTTTTTCACTTCTGTATAAGATCTGTACTTCAGCTAAACTAGCTAAAGTCTGCTCTCGCACACACAGGTAGTCAGTATAGACGATTACGTTTAGAACAAACGGGCTTACGCTTAGAGCATAGTGATATGCCATGCATGCAGTTTTGAATTCGTTACAAAGAGAGACGTACTTGCGTAAGTAGTATACTATACTAGTAAAATATTACCTCATCATAATATTAGCTCAGGACACAGAGCCGTGATGTTAATGTACAAGTAACTTAGAACAATAAACTTTTTTCATTTTCATTTCATCTTTAAAATAATAAGTTCTTGTCCCATTTATTTCGTATGACACTTTAGACCTCAGCTTAGCATAGGGTAAAGGAACCAGTAGTCGGCCTTTTTAGAAAAGTTCTGAGTTTAAACTCCTCTCAATTGTGCGTAATGGAAGCAATTGAAAAGAAACAACTTTGAATGCGATAATCATTTATTAAAGTTAATCATAACCACAAAAAAGTAATTATTTTGTAATTTTTGTAATAATTAAGTAAAACAAAAAAAGGGCCTTTTTGTCCAGTAGTCGGCCTCTAACGTCCTTAGTTCGGCCTATGAGTCCCCAGTGCTCGGCCGTTACATTAACTTGAAGTATACACATTGTTAAAAATGAAAAAAAAAAAAAAACAATATAATTAAAGTAACATACGTATTTTTTCTTACATCTATGCTTTATTAATTGTCTAACAGTCTTGTAGTAGTAGTTATAATTTTTTTTAATCGGTTAATAAATTTCCCTTGGCAATTTGATAAACATTCTTCATTCTTCATTCTTCATTCCTCTTGGAGCGACTACTTTCCCTGTCTTAGGGCAAATCATGAACCTGGTCTCATCTCCGTCAAATATTCGACGAGGATCATCTAGGATTTCAAGTGCGTTCTGTGAAATTAGCGATTCTTTTAATTCTTTGAACCACTTTCTGATATATTCTTCAGTAACAACAGCTCTTCCTTTTGATATCTCTTCAGCCATGCGATATGTTATTGAAGGGTGTCTGCGAAAGAACGCCTTCAGCCACTTTTTCCCTGGTCTATTATTTGTAAAGGGATTTGGTCGTCCTTCAGCAATCATAATGGATTGCACTGTATTTAAAAGTATGCTGGCTTTTATAGGAAAACCACATTTCGTTAATTTTGTGCACCAATCAACAATTTCCTCTTCTTCTTTCTTGGTTAAAACCGTATCTGGACCCATTTTTCGAGGGCTCTCGGGAACCCGCAGATGAAGCCATTTCATTTCATTGCCATTTCTTATCGCATCCATAGCAAGTGTTGATCAGCTTTTCGGGTGGATACTTTAAAATGGGCCTTTGAGACATATTTCACTGAAATAAAAAAGCAAAATGTGACCACCCTAAACACATATTTTACAGTATATAGGCTATCATGATCAAAATAGGCGGCCGAGCTTTGGAACCTAAATACCATAGTCGCTCACCTCCAAATAATACATTTCAAAGTGGCCGACTACTGGGTTTTGTTCGTATTCGAGTTCTACAAGTACTTACTAAAGTAATTGAAAAAAAATACGCATCTAATGACATCAAATTCATTCAAAAATAAGAAAACCGCCGAAATCCAGACTACTGGTTTTATCACTAAAACGCACCCTAGCACCCAATAGTCGGCCGCTTCAAAATACTACTTTCGTGGGGAAAACATCGATTGTCATACCAAAACACACTCGTAAGTTATTAAATAAGACAATGAAAACAAAACGAATGCAATATAGTGTAAAAGAAAGCTGCTTACCGATAATAATCACCACTCGAAAAGTTAATAAAAAAATAGCGGCTATCGCACAAAGAACTGCACTCCATCGCGGACGACGCTGGTATCAGGGCATTATCACTTTGAACATTCACGTTTATATGGAAAAAACACTTGTCAAAATAGTTTTTTCCTCCGATTATAGATGGCAGCGATTTCAATTTCCAAGCGAAACTCAATCTGTGGCGTATCTGTGGTTTGTATTGACATGACAGACTGTTTGAAGGTAGGTTGAAGTTTTGTATAATTCAAATGGTGATTTGCGGTTGCGGTGTATACGAATTTGTCTTGAGCGACCGACATGGCTGCTGATCGTAAATGTTGCGTTCCAAGTTGTGGTAAACAACGTAAGTACCTTGTTTTGTTTTACTTCTTTAATACTACGACGGTGGCAAACAAGCACACCGCTTACTTAATGGTAAGCAGAAAGGGCATTTGGACAAGACTAAATATTATGTCGTCAGAAGGTAAAGCCGGTTATCCCACCCGGCGCCCGCTATCGGCAAGGCACGCCAAGGGATTCTTCGGTATACCTATGCGCAGGCACACATACATTAAGGTTTGAGGGCTTGTTTACGACCGCCTGCTTAACGTGGCTATCTCTTTCGGGGGCGGGCTTTTGCCAACAGCAAGAACCTATCACACCGGCTCTACCTAGTACCTACACTGTCGTGCGAGAGCACTCGCGAGGGTGTACATCACAACTCACAACACAAGCAATGGTGGCCACTCACAGATGATTGTGCCGCCTGTACGTACACTCGCCGGCGAGTCCCCGCCCGTACATTCGCGCTCAGCCTGCCTCGCTGTGTCTCGCCGAGAGTGTACACGCGGTGTTAGACCCATCCATACTAATGTCATGGCTGCAACAGGCCATCTCCATCTCCCCTATGGGCCCTTTGTTTGGATTGGGTCTACTCCGAGTATCGAAATCCGATATTCGTATCGTGCCGTCCCTTTCACTCTAAAGCGGGTATTACACTGTCCTGAATTTAGGACACTTAGAAGGCTTCGGACGTTAGAGCGAGATGCTTCAACTCCTCTCCACTAGTCAGGATTCTGAATTCAGGACAGTGTAATAACCGCTTTATAGTGTATGAAGAATACGAGAATGAAGGGGATGGTACGACATGAGGCACAGGCTGTTTCAGATAAATAAATTCATTAGGTACAGTCAAGGGCACCAATATGTATACATTTTTTCACCTTATTCCATTGAAATAAGGTCCAAAAATGTTTACATATTTATGCCCTTGACTGTACCCGAATACCTGATGATACACATTTTGTTAAATAAATCGTCTGTGTCCTTTTGCGAAGACGGAGTTGTTCTAGGTCAGTTTTTAGGGTCCCGTACAAAAAAGGTTAAAAAGGAACCCTTATCACACACACACACACACACACACACACACACACACACACACACACACACACACACACACACACACACACACACACACACACACACACACACACACACACACACACACACACACACACACACACACACACACACACACACACACACACACACACACACACACACACACACACACACACACACACACACACACACACACACACACACACACACACACACACACACACACACACACACACACACACACACACACACACACACACACACACACACACACACACACACACACACACACACACACACACACACACACACACACACACACACACACACACACACACACACACACACACACACACACACACACACACACACACACACACACACACACACACACACACACACACACACACACACACACACACACACACACACACACACACACACACACACACACACAGTCTTTCTGTCTGTCTGTCACATCGCTAAATATCTCAAGAACTACTTATCTGAAATAGTCTTATTTTACAGGTGAAGACAAAGTAGTCCTTCATAAATTTCCAAACCCTAAGAATGAACCAGAGATATTTCGAACTTGGACTTTTGCTGTTGGAGGAAACGTTTTGGTTCTTGATGACGCATATATCTATAATTACCGCCGAATCTGTCGTTTGCACTTTGAGAAGTCATATTGGCTTCGCAACAACAGGTTGTCTAATATTGCAGTACCAACGCTTCAGTTGAAAGGTTATTTTCTTATCTTATATCTTTAAACGAGCAATTCTTGTATATGTATATCTATCTATACATATTATAAAACTCTTGCGTTAAGCTTAAGCCACACAGAGAGCGGGCGGGCGGTGGCGGCGCGGGCGCGGGCAGCGGCGGCGCGGGCGCGGGCGGCGGCGGCGCGGGAGCTGCTTTTGGCGGTGGCGGCTGCCGCCAAAGGCGGCTCCCGCGCCGCTACCGCCCGCGCCCGCGCCGCTGCCGCCCGCGCCCGCGCCGCCGCCGCCCGCGCCCGCGCCGCCGCCGCCCGCGCCCGCGCCGCTGCCGCCCGCCCGCTCTCTGTGTGGCTTAAGCTTTACTTAGACAACTATTGACAGACAGCGCACAGCCTAAACCGCTGAAGATATAACCATGAAATTTTGAACATATATTCTTTAGAGTACGTAGCTTCTCCATACAAAATGACTTGCCCCTTTTAACTCCCTAAAATTTTAGCATATGCCCTATTCTGATATCTAAGGTACAATACTGGAATGTTTCATAGAAACCACTTGAGTAGTTTTTGAGATTAAGTGCCCACAACTTCGTACGCGTATAAATGTATCTGAAATGTTGTACTATTTTGTACATAAGCTATAAGATCATTGGGAAACAGTGGTGGCGCGTCAAAAATATTCTTAGGGAAGCAGGAAATACTTTGCTTTTCCTATTCTTCATGAGCCGTAGTAAAAGACTGAAAATTAGGCAAGCCGGTGGGAATCGAGTTGTAACAGCTTCTGTATTCGCACAATTTGACAATAAATGATTTCAATTTCAATTTCAATTTCAATAGACGCGAGTAGTCTATGGTTTATATTTGTGGACGTGTACGTCCACGGTAAAGTATAAAAGCGTTTATTGCAGTTAAAAATGCCTCATTGCATTAAGTCCGTCTTGTGTTAGTTAATATTTATTTTTGTGCAATATCTATAGATGAAATAAATAATATTGCTTTATTATTCATTAAAGGTGTTGTTGCAAAGAGAAATGCCTTAAGGGATATTACCCATAATCGGAGCAATGTGCATACATCCCATAACACTGAAGTTTCAACATCGGGTATGTACTGAGCTTTATTTTTACGAGTATAGCGCCACACTCTCGCCGCGACACAGCGAGGCAGGTCGAGCGCGAGTGCTCTCGCACGAGAGTGTACAGCTAGTATTAAATAGCCTAATGGATGTCCCACTGCTGGGCAAAGGCCACCCCATGTTGTACAGATATCGCCAATATACGCCAGATTATTACTTAGCCAGCTTCATTATTATAAAATTTGGGGATTCATTATACAGATTTATATCGCGTTTTTCCTGTGGACATATCAACAGTTAAGTCATATAAAGTATTTTGTTGGACTCATAATCCGGATAAAGGGTCTCTATTTCTGTAATATAATTAAATAATTAGCATTATCACTAAGCTGTTAACTATTTATTGACCGCAGGAGAGGTTGATTTCGTTTTTTAAACTGACCCGACAACTTTCCGCTAATCTTTTACATCTTTAAACCAGCAATTCTTGTATCTTGATGACCGCTTTAGCTTAGTTAGTAGTGACCCTGCCTACGAAGCTGGAGGTCTCGGGTTCGAATCCCGGCTCGGAGCATTTATTTGTGTGATGTGATGAGCACGAATATTTGTTCTTGGGTCTTGGATGTTTTCTATGTATTTAAGTATATATTGAATGAAATTTGGTATATGGGGGTTTTCGGGGACGAGCAATCGATCTAGCTAGGTCTCATGCTCGCGAAAACGCCGAGCAAAGCTTGGTCGCCCAGATATTTAGTATAATAAGTAATAAAAAGCTGTATAGGTAACAATCATATATTGATTTAAACTTACACGATTTTCACACATTATTATTGGCCGGGAAAAGGTAAATCTTATATCTTTAAACGAGCAATTCTTGTATATTTATTTATTTATATATTTCGGGGATCTCGGAAACGGCTCTGACGATTTTGATGAAATTTGGTATGTGGGGGTTTTCGGGGACGAGCAATCAATCTAGCTAGGTTTCATGCCCGGGAAAACGCCGAGCAGCAAGCGGCCGCCCAGATATTTAGTTATAATTGTCCCGTTCCCCCATAATAATAGGTAACAATCATGTTGATTTTTAGGTTCGAGCTTCAATTCTGCCGTTTTGCATTCCGCTGCAGAAAAAACAGACTTGCCAGTGCTACCGGCGCAGACGGGTATGATTTTCACCACCATTAAGTAGTAGGAATAGGTATTCAAATCTACTGAAATGATAACTATACAGAGCCGACCCCGAATGAAATGGGAATGGGCACGGAAGAAGAAGATAACTAGACAGGAACCCCTGATCATTATCATCATCCTCCTTATAAGATTATAGTTAGCAGACGATTGTTAAGTTTTATGAATAAGAGGGTAATTTTGTTGGACTCATTGTCCGCACCGCATACAGGTTGTCGCCATTTAGAGGTATATTATATAATTATCATTAAGCTGTTAACTATTGACCGCAGGAGAGACGGTTTTGTTTTTTAAACTGTTTATGATCCGACAACTTTCTACTAATTAATATAACAATAAAAATCAGTATGGAGGGTCCTCTCGCTGTCGCCCTAACCACCGGTAGTTTAGGCCCTGCCTCGCTGCCGGCGGCACCCTAGGTTAGGTGTTTTATAATATTTTTGTTTTGTAAGTGTATTTTATATTTTACTCTTTATAAAAATATTGTAAAAACCCAACCTACGCCCTTAAATAAATAAAGAGAATAATAAAATCTTTATAACAATCATGTTGATTTTTAGGTTCGAGCTTCAATTCTGCCGGTTTTCAAACCACTGCAGAAAAAATAGACTTGCCAGTGCTACCGGCGCAGACGGGTATGATTTTCATTAGCATCCTCTACTAGTGCTTTCCCAGTAAAAGTTTTATCCTGAAGTTTACCCGGGGTCAGCTACCTAATATCAAGATTTGGCGTAGGCACTAGTTTTTATGGAAGCGAATGCTATGACATTCCAACCTAAGGAGAAAGTATACCTACCTTATTAGGGCTTGTCTAGTAAAGCGGGTGGCCAACTTTACTGTTAGAAATTCTCGTATCTCCCGAATGCCACTGACGTGGCTTAACGACTAATACGGTCATTTATATATTTATATTTAATCTTTATTGCACAAAAGTAAAACTTATGGTACAAAAGGCGGACTATAATAGTAACAAGCAAAAAATATATACAGGGTGTCCAGTAATTAATGGACAACCTTCTAACCACTGATAGAGCACCTCAAGCTGGTCCAGAAAATGGACATTCAGGTTTAGTAAAAGTCCCTTGGTTTTCGAGATAATCGAACTTATCTATTTTCTTAATAATTGGTACCTTGTTTCACTTTAATGGCCGTTGAGGCCATAAACAAAGAGATTTTCTCGTTCCGTTTGCTGCTAAATATTCTGTAATAGTGCTGCTAACAGATGGCTATTAGAATATTATGGTAGACAGGACTCATTTTTAGGGTTCCATAGTAAACAAGGAACCCTTATAGTTTCGCCATGTCCGTCCGTCCGTTCGTCCGTCTGTCCCCCGTTTTTCTCAGTAACCATTTACGTCTTTACAAATGAAGATATTGCTAATTAATATTAATTAAGAGTGAATTTTACCAAAGTGCCCTACACTATTGACACTTAACTCAGTTAATAAAGTGGCCATTATCGCACGCTCCGCGCGCGAAAAAACCCACTTCCTGGCCAGGGGGTGACATAAAATTTTGTACTTACCACGGGCGATAATAAAGAAAGCCTCAGATCGCATATTTATCGCCCTTGCAGAACCCTCACACTCCCTCCTGACGGGGAATACTAATTATTACCAAATGGCTCCACTGTAGCCAGCATTCGACCTCCCCCCCCCCCCCCCCCCCTCATGGGGAAATTACTAACTAACCGACTAACTTATCACTATATATACATACCTACTTACTTACTGACTGACATTTATTTACTCTCCCTCACTACGAGGTAAAGACCTGTCTCCCTTAAGGCGACAGGCACTCATTGTATCCCTTTGTTTTGTTCCCCGGGGCGCTCCTTAGGAGCGCCCCGCGTCACTTTTCTAGCGAATAGAGATTCCCCTACTCTAAAGCTACGTACGAATAAAAAAAAAAAAATATCGCCCTTGCCTTCGGCTCGGGCGTAAAATACCTGCGATCTGAGACATTCTTTGTTTTATCGCCCTTGGTAAGTAATGTACTATTATATATCAAAAAAAAAGCTTATGTAACGAGTTACGGGATATAAAACTATTTCAATTCAAATTAAGGATTCAAACTTAAGTATCTCCATAACCAAACATCTGCCTAAAATAGATAGGTATTTCTTAAAATAGATTCAAAGTCTAACAGAATTACCAAGTTAATTTAAATAACTAAATGAAAAATCTACTAATAGTTTAGAAGTACGGATTATGATGAAACTTGGTATGCAACAAGTTTATAGCCTAGATTAACATAATTGTATGTATTGGGATACTTTATAACCCGATAATCGTCACTATAAGGGATGAAATAGGGAGTGGAAATTATTTCGTACAAAGTCGCGGTCAAAAGCTAGTATGGGTACCTACAATAAGAAACCGGCCCAGTGCGAGTCGGACTTCGCACATTTAGGGTTCCAAACCGACCGCAAAGTTAAGTTGGTTTTTATACGAAAAATAAGGAAATTTCAAAGAAAAAATCTAATTTATCAATATATTAGTATTTGTTGGTAAAATATACGTAATAAAAAACATTATTACCAAATTTTAAGTTTATAGTTATTTTGGAAGCTAAAAAATTCTTCGGACCAAAATTTCGTAAAAAAAGCTGACTTTGGTGGCTTCTCGTTCCTTAGTTTTCCAATATTTGTTTTAATTAAAAATATAGTATATACTCAATGAGCTCTAAACAACGATACCCCACTCGATAGGGTAGGATAAAAAAAAATTTTCGCGCCCCCCTTTAGCTGTATGGGAGCCCCCCTTAAAAACATTTAAAAATAAGTTTTGACTATTTGTATGGCTTCGGGCCAACAAGATGCTTATACTGTGTAAATTTGAAGCCTGTAGCTTCCACCGTTTGGCTGTAAAACCCAAAACGGACGTCTGGGCGTCACGAATAGGGTTCCGTTTTGACCCTTCGGGTACGGAACCCTAAAAATGGTAACGATGTGCTACTATGACAGTTTAGTTATAACATTCGTCAATTTCATTTTTTGTGAAGAAAATATATGTATATTATTTATTGAAATAAACTTTTATTATTTATTTATTTATTTATTTTTTATTTGTGGACAATCTTACACAAATCAACCTAGTCCCAAACTAAGCAAAGCTTGTACTATGGGTACTAAGCGACGATATACATACTTATATAGATAAATAAATACTTAAATACATAGAAAACATCCAAGACCCAAGAACAAATATTCGTGCTCATCACACAAATAAATGCCCCGGCCGGGATTCGAACCCGGGACCTCCAGCTTCGTAGGCAGGGTCACTACCAACTAAGCTAAAGCGGTCGTCAAGATTATATCATAACCATAGATTATAATACCATATTAGCATTTTCGATACATAAAATGCATAATCTTGTAAATTTATAAGAAACCTAAACCTAATGTCAATTATATGTAGAATGTCGCGAGAGGTGTTTCATTAATAGTCGTGTTCATATTTTCAGGTGTCTCGACAAAGAAACAGCCAAGATCTAAAGTGAAGACATTATTAAAAGAAGTTAAAATCTTAAGAAAAAAGAACAGTACATTTCGGGAAAGATTAAAAAATGCTATGAAGCTTTCGTCTAATCAAACCTTCCAAAATACTTTGAACAAATTCAAGACGTTGGCGGCAATATTTACAGTTATGCAGTTTAGAGAAATATCAAAGCCGAAGATGGCCAGAAGGTTCACAAGGCAGGAAAAAATAATGGCTTTGACTGTCTACAAACAAGGTCCGAAAGCTTACAGGTGGTTAAGTAAATTATTTGTTTTACCATCTCCGATAACATTGTCAAGGATGACATCTAGAGCTGGTATATGCCCCGGAATTAATGAAAAAAATTTTGAACAATTGCGAAAAAAGGTACAGTCTATGAAATCTCATGAAAAATTATGTACACTAATTTTTGACGAAATGGCCCTAGATCCGCACTTCAACTACAACACAAAAAAAGACAAAATTACTGGGTTTGTTAACCACAATGGCCAACCATCCAGAAAAATTTCAGACCATGTGCTCGTTTTCATGATCAGAGGAATAATAAAAAATTGTAAACAGGCCATCTATTATTCATTTTGTTCTAGCAGCACACCAAAAGAAGTGTTGGCAAATTAAGCAAATTATAAAAAAACTCCATGAAGTTGGGTTGACTGTTTTAGCCACAGGGTACCTCAAATACCAGTGCCATTAACATGCTGGTCTCCGAAACCAAACGCGAATATTTAAAAAAAAATAAGGCTTTTAATGACGAAATCTTCGAAGTAGACGGAAAGGTGGTAATACCATTGTACGAAGTTCCGCATTTGTTAACAGGTATAAGAAATAACCTTTTCATCTCACCCGCTCGGAAAGGCTTTCTTTATCCTTTCAAATCTGCGTGCAAAAGTCCACTTTCCACGCTAGCGTGGAAAGTGATTTTGAAATTCGAACGTTACACAGTTCCATGAGTTCCAACTTTATTTCTATAAAGTGAAACGACAGGTCATTCCTAAGCGTTTAGAAGTATACATATCATGTAGTACCTAATGGTGCAGTTTATTATTGTTTTGTTTTTTTATAATGATATTAATATTACTTTTACCAGCTTAATTTGATGATATTCAATAATAATTTAGTTTTATTTATAAAGAAATAACACGAAGAAACATATTTGAAATGTTATGTTTCAACATTTTACGCTCAGTGCAATTTCGGAACGCACCGTTTAAAAAGTTAGTTTTTAAGAAAAAAACTCGATGCAAGAGATTAAGATATTTAAATATTGTTTTGTTTTGTTGTTGAGTTAGAATAATATCAGAATAATGAATTTAATTAATTGATTTCAGTGCAGAAGATACTTATATTACAATTCTAACTCCTGATAAGTTTGGAAATGAGTGGAATATATTTGTTTTAGCCGTTAGCCGTGAGTATTTCGTACCACAGTACTCAACAATAATAATTAGGCTCTTTGATGCATTTAAATGTTAATAATCCACGAAATGCTTTAAGTAACGGGTGAAATTTAAACAACCCTTTACAACAACATGAGTACATCTTGAATTATACATGTAAGTATTTCCTCGCTATGGTGAGATGAAAAGTTGTGTGTTGCGCTCGGCAGCAAAGTTGTTCGGCGTCTCGTGCCTTGAGAGCCTCGCTACGCTCAGGATTGTATTTTTGAACCACTCGCTTCGCTCGTGGTTCAATCTTACAATCCTTCGCTAGCTCGGCTCTCAATACAAACACTCGCGCCAAAAATCAACTTTGCAGCCTTGCATAACAAATAACTATTTAACCAAAAATTTAACCTACAGGATGGACGGAAAAAATAAGTGCGCCAAATGGGGACACATTCTAAATTTACATCAGAATAATCCGACATATAAGGGCAACAAAATTATTAAAAATCTGACAGAAAACCATTGTGATAAGCATAAAATACCGAAAATTAAAGTAAAATATGCAGCGCAAATATTCAGCTTGACAATCGGAAAAACAATGGGTTATTTGGCAGGTATGTGTATAAATCGTAAAACTATACTAACTCAAATAAAATGTTAATTTTTAGGGTTCCGTACCCAAAGGGTAAACGGGACCCTATTACTAAGACTCCGCTGTCCGTCTGTCACTAGGCTGTATTTCATAAACGGTGATAGTTAGACAGTTGAAATTTTCAGACATGATGTAGTTTTGTTGCCGCTATAACGACACATACTCAAATTTAATATTTAAGGAGGCTCCCATACAACAGACATGATTTTTTTGCCGTTTTTATAGATACGGTATTTAATGGTACGGAACCCTTCGTGCGCGAGTCCGACTCGCACTTGGCCGGCCATACTATTTCTATCCCAATACTACACATCAATATTTTTATATTGTTTATATCGTTAATGTTTATGTACCTATTATTGTTTATTTATATTGTGGAGCGCTCGTGGCCCAGCGGCGCCTGCGTACCGCATGCGGTATCTCAGGTTAAGCAACGTGGGCAGCGGTCAGGACTTGGATGGCTGACCGCTTTGAGTGGTTACTAGGTAACTGAGCGCTCCCGTGGAATATGGATGAAAATTGATTTAAAACTGTAGTTAGCCCCTTTTTTGTTAGGGTTCCGTAGTAAACAAGGAACCCTTATAGTTTCGCCATGTCCGTCCGTCCGTCCGTCTGTCCCCCGTTTATCTCAGTAACCGTTAGTGCTAGAAAGCTGAAATTTAGCATGAGTATACATATTGATGACGCGGAGAAAACGGTAGAATAAAATCTTTAAAAAAAAATCTTTTTGCGGTACCTCCCCTAGATGTAAAGTGGTGGTGCAATTTTTTTTTCTTCCAAAACCCCATCGTGTGGGGTATCGTTGGATAGCTCTTTTAAAAATATTATTCTAAGGTTTCTAAAAGCATTTTTTGATTAAAGAATTGGTTGGCGTGATATTAAGCTTTGAAGTGATAATTTTTGTTATGGTCAAGTGTCCCCCCCCCCCCCCCCTGCCAGCTAAACGGTGTGGCTACTAGGCATGTGAAAAAAATCATGGTAGTAGTATATACGATGAATTTAAAAGGAAAACTATCACAGCTAAGTAGACATTACTAGTTAACGAGTAATAGTCGAACTTCAGAAATGTACTTTGCAAAAGCAAACTTTCGTACAATTTCCATTGATACCTTAGATAATGTTGTTAATTCTATCAAAAACATAGTAAATATAAGTTTGCATAATGTAATGGGTGGACGACTACGGAACCCTACCTTGCGCGTGGCCCGACACGCACTTGGCCGGTTTTTCAGATTGTTTCATAACTGAAAATCTTTTAAATCACGATTTTTTTTTAATTTCAGAGAATGGTATACTACCCAGAGAAGCCGAAGATACCGCTGATTTGATTATCTTTTTTGACAATTTATTTGACAGTTTAAATGGAAGCTATATTAACAGCAAAATACGAAGCGGGAAAGATTTATTACTTTCCGTCACACCAAAATCTCCGCATAAAAAGTTTTGGGTACAGGCCAAGAACATTTTACAATCTATGAGCTTTATTAGCACAGGAACATCTCGTACGGTGCCGTCGGTAAAAAATTGGCTTCTGACCATAAAAGGCGTGGAACTGTTGCGGGATAAAATGTTCAATGATTATGATATGAAGTCAATTTGGTGCCGCCACCTAAACCAAGATCCAATCGAAAACTTTTTTGGAAGTATTCATAGCCACGGCATACGAAATACTTCTCCAACGTGTGCTGCATTCGAAGCTGCTTTTGCATCTTTGCTGGTCAGCAACATGAGCAGCAACTATTCACCTGGATCAAATTGCGAAGAAGATTTATGCGTAGTATTTGCGTCTTTTCAAGAACTTTTCTTTTCGGAAGACAACAGAGCAGAACATGAAAACAAAGGAGCAATATGTCAGGTTGATTTCGAAGATGTGGTCGCTAATGTGGTATTAGATATAGAAACTAAACAAGCCTACCCACAAATAAAAGCCGCGCTAGAATACGTAAGCGGTTATTTATTACGAAAATTACCAATAGATATAAATGATTGTGAGATTTGCAGGGAAGATTTTTACGCCAAGGATGAAGAAGAACGAGAAAATGAATATTTGATAAAGCGAGAGTACACAACAGAAAAAAGGTTAAAATATCCTAACAACAAACTCAAACAAATGTTTTCCGAGTGCCAAGATATTATATATTATATATTACAGACAATAAGTCACATAATAAATATAACACAATATATAAAAACAATACTATATGCAAGAATCGACGTCAATGTGGCCAAACCGTACTATCTCTTTACACAATCCAACCAAAAACAAAATGTTTATCCCACTATTGTTGAAAAATTAAGTAATAAATTATTAGTTACCTACTTATAACAACATTTCACTCCTCAGAAAAAGCATTTTTTATTTTAAATTAGGTAAGTACATCCTTCTTTCAATATTTCGTGTGAATTCGATGTTTTCAACTGCGCGCAGGAATATTGCGAATTTACATGAAGATTATGCTTATTGAAAATGCGTCTTAACACAATGTTAATCCGAATTTTAGGCAGACTGCAGACTCAATACTAATAGGCAGCTTTTCCGCCAGAGATGTGTGAAGCTGATTTCCAAGTGCCCATCCCGTGGCGTGGAAACAGTACTTCGCATATCTCTTGTGGAAAAGTGGCCTATTAGTACTGAAAATACACACACAAAATGATAGCTATGTGTGAGTGTGTTGTGTATGTGTTTGTGTATATGTGTGTACGTACGTATGTGTGCGTGTTTGGCAAATGATTCTTAAAGTTGTAATGACCGTCGCTGAGGGCGGGCCACACATATCCTTCTGCCTTAAGGCGCAGGGTAGGGCAAGGCCTTCCCCATACAAACTTTGTGCAGGTTTTATTCGTCGGTTTTGGCACTAACAAATATAATATTTTTTTTGGTTGTAAATATTAGATATGCGAAGATCGTGATGTGAAAATTTTCAAATATTTCAAGAAAACTCAAAATAAAAAAATAAAAAATAAAAATTAATAAAAAAAATTTACATCACGAAATAGCTATGAGAAAAATAAGCATACTGACCAAAAATCATAACTTTAATGCAAACACAAACGAAGTAAATCCTGCACAAAGTTTTTATGGAGAGAGCTTGCCCTACCCCTCCTCTTAAGGGCGTCGTGAAGGTTTCCTAGCTAGCTCAGGGTTAGAAGGGTTGGACACAGGGTTTAGATACCAAACACAGATTGACGTACTGACGAAATGGGTTCTTACGACCCTTTTATTGATAATAAACCAAACCTTATCTAAATAGTATACTATAGGCACTACGGATAGTGATACGGAATCCGGGTCCCGTGGGACGTTGCGCTGACGAGGTAAGCTAAGTGGAACGGGTAGCGGATTGTCCTCCGGAGAACAAGGGGGCCCTGCAGTGCGTACGCGAGGGATGACACGCCGCAGCTGACCAGGGGTGATCGGGAAAGGGTAGGAAGGATTGAACCTCAGGACTAACTACGCGATGTCCGCCCGTAGGCCGACCGACACGCGGCCCTGAAGTTCCCCTAGGGTACCTAGGCACGTACGCGAGAGATGACACGCCGCGCGCTAGGCTTGGTCAGCCCTTGTTCCTCCCACGGAGTCGGAACAAGAACTGACGCTTCTTTTTTTTTGAATTGTTGGATTCCTGCTTTGGCCTGCAAAGCGGCCAGTGGCAGATACAGTGGTGGATAACCTCTCCCTGTGGCCTGAAGGGCCACAGGGGGGAAAAACTGACGCTCCGCGGCCGCGCGCTTCCTTATATAGGCGGCCGGCCCGGTGTGTCGGTGTGTGTGCGCAGCTGGCCAGCGATCCTCGCCTTTCGCGCGCCATCCTGCGCCACTGCTGGCGCACGCCGCAAACACGCGTCGCGTGGTGCGCGCTGTGTGCCGTGTATGAGATGGGGATCATCACAAAGTTAGTAACAACGCGTACTAGATGGCGTTTGGTACATAAAGAAGCTGATGACTCTATCTCAGTATATAAGTAAGTTACTTTATGGCTGGTATGAATCTGTTTTGCTTCGCCCCTGACCCCTCCCCGCACAGATCACGCGATCTTTCGACCAATAACAAGTTGGAGGTTGATTATACATTAACGTCATTGGACAATTTGAAAACTGGCGATATTTGTGATGAATAAAAGACCGAAAAGGCCGACTATGGGTGCCAGGCCGACTTCTGGTTACTTTACCCTACCCGTATTTTTATCAGAGTAACTGGTAAAAAAAAAAAAAAATTAAAATTTAAACTGTTTATTTCACTGAAGCAAATCATATTACATTTTTACAATTACTTAGTTAATGGTAACCTTTAATTTTTAAGATTTTATTTTAACTAAGGAGTGCGGAGGGAGGAGCCCTCTGCGTCACTTTTAGTTATAGGTACAATTATTTGTTAGTTATTTAATTATAAATTATGTGTTAGCTTATTATACTTATTATTATGTGTTATGTTTACATTATATTGGTGAGTGCCTTCTTAGTGATATTTTTAATGCCTTTAGGTTTTTCTAAGATTTCATTGATGACTTGTCTAGGGAAGCTATTTAGTACATAAGGTAGATAACTGGTCCATTCTCGCTTACCATATACATTAGTCTTTTTTGGTATTTTAAAGTATGGCTCATTTGGCAAGCGTCTAAGGTTGGATGACCTATTATAGCTATCCAGCCTCCATATCATGTCCTTGTATTCTAGTATCACAGCCAATTTTACTTTGTCAAAAACATTTAAGACTCTACAGTACTGAAATAGTTTTGTGTAATCGTGTCTATATTTTAGCTTGATTTTTAAAGGAACTATAACTTTTAGGAGTCTTATCTGAATACTGTAGATCTGTCTCAGATGTGTTTTATAGGTTCTGCCATAGCTGGACAATCCATAGTTAATTATCGAATCGGCCATTGCCATATACAGGAGGCGCAATGTATTATATGGCATTTTATGTTTGAGTATACAGAGATTGCTTAGGATAGCCCTTAGTCTGCCACATACATGCTCGATATGAGGTTTCCAGTTAAATGTGTCATCAATTTTTAGCCCAAGGTAGGTATGTTGTTTAACTAGTTCTAGTGACTCACATTTACAATACATTTGTTGGGAGTGCAAACATGCATGGTTGTGGGCCACAATGTTGGGACTGTTCTGTCCTTTCATATGTGGTGAATGTATGTACATTACTTTAGTTTTATTGTAATTTAGTGAGAGTCCCAGATCATGTGCCCATTTACACAATGAATTAAATTCAGTTTGCATTTGGCACTCCGCCATTTTTACATTGCTGTCTGCTGTTATTAGGCAAGTGTCATCCGCAAATTTGTATACAGAGGCCTTCCTGAATATGTTGCACATGTCGTTGACATATAACAGGTATTCAGTTGGCCCGATTATTGAGCCCTGCGCTGTGCCTTGGGTGGTTTGCAGCAGTTCGCTATGCTCTCCGGCTATACTGATGTGCTAGACTGGTGATTCAATAACTGATGATCAGGAATCATATTTACGCGTATTTATATAATCTTTATTGGACATTAAACACTTGTAGTAAAAAAGGCGAAATTAATGTAATACTGTGAGATAAATAAATACAAAAATAGTAGCGGAAACAAGGCAGAAAATATTCCGTATCTAAAATACCTAATGTGTAGTAGTCTAAGAGGTGTAACTGTACAAATATATCGCTATGTTGGCTACAATACTATTATACATACAATACAATGCAAATACTCTTTATGTCACACCTGGCCATAAAGCGGCAATTACCGCACGCTCCGCGCGCGGGAAATCCCACTTCCTGGCCTGGGGGTGACATAAAATATTGTACTTAACACGGGCGGTAATAAAGAAAGCCTCCGATCGCATATTTATCGCCCTTGCCTTCGGCTCGGGCGTCAAATACCTGCGATCTGAGACATTCTTTGTTTTACCGCCCTTGTTAAGTAATGTACTATTATGTCACACCTGGCCATAAAGCGGCCATTATCGCACGCTCCGCGCGCGAAAAAACCCACTTCCTGGCCAGGGGGTGACATAAAATTTTGTACCTAACACGGGCGGTAATAAAGAAAGCCTCAGATCGCATATTCGTCAAATACCTGCGATCTGAGACATTCTTTGTTTTACCGCCCTTGTTAAGTAATGTACTATTATTGCATAACCTCAACAAAAGTAATACAAAAAACAACAACAATTCCCTGGTTACTATTGAAATATAATAAACGGGTCACAAGTTTAACGTCCAATATCTCTCGATATGTGACATGTCAAGCGAAATTCGATGTTAAAGACGTGAGTGACCCGTTTATTAGGGTTCCGTAGTAAACAAGTAACCCTTATAGTTTCGCCATGTCCGTCCGTCCGTTCGTCTGTCCCCCGTTTTCTCAGTAACCGTTAGTACTAGAAAGCTGTAATTTGTCACGAGTATACATATCAATGACGCCAAGAAAACAGTAGAATAAAATCTAAAAAAATAATAATAATAAGGGTACCTCCGTACTTCCCCTACATGTAAAGTGGTGGTGCAATTTTTTTTTCTTTTAAACCCCATCGTTTGGGGTATCGTTGGATAGCTCGTCCAAAAATATTATACGGTTTCTAAATGCATTTTTTGATTAAAGAATTGGTTGGCGTGATATTAAGCTATCGATAAATCATATTACCTACCAGAAAAGTTATTAATCACAAGAAGAAGCCAGAGTCACAATGGAAGGATATAGAATAGAAAGGTGACCTGGGAACCCTTGTCTTTGATAAAGCCCAAATTGGGCTCTATAAAGGCAACTACTTTTCGCCATTTTTGTCGCCACTGGCGAGGGGATATATATGTATGTATGATACTTTATTGCAAATAATAGGAACATTAACAAGAAATAAAATTACAAAATATAAAGTACAAAGGCGAACTTATCCCTCTGAGGGATCTCTTCCTGCTAACCTTCGAGAAAATGAGAAAAATGAATATAACGCACTATGGCCTCTGTCAAATTAAATGTGCACAAACATGGACACTTAGTAGCTACGGTAGCCTAGTGGTCCAAGCGTGCGGCTGTCAAGCGGCGGTCGTGGGTTCGAATCCCGGCTCGTACCATTAAATTATACTCCGATCAGACACCAAGTCAACGTGAGGCGTTGCGAAATCTCAGCAAAGAACTCGAGCAACGCATCTCTAATGGTGAAGCAAATCTACGAATAGGGTATGTAAAGGGAGTCCCAAAAATCTTAGAATCCCATCCAAAAAATACACAGCGACCGCCTCAATGGCAATGTCAGCGGAGCGCTGACTCCACATATCGTATCAAATAGCCCAAACCTACTCGCAAAACTTTTATGCCAACATTCGAAGGATAGTCAGACCGGGCAAACTCGACGAACTAAAATGCATTATTGACTCCTTTCATACCACTATTCATGTAATCGTTCTAACGGAGACATGGATCAAAGACGAAGATGAAGCTAAAAGGTTGAATCTAACGGGCTACTCACATTACTTCAACTACAGGCAAAATACTAGAGGAGGAGGTGTTTCAAATATAAATTTATCTACTCCTTACTACAAATAAACTTATTACTTACTTAAATAAACATACATACATACATACATACATAAACATACGCACACAGTTAACTCCTATAAACTACTTGGATATTTAATACGTACTAACTAAACTATAAGTAACTGCTAGGTTCTCGCCTTTAAGTTACACTGTTATTTCTAGAAATTATATATTAAAGTATATGTACACTTACAATCGAATAATAAATATTAATAATAAATACCATTCATACTTAGGATATAATAATAAAAGTGATAAAATAAAAATATAACTTAATATATAAATTACTTAATGCCGCATCCATTATTGTGCGTACATCACTGTCACAGTAACTTCTTATCTCTAAGCAGTGCCCTGCGCGCACGACAGTAAACTAGTTTGCGTAAAAATTGCGTACCGAATGTTTATCTACCTGCATCCACTTTATTGTTTACATTTATTTTAAAAACGCTGCGTGTTTAAACTTAGATAATAAACTTAGGTTATGTATTTAATGTTCTCATGTAAGTGAATCATATGTATTCTTATGAGAATAAAGTTCTTTAAACATAAATGAATAAAAACACTGAAACCAGAGAAAGATGGCCTAATTGAATTTGCTTGTCAACACAACATACCTCAATTGATGAGAGCACTTGCGTTGGGAATGTCAGATGAAATGGTGACTAATGTCTACAAATTGAAAATCAATGAGGAAAATCTAATGATAAATAATTAACAATGGTATTTGCTGCCATTTTGCATTATCCTATTCATATTAAAGAATTATTTCATTTATCCTGCCTATCATAATTTCTTTTAGTAACATGTTCCTATCAGTATAATGTTTGATTGAATATTCTTGGAACTACAACTAAAATTATAAGTTTAAATATTTGCAATGTTCAATCATTCCATACCAATTTAAATAAATATAATTTTGCATGCTTAATTGACAACATTTCATTTTTTTTAGTGCCGCTTTTTATTGTCTGGCTCGAAAGAACGCATAATTTTAGGGCACCCGTATTTTTTTATATTTATGAAAATCTTTTATTTTAGTGGAAATATCCATTTATATTATGACTCGGGCAGAAAGGGCGTAAGTAACAAACGTCAAAGTCATGAAGTTAGTATAAGATGGAGCTGGTGATACACACATACAAAGCTGTGTGAAAGAGATGTAAGCATAGACAATAACACACGTGGGAGCGAGAAACAATGACATATCTCCTGTCCCTCATCGCGTATAAGGCAGCGATTGTCTGCCACCGGCCTATGCCACCAAAGTGTCATCGATAAACCAGTGGCCAGCGTGTAAGAAAATATGTTACCCATAATATTGGGTAAACCAGACCGGCTCGAACGGTAAAAATAACTGATTAAAAATTTAATTGCGACGTGATTAGAATACTATTGTGAATTCCATTATTATAATGGCTGAATAACTAAGACGTTTTAACCTAATCGTGATTTTATTAACTTTAATGTAGGTATTAAATCAGTACACATTTATATCGTAATTGGGAGGACATCGGATGTTTTGTGTTTGCCCGCTAATATTTACTACGAGTTTATTTTGAAGATTCTCAATAATTAAAAACCTACTTGTCAGTATAAATGGGGAGATTATTCTTTTGGTGGCAACCCCAGAAAAAACTGTCACAATATCTCCGTCCCTGTGTGTGATTCGCTAACCCTCCTTCTATAGATCCTCTTTCTACGGTCAAAGTACTATGTAGATGACGTCACTTGTTGTGTTTCATACACTTAAAAAAACGTTGAAATAATTTAAACAAATTCAGACTGGACGACGCTGTTAACTGGTTTAACTGGCTATATTATATTTAATAGAGTAATGTATTATTATTTTGCAATATTTCTTTGGCATACGTTATTCCAGCAAAAAAAATCATAATTTAAACAAATTCATAATTACGTATAAAAACATACTTAAGTAGGTATGCTTAAACAGCTTGACAGTTTCGAGTTGTCACGAATGTCACGATGAACGTCTAAAGTTCTCAACCGCTAAATTCTAACGATTTGTAAGACTTTCGCCGCCATCTTGGCGAAAGTCACATCTTTTTCTTCTTGTTACAAGTGGTTTTATTCAGTTTTACTTAATTTATCCCTTCGTGTGTCATTGGCAAAGGCCCTTAAATGAGGCTGCCATTTCTCTTTTATATCTATCTATCTAACGATTTGTAAAGGATTGTTGAAAATGACTCTCAAAAAATACTGTTTTATGAAAAGTTGCAAAAACAACACATCATTGTCGCCCGGCAAACAGTTTTTTAATGTTCCCAATAGCAATAAGGCCGAGTGGTGTACTGCAGCGGGTTTGGATAAAGTAACAAAGAGGACAATTTTTATGAAGATCATTTGAATGTGAGTATAATGGGTGTATATTTTAATAAGCTTTTAGAACCGACAATACCTAGTTTTCAATTGTATTATTAATCGCGTGTCTGTTTCTTTCAGTTGGAAGAAAATATGGAAAAAATGTTGCAAATATTCAAAAGGAATTAATGAACTGTCAAGAGTGTCAAGTGTCAACTCAACTGTCATTGATAGTTATAAAAAATGTCAGAAGTAAAGCCGGAAAATATCGTTTTTTATAATAGCAACATTGGAAACTCTAAGTGACGTAATTTCCTGTTAAACATATTTTACTACTTTATCAAAAAATACTGTAAAAAAAAATCCAAAAAAATGTGTTTTGTGTTCTACAAACGTTTTCCTCGAAATGGTTTTCGATTTAGCAAGATTTTTTTTTTAAATGTTGTCAATTGTTTATTTATTAGAACCCTTTTCCTTCTTTAATTACAATATCTAGGCGACCGAGCTTTGCTCGGCGTTTTCCCGGGCATGAGACCTAGCTAGATCGATTGCTCGTCCCCGAAAACCCCCACATACCAAATTTCATCAAAATTGTTAGAGCCGTTTCCGAGATCCCTGAAATAAATATATAAATATACAAGAATTGCTCGTTTAAAGATATAAGATTTAGAGTTTTTAATGTCTGCATTAGGCTTTGCAGTCCGTGACCAGCTTGGCTTGTATGTAATGTGACTGACTACGACTAGGCACGACTAGTAGTAGAGGAGTTCTACGATATCAATGTATGGGAGGGTCATAATAATTCCCAAGGAAGCGAAGTTTGATTTTTTTAGTTCTTTGTGCGTATCTTTTTGACATACTAAAAATCTTCCAAAATCTGACAGTGCTAAATGAGTTTTTTGACCCCCCAAAAAATTTTTTTGGATTTTTTTTATTACTCAATAATGCTTAGTGCTACACAAAAACTTTGTATTAGAAATATGTTTAGCATAAAATTATCTATAAGTTTGCTTCCTATCACTTTATTGATAAATGTAAAATAGTTCACGAGAAAAATGCTTTACAACATTGCGTTTCTTGTTAAAAACCTGTTAGTTAAAGGATTACACGCAGAGAAATTGGTGACAAACAGAACTACTGAATCGAATAGTTAAATTAGGTTACAACAATTCTAGTTTGAAATACTTGGTCCTTGTTATCTCTACGACTAATTATTCACTCCTACTAATCGTAAGTTTCATTATATTAATTGATTGATGTAGCTAACCAAAAAATGTTATTGAACTAAAACATCAATAATTATTGCATCTTAAACGATAATTATGTTAATATGTATATAATGTATTGTATGTACTAAGAAACAGGGATTCGCATTTACTAAATGATCTAGTTCCAGTTAATGATTTACAATGTTATTGGTGGACTACGAGTGTATCTGTAATCAAAACAATAATATTTTTATTACAACTACATTATTGTTTGCGGTACATATTGTTCTTAGTGTCGTTTAATATTCGTATAGTTTGGTTTACTTTTACGTAGTGTTATGGTTTTACAAGAATATTATAGTAAATTTCACCCGATAAACAGTAAACCGTACAATATATGTATTAAACTGTGCAAGTCTGTTATCGTGTTTGAAAATATTTAAAATAATAATGTTACAATAACGATCGAGGTGGTATTCATAGCTAAGTATCTTGTTCTGTTCATTTAAAACTGTGTTTTTGTAAACAATCATAAAACTTGCATTACAAAACTATCAGTTGACAGTACCTACGCGCCGCGAGTCCCCCGCGCCCCCCCTCGCCCGCAACTGACACTTGCCAGCCAGCCGCCATTGTGTTGTGTTTTCGACCGGCGCGCGCTCAGGCTCAGTGAATATATTTTGATGTACGCAGTGTTTTGTAATTATTTAACGTCATGTCTGATGACGTTGATGGAGATATTCCACAGTTATTGCAGCAGTGGGGTTTACCTCAATATATTGATACTTTTGAAGGTAAGTTGGTACCTTTTTATAGTGATTTGATTGATGTTGCCCCGGCTGTTTTCGGCCATGGCAACTGCTTATCTCCGGGTCTGTTGGCGTTCTTGTACTCGCATGTGGCTGATGTAGCCTGCACGTCCAACGTCACGTCCACCGGCACGACATCGGGGACGCAAAAATGTATGAACGTATATGGGGTTATGTACATTTATGTAGTTTTCAGCCCTGTAGATAACTCATTTCCGCCATAAAGGTCCCTTTTGATTTGGACGACTAGACCACATATAAGATTTTGCGTTATTTAGTACTTCTAGTCCCTTTTATTTTGTATGAAACTGAAACTTTATTGTTGACCCTTAATGGTTTCAAAAGATAGGTAGTGTTTTCGCACTTTTCTTTTTTTTTGTTATTGTTAGTAATAAATGATCAACGTTAATACAACTTAAAAATAACTTACAAATTATTTTATTAAATAAATTTATAATTAAGTACCTAGTATATGAGTTTTATGACTTTATGTATCTTTCCAGAAGGTGGTACAGAGGAAGATATCCAGTGGCTCCAAAACTGTACGGAACCATGGCATTTAGTGGAAGAGAAGTGGCATAAAACTGCCAAATATAGATTAAAGGAATTAGAAACTTCTGAAAATATGACCATCGAGAAATACATGAATAAATATCCAGTATTAAAAACGCCACGTGGGCATGACCTTCTAACTGATGATTTTCGGGTTTTATACCCATCGGCAGAAAATAAAATATATGAAACCTTCCCAACTATAAAGAGAAAAAATTTCAAATTGGCTCTATCTAAAAGCCATGTACCTGAAGTAAAAGACATACTAGAACTACTTCAGCTTCTAAACAAAGGTGAGTACCTACTAGGGGTACTTTTATTATTATTAATAGTACTTTTATACATATAAATGTAAATTACGTATTACTAATAATTACTTTGTCTACTTGTTTCTAATCCATATCGATACTGATGTGAATAAATGTGAAATTAACTATCTGTCCGTCTGTTACCTTTTCACGCTTAAACCGCTGAACCGATTTAGCTGAAATTTGACATGGATATAGTTTGAGACCCTGGGAAGGTTTTTATAGATAAAGGTACGGAACCCTTCGTGCGCCAGTCTGACTCGCACTTGGCTAGTTTTATTTCATGACTTGATAGACAGTAAGTACGTAATAAAATGTACGACTTAATTGAAATTATGGCTATTACTTAATGTATTTTTTTCTTTTTAGATAATGAAAATTACGAAGAAATCGAATCAATATTAGCATTCATGCTTTTGCCACTGCTTCTGGGAAACCCAACACACAGGACGAAAAAACAAGTATGGCGGCCATCCAAAGCTGAAGTGAAGGATGGTTTCATAACACACGTGCTGAGACCAATGGACGTGCAGGTCGCAATAGCCCACCGGCGTAAGAAATATTTAAAATACAACTTAACGCTCCAACCGGTAATTGTGATTGTTGGTCCGTCTTATATGGACATACAAAAATACTATGTCGTAGTAAACGACTTATTTTTCGAAACGGATTCCATTTTAAAAACAGTGGATACATGTTTTAAAATTTTCTACTCTCTGCACTGTCAATATCCGACAGAGAGTATGTGCGTGTGGAACTTTATACAGCAAGGACTATACCAGTTAAAAACGAAGTGGGACAAAAACTATAGCACTGTTAATGCTTTCATAACTGATCTGGACATTGATCTGACAACTTAAAAAAATAACAATGCCTAAATGTTTTGTATGTTCCGTAGATGTGTCAACTTATAAACAATTGTGTACTCACATAACACTATATCACCAGAAACGGGGCTTACCTTTAAATAATTACATTTGTTTGGAAAAAGATTGTAATAGGAAATTTTTTCTCTTTAATTCGTTCAAAAAGCATTTAAAGAGTCATCAAAGAGAATCAAATTCCTTAGTTACTCATACAAATGAGACGATATTAATAAATAATTCATTGAGTACAGTCCCTCCAGTGACAAGTACAATTACTTCTGCTTCTGATATATTTTCTATGGAAACCAAATCTTCAACTAACAGCTCGTGTAGTTTAAATATTGAACCTATGAAAAACATTGAATCGATTACCAATCCTATAGCTAAGTTTGCTTCATCGTTATATGCCAACTCAGTTATACCGCTTAATGCGGTTCAAGAAATAATGGACAACTTAAGTAACAATATTATTAAGCCTTTACTTGATCCTTCTTCAATGCATACATTAAAAGAGGACTGTTACCAAACTACATATAACAGAGTTGCGTCTTTAAATGAGTCAATAAAAGATTTTGGATCAGAACATAAGAGGCTCAACTACTTTAAAAGTCTTGGTACACATATAGAGCCCCAGGAGTATACTGTTGGACAAAGACTAGAGACAAAATATGATAGTAATAATCATTGCAATGTTACTACAGTGAAAGTAACAGCAATGCATATTCCTATAAACTTAGTACTCAAAAAATTTTTCGAAATGGATGGTGTATTGGAGGAAACGATGCAATATTTTTCAAAAATACTTAACATTAATAGTAGTAATTTAGTCCAAAATATAATAAACGGGTCTGAATGGAAAAAAAAAGCTTGCTTTACATGAAGAAAAAATTGTATTTCCTTTGTGTCTTTTTTTTGATGATTATGAAGTTGGTAACGCTTTAGGCAGTCATTCAGGCATACACAAACTTGGGCTGTTTATATTAGTGTTATGTGTATCCCTCCCCATAAAATATCACATCTAGATAATATATTTTTATCACTATTGTTCCATTCTTCCGATCGACAAAAATTTGGGAATAATGTTATATTTGCCCCAGTTATTTCAGATTTAAATAATTTACTAGAAAATGGAATCGAGGTTAATAATTCTGGAAAGAAAACGAAACTTTATTTTGAATTAGCTGTTATTATAGGAGATAACTTAGGTGTACATACAATCACAGGATTTACGGAATCGTTTTCATCCAACTATCCATGCCGTGTATGTAAAATTACTAAAGAAAATATGAGAAAGGCTTACGAATGTGATGAGTCATTGCTACGTACTATGCCTCAATATATGGTAGATGTAGAATTGCAAAATGTTTCTTCTACAGGCATTAAAGAGAAATGTGTTTGGCATAAAGTAGATGGGTTTTCAGTTATAGATCATGTTGGAGTTGACATTATGCATGACCTCTTAGAAGGGGTCTGTAAATACGATATGAGTTTCATTGTTTTAAGTTACATTAACGACCTCAAATATTTTTCTTTGGAAACTTTAAATAACAGAATAGTTTCTTTTAATTACGGACCTGATAAAAGGAATACACCCCCAATTATCACATTGAATCATTTGCAACGCAATACTTTGAAAATGTCAGCAGCAGAAACACTTTGTTTTGTAAGATACTTTGGTTTGCTAGTCGGTGACCTGCTACCTGGCCATGATGCAATTTGGAATATTTATATTTGTTTGAGAAAGATAATGGACATTGTCATGTCAACTGTCATTAATAAATCAGATTCAGATTTATTGAAAAGTCTTACTTCCGAGCATAACTTCTTATATTTGAAATATAGTAAAAAATTCTTGACTCCTAAATTCCATTACCTTACTCATTATCCAAAGATGTTACTTAAATTCGGTCCCTTAGTAAATATCTGGTCCATGAGGTATGAAGCTAAACATCGCATATCTAAGTTGTATGCAAACGTGACCAATAATAGAATTAATATTTGTAAATCACTTGCTATTAAACATCAGCTTCAGTTAAATAATAAGTTTATCAGTAATACCTTCATGAAACAGCCGATTGTCTGTGGAAGAAAAAAAACTGTAAGCGATTCGAGAATTATTGAAAATATTGTATGTCAATTACAGTTAGAGTCGACAAGTTTATATAAATGTAATTGGGTCCAAGTTAACGGAATTAAGTACACTGCTAATATGACTTTAACGTTAGATTTTTATGAAGACAAATTATTACCTAAGTTTGGCTTGATTGAAAATATTTTTATAACCGATGATTATGTTGTTATTTTTGAGTGTTCTTTGTTTGATACGTTGTGTTTTAATGAACATTTGTATTGTTTTGATGTAGAATTATTAAGTGATAGAAATACTTATGTCTTAGGAAATATTGTTAGTTACGTGCCAAATAATTTGACACTTGGTGTTGATGGTAAACATTATTATGTTACGCCACGATCTTCAATTTAGATATTTAATTGATCTCGATTTAATTTAAGATTAAATTAAGCTACAACCCAGATGACTGTATCAAGAAAAATGCTTACTCACAGTCACAATTTAGAACTAGTTATAAATTATGTTAATCTTACGTTTAAAACATTGTTATCTATCTATAAATAGTATTGGTGAAAACGCTCATTAGAATAGTTCTAAGAACAAGATATGTAGGAATGATACATCTTGCACTAATGATTGCGATGATTATAAAATAAATGTCATTTTTCAATATACTTAATATTTTTATTTTTGATTCCAGGAAACCTAAACCTGCCTATGGAGTCATAGCGAGTGCGACGTCTTAACAAAAATGCAGATAATCTCAATTTCTATGATTTTAACACCTGTGTTATTATGATACTAGATAGTCTGAGTCTTTGGATATTGTAATAAAAAAGGCAATTTTTTTAAAGACGTCACACTTACTGATGGCTCTATGGACTGCATTTAGATGGAGCGCCTGCAATCCAGTGGACTGACAGCACCAACGGATCCCTTAAGAGCCTACCAGCCGCACACAAGAACCACTTTTGAAAAAATCGTTAGGTACTGGCTAAAAAAACATTCAATCAAAAACCGGTCTTGTTGAATTCTACAACTGGTCCTATAGTTTATTTACAACATTTAAATTCATCAAAATATTGTGTCCTGTAGTAATTATTTGGAAAATTGCTAAATACGGCCGTTTTTATTAACAATCTTATAAATAATGACTGCAGGGCACTATATTTTGATGAATTTAAATGTTGTAAATAAAGATAGCACCAGTTGTAGAATTCAACAAGACCTGTTTTTGACTGAATGTTTTTTTAGCGAGTAACGATTTTTTTTCAAATGTGGTTCTGGTATGCGGCTGGTAGGCCCTTAAGGGATCCGTTGGTGCTGTCAGTCCACTGGATTGTAGGCTTCATCTAAACCAGTAGGTACTGCATACGAAATAGTAACCGTAACAATACTTAAAATGCTAGAGTTACTATGTGTATTGTACTTGTTGCAAAAAACATAAAGCTAGCGTTGCGATACGAATAGTTATCCTTAAAGTTCACGTCGCTATGTTAAACAAATTCATTAGTAGACACAGCAAAATATTTCGTAAAGCCAAATAAAAAGTTGTTTATATTTACCAGAATGTATAGTAGTCCTACCTTACCGATTTAGTAATGTCTACTTGACGTATGGTTACAATTACATCGGTATTGTTAGAGGCGCGTTATTTACCTCGTAGTGAGTATTATATTGTTTGGTCAGTTACACTAAACATCTAGTTGTCATTACTAAACCGACAGGTAAAATAATACAAGAATTGTTTTTGTAAATTCAACTCGCGAGTCTTGCTGTCATTGTTGCAAACAGAAGTTCTAGTTACAGTAGCGTTTTTTCTCGTATAGGTAGCCAGATATTTCTCTGCGTGTACTAAAATTAAACTGTACCTTATGCAGAAGGCAAGACACTTTACCCTGTGATACTTGGGACCAATAAAAATGATTTCATCTGAGGAAATGAAAAATTCATCCACTGGATTTCAAGATGGCGGTCCTTTTCTAAAGTGGGAGCTGCATTTTTTCAAAAGTGATTTGTTACAAAACGGCAGCTGCCATTTTATTAATACTGGTATCAATCGATTGGTACTGACACCACTAATCAAAATAAGAAAAATGTTATTTAAAAAACCGGTCAAGCGCGAGTCCGACTCGCGCACCAAGGGTTCCGTACTAAGGTCCGACCGAGATCTCGGTCTCGGTCTCGGTCTCGGCTATTCTCGGCCAAAATTCGAACCGAGAACTCGGTCTCGGTCTCGGCCAAAACGAGCCGAGATTCTCGGCCGTAGCCGAGACTATTCTACGATCTAAGATTGGTGAATTTGAATTTACCACACGCCTGTGGAGCCGCACGTGGTGATCTATTGGCTGGTAGTTTTGTTCACCATTGATTTTCGCGATGTTGATTATGTACTTTTCAAATCAATTATGACACTTTGCCGCAATTGTTAACGAAGAGCGTATTAAACAAGGATCCCATATTTCATCAAAGAAGAATACATTGGCGTAATGTTAAGCTTTCGAGTGATAATTTTTGTAATGGTCAAGTGTGGCCCCCACCCGCCCTCTACCAGCTAAACGGTGGCTACTAGGCAATAGGCATGTGAAAAAAATCATGGTAGTAGTACATGTAATGAATTAAAAAGGAAAATTATCAGAGGTAAGTAGACATTATTGGTTAACGAGTAATAGTCGAACATAACATACATAACAAGTAAACTTTCGTAAAATTTCCGTATTACCTTAGATAAATTTGTTAATTCTGTCAAAGATAGTAAATATAAGTTTGCAAACTTTTTAGTCCACATTTGTAACGGGTGGACGACTACGGAACCCTACATTGCGCGAGGCCCGACGGGCAGTTGGCCGGTTTTTTATCGTACAACATCGATTTATTTCATTTCGATCACTAAATAAATAAAACATTACAAATTGGAGTTTTTTCTCACATTTTCAAATTCTCGGTCTCGGTCTCGGTCTCGACCGAGAATTTAATTTATTCTCGGTCTCGGTCTCGGTCTCGGCCGAGACAAAAAAGGTGTTCTCGGTCGGACCTTATTCCGTACACAGTTCTTGTATATGTAGTTGTGTACCCGTCCCAACCCCAAGGTCAAGTTGGAGGCCTTCGGGCGGTTTGAGAACTTCTAACAGTCAAGTTGCCCACCAGTGGCGGCGCGTCAAAAATATTCTTAGGGAAGCCGGAAATACTTGGCTTTTCCTATTCTTCATGAGCCGTAGTAAAAGAACTGGACTGGCTGGAAATTAGGCAAGCCGGTGGGAATCGAGTTGTATGGATGCTCCGCCACTGTTGCCCACTCACTTGACAAAGCCTAATCCCAATAAGGTCTAGTTTCCCCTCGGGGTTGGAAGGTCAGATGGCAGTCGCTTCCGTAAAAACTAGTGCCTACGCCAAGATTAGGCATATGGAGGATTAGGTAGAGGACGCCAGGCCCCAGGCATCCTTCAGGATGCAACTGTACTGGGATAACGCTCTAGGAGGATGATGATGTTTAAATGTCATGTGAATAAAGAAGTAAAAAGTCATCCGAACAAATTTAAATTAAATTCAAAAATATGTCTTAAATGACATCGTCTATCACCCCTTAAAGTCTTTGCACCTTTCTAAAATACCAAACACCATGTATATTAGTATGTACACTAGATAATACATATCACAAAAAATTGCGGTTATGATAAAACTGAAATATACCATAAACCATAACAGTTATTCAGTGTCATGTCATCAACATCATCATACCAGACCACAATCAATAAAGTGAATTTAAATAAAATTAATATGAATTCACAGTGTGTAATAATACTTAATAAAGGTAATATATCAATTTGATGTAAATAGTATAGTAATAGTTTTCTACAGTCGATATCATCGTATTGTTCGATAGCTTCTGTCAAATTTGTAACTCATGGTACCGATTTTCTACAGAAACGGCTACTTGACAGCTACAGAACGTTAGTCGCTAGCGTTTAATTTTCGATAGGTAATTTACCGTAGGACACATACTACCAATCCTTAGTTCTATGAGTGACCGCCAGAGGCGCTGTACTTTTGTCCATACTAAATCGTTTACGCAGTCGCTAGCGAGTACGGTAAGAACTTTCGATACAAACTCGTGGTAGAGGTACGGGTCGTTTATAAAGCCTGACCTACGCATATGCACATAGTTGTCACGAATCTCAGTCTCAAGACATATAAGGACGTATGGTGAGGCGAGTTAATATTTTGTTATTAATAGCATTTAGAAAGAATGACACATGACAACGACTTACGAGGTTTTTTATCGGGCACGTTCAAGGGGTTGATACGCTTTGCTAGAGAAAGATAGTCTTATTGCGATTCATATAAGACGAAATAGAAAAGAGGCTGAGAGAGAGAGGGGACATGTTTTGTCCCTATCACCAACCGGACGTTTTTTCGTGGTCGGGTTACAGGCAAATGCAAATTTCCATAAGCAATGCATTGGACATGCAAACCGGCCAAATTGCGTAGTACAAATTTTGTATGAATATGAGCAAAAGTATGAGAAAGACATAGCCCTTGTCGCTCGTTGGCGCATCTATAACTGCAGAGTATATATTATATCTATGGGCACGTTCTGCGGTAAGTGTCAAATAATCTCAATGAATCAAAAAGTTTAGATAAATAAAAGACAGCGTGTGGTTGGTAATCCGTGTAATGCAAGACTGCCTGTCTAAACCTACCCACATATATATCCGTATGAATGTGCGACTACCCTATTTATCTATTCAATACATAACACCTCCACCCTTATTAATTACAATCTCTTAGGTACTACTACATCTGATAACGTTACCGGCTACTTAATTAGACACCGTTAATGTTATTGACTAAGTACATAAACTAACACAACTTAGTAAAATCAATTTAACCAGAACAATTTATGTAACAAGGTAATACATCCATAATTTATAACTAACATCATATTAGGCATCTGTGAGATTGGATTAGGTTCTTACTTTTACTTATTATTCTACACCTACAGTAATGCTACTCGTTCAAGAATAGGCATTTAACACAAACACGAATGGAAGCCACCGTTAAAACCCTTGAATTTTGGTGACCCTTATTACCATGAGTTAAGAACTAACAGTTAGTTACTGTGGTCAGTTAACGGTGGTTTCGGTTACACATAATTACTTATTTTATTACACAATATCTGAGTAACTAGGTCTTTACAATATCTATTATATGTATATATTGTAACATACCTAGGTATATACTCCTTAAGTTTACTACTTAAGTACTAAAAATAATCTTCAAAACCGTAACGTATGGGTGGATTTACATTCGGTCGCAATCGTTCGGGGCGCATGCGCTCAGCGGCGGGAGGGTTGACTGGGGCGAGCCCCGGTAGTCCGTTCGATCCCGGGTCTACGCGTGCGTTTGAGGAAGGCTGGTTGGCCTCTAGACTACTACTTTCCCCCGAATCGGAACTCGACGCCCCCTGAAGTAATACTGGACCGGTCATACAAACCGGAGGACACCCCCGACCAGGCTCTCGCCGCGGACTTACTATAACACTTGTACCTTTTGAATCGCGTTTTCTCAGTTGATTGACATGTCGGTGAATGATACCTATTAAACATTTAACCTTGTAATTTGTTTCACCTATTCGTTCTATTATCTCCCCCGCGTCCCATTTTCTATATTCCTTCCCTACATTATAACGTTGGTACCACACTGCGTCCCCTACGTGGAACGCCCGATGCGCACCTCCTGAATCCTCCTGTTGTTGGCGTTGGAGACTGCTTACTCTCTGTTCCCGGTCTGGTTTGAGGCAATCTAGCCTGGTACGTACTTCACGACCTAGAAGCAGTTTTGCTGGGCTGTCGCCGGTAGTGTTGTGGGTGGTATTGCGATATATTAATAGGAATCTATCTAAGGCAGTGTCTGTATCGGTGTTTTCTATTATCGCTTTTTTAATTACCTTTTTGCATAACTTCACCGCGTTCTCCGCAGCGCCATTAGATGCCGGGTGGTATGGCGCTGAGAAAATCTGATCTATTTTATTCCTATCACAGAACCACCTAAATTCTTCACTAGTAAACGGGGGACCGTTGTCACTTACTATTTGTTTTGGCAACCCGAATCTGGCAAACAGTTTCCTCAGTTCTTTTATTACACTTTTAGCCGTCGTACTGGCCATTTCTACTATTTCTATCCATTTAGAAAACGAGTCTATCAGTACCAAATACTTTGTTCCCCCGATTGGACCTAAAAAATCTAAATGGAGTCGAGCCCATGGACGGCTAGGGTAGGGCCACGGGCAGGGCGCGTGGCGTGCCGGTGCCGCGGCCACCGCTGCGCACACAGGGCACGCCCGGCACATGGCTTCCACGGCCTCGTCCAGGCCTGGCCACCACACATAGCTTCGTGCCAAAGCTTTGGTTTTCACGATACCCATGTGCGAGTCGTGCAGCTCCCGCAAGACTCGTTCGCGACACGCCGTGGGCACCACTACCCTGGGGCCCCACATCACGCAGTCCAACTCCGTATAAAGTTCCGCTTTGCGATTAAAAAATGGTTTCATTTCTCTAATTTCTGTTTGTTGAGGCCACCCATCTCTAATATAGCTTAATAACTTACCTAATAATACATCATTACGGGTTTCCTTGCTGATTACATTGTAATCCAACAGCATCGCATCTGTAGCGAAATGCAAATATGTCTGTTCCGGGCAGTCGTCCCCCCCCCGGCCCGGTCGATTTATGAGCCGCTATAAGACGCGAAAGAGCATCCGCCGTGTTATCTTCGGACCTGACATATTCAATATCGAAGTCATATGCTGACAATATTAACGCCCAGCGTTGTAACCTGCTGGCTGTCATGCTCGGAATACCGTTACCCGGGCCGAATATGCTCACCAGTGGTTTGTGGTCGGTTTTTAATGTAAACCGCCTGCCGTACAGAAATTGATGGAATTTTTTAACAGCAAATATAATCGCTAGTGCCTCCTTATGTATTTGACTGTAGTTTTGTTCAGCCGGTGTGAGCGCGCGCGAGGCGTAGGCGATGACAGTGTCAGTGTCGGATGCTCCGCGCGCACTCTGCGCCAGCACGGCGCCGACGCCGCGCGGGCCCGCGTCGCACGTCAGCACCAGCTCTCGCGCCGTGTCGTAGTGCCCCAGAACCGGAGCCGAGCTCAACACCTTTTTTACTTCTCGAAATGCCCTATCCTGTTGAACCGACCACGACCATTTCCTGTGTTTTTTTAACAATTCATATAGTGGTGCTAAGTACCCACTGAGGTTCCGAATGAACTTGCCATAAAAATTTACCATGCCAATAAATGATTTGAGCTCCGAGACATTAGTCGGTTGCGTCATAGCGAGTATTGGTTTAATCTTTTCCTCATCTACCTTTACCCCGCGTTCGTTAATAACAAACCCTAAATACTTAACTTCCTTGACTAAAAAGGAACATTTTTGTTTCTTTATCTTTAGACCGTGTTCACTTAATGTTTGTAATACTTGTCGGAGACTATCCAAGTGTGCCTCTAAAGTTGTTCCCGTTATCAAAATATCGTCTAGAAAAAATGTTACATTAGGTATATCTTTGAAAAGATTGCTCATGATCCTCTGAAATATTGCTGGGCTAGATGCTAGCCCATAAACCAAACGATTGTACCTAAACAACCCGCGGTGAGTGTTGATAACTGTCAAATCCCTCGAGCCGTCGTCCTCTAGTAATATTTGATTGTACGCCTGCGATAAATCTAGCTTAGTAAAGTACCTACTACCATTCAATTTCGCAAATAGATCTTCAATTCTAGGAATCGGAAACTTATCAACTAACAAAACGCGATTCAAAGTACTTTTGTAATCTGCGCATAACCGCAGCGAACCGTCCGGTTTGTTAACGATTACCAAAGGCGTGGCCCAGTTGGAGTGGTCCACCGGCTCGACGACCCCGGCGCGCAGCATGGCGTCGAGTTCCGCGTCGACCCGGTCTCGCAGCGCATGCAGCGGGCGCGCGCGGCAGAACACGGGCACCGCGCCCGGCCGCACGCGCAGTCCGGCCCGCCCGCCGGTGAACGCGCCCAGACTTCCATCAAATACTTCTTTATGCCTAGAAATTAAATCGGATAAGCTATTTTTGTCTAATACTGTGTTGGTGTTAATGTTTTCACAGGAACTGAGTTGGGGTATGACTATGCCTAACTCTGACAACCATTGACGGCCTAGTAAGCTAGTTGTCCCGTTCTCAATAATATATAAATCCAATTTTTTATTTACGTTGCCATACTGTACGTTTACTTCGATTAATCCTAACGGTTTCGTAACACTACCATCATAAAATTTCAAAGACAACTTACATTGTTCCATAGGTATCTCTTTAAATAAACTGTAATACAACTGATCACTTATACACGATAACGCCGATCCAGTATCGAGCTCAAATACTATGGTCTTATTATCTACTCGCACTGGCATGCTTACCGGTTTATACTGCTCCAAACTCATCTGGTAAATCGGTTCTTCGTCATCTTCATTAATCTCCTCCGAATATTCTGCCTCTTGGTACTCCTGTTCATTCTCAGACAACCAGTGTGTCCTGGCGCTCCGCCGACTGCCTCTGCCACGGTTTGCCGCGCCCCTGCTCCGCGCCCCGCTACCGCTCGGCGCTCCCGCCGCCACAGGCAGCCCCTGACGGCCCATGTTGATGCTCGCCCCGCGTTGACTATACCCCGCCGAATAACGGCCGCCACGCGCGGGCTCACCCTGCCCCATTGCCCCTAATCCTGGGCAAACACGACGTAAATGTCCTCTGACGTTACAACGACTGCATACGAATCCCTTAAACCTGCATTGAGCCTGCATATGACGGATGTCTCCACATCCCGCGCATCCCGCTGTTACGTAAATTTACATTTACATAAATGACCTACCGAATGCAACTGAATATCCGATGGTTCTGTTTGCGGATGATAGCACAGCTATATTTAGTGGTAGAAATCTGAATAACTATGAAAAGGAAATGAATGATGCTTTGGATTGTATAATTACGTGGCTAAGCAATAATAATCTAAAGATAAATATAGAAAAAACTAACATTATGAGCTTTAGGCAAAGAGTAAATTCTGTAAATTTAGACGTAAAATATAAGCAACAAAAAATCACTGAAGTCAATACTACAAAATTTTTGGGATTAATTTTGGACAGTAGCATGAACTGGAAATGTCAAATTGATAGTGTGTGCAAAAAACTAAACCGCTACTCATATGCTATATACATGTTAAGGAAAGTTGCGAGCCAATCTGTAGTACTTATGGCCTATTATGCTTACGTGTCGTCTTCACTTCGTTATGGGATAATTTTCTGGGGAAACTCAACAGACTGGCACCTGGCTTTCAAAGCTCAAAAAAAATGCATTAGAGCAGCATGCCATCTCCGACCGACCGTATCATGTAAACCATATTTTGTAAAATTAAAAATATTAACTTTTCCTTGTTTGTACATTTACGAATTAGTAGTTTTTGTCAAAAGACATAGTCATATATTTCGTAATTTCACCAGTGAACGTTTGCAACATAAGATATGTGCTCATCCGTCAAAAACTGCTCTTTTGTCTAAAAGTGTTCTAGGTATGGCTCCTCGAATCTACAATAAGTTACCTGAACATCTAAGAATAATAAATGACATTGGTAAATTTAAGGCATGTGTGAAAGAATATTTGACCAAAAAGGCTTACTACTCTTGCAATGAATTTCTGTCGGACAGTTTGAAATAATATAATATTGTGACATTTTTTATATAACTTCATATCGTAATTATTGACGTACCTATCATTTTATTCAAACTAATGTAATTAATTTTGATAAACCAGTAACTTGACATTTGTATTGTAATAACTATATCTTAAGACCGACATAAACAATTTTTATTAAGTGCATGTCCTTAGTCCTTACTGATTGACTGCATGTAAAATTTCGTATGCCTGCGGGTACGACATAGTGAAACTTTACCAATTTTACCACCTTTTGCAATATTATGTTGTGTACACCTATGTTCGACGAATAAAGCATTTGTATTTGTATTTGTATTTGTACGTTATGCACTAATTCGCTTTGTTGCCGCGCTTCCGAGTCCATTGCGGCCGCCCCGCACCCCGCGTCGACCGCTATTGAATCTCGCTCGGCCGCCTCCCAAGATAACGCTAACGCGACTGCACTATTAAAATCCACCATCTTTTCTGCAAACAAACGCTGTCTTACCCCGTCACTTATTAACCCGCACACAAATTGATCACGCATGTTTTCGTCAAGTGTCGCTGTGAACTCACAAAATCTCGCCATTTTTTTTAGCTCTGCCACGTACTGTGCTACCGTTTGACCTTTGCCCTGCCGGTACTGACGAAATCTAAAACGCTCAGCCAATATTGAAGGTTTAGGTTGCAGGTGCGTTTCGAGAGTAGTTGTCACTTGAGCGTAGGTCATATCGGCTGGTTTCTTCGGGCTACATAAATTTACCATCAGCTCATAAGCTGCGTCCCCGACCACAGCGATCAATGTCGGCAATTTTCGATCTTCTTTCACATCATTTGCGAGAAAATAGCTGTCCAATCGATCACAATATGATCTCTAGTTGCCGTTCTGGACATCGAACTCACAAATCTTCCCTACTGACATCTTCTTGAAATAAATATCCTCGTTAGCCACTGATAAATAAAAGACAGCGTGTGGTTGGTAATCCGTGTAATGCAAGACTGCCTGTCTAAACCTACCCACATATATATCCGTATGAATGTGCGACTACCCTATTTATCTATTCAATACATAACAACCTACATCCTGGAGGTTGCGTGCTGAACATTCGTTTGAAGCCAGAAAATATGACTTTTTACTGTTATATTTCATCTCTTTCATTAGATCCATCTTATACTAGTGGCTCTGTGAGCTGTAGACCTCGTGAGTGTTTTTTTATTTCCAAAACTATGTTAGATATCGAACCTGTAGAGCAGGGGTCGGCAACCTTTTTGCACCCACGGGCCACATACCTAGTAGCTAAAAAAATCTTCGCGGGCCGCAGATGATAATAATGATCACTGTCTGTTGATATCAACTCGAAACAAATTGGTACGCCGTACGCGACAGTAACGTAGTAAAAATTCGCACCCCTTTTTACGTGAAAAACGAGAAAGACGAAAAAACCGACTTTTCACAGATTTTTCGAACATTATGATGCAGGTGCGGAAAATTCTTCATACGCATACGCATCAAGTTATGTATAGATGTAAACGCGAGCGCGAAATTTAAATAAAATTTAGATAGATTTAACTGTAAAATATACTTACAAACACATATCTCATCCTGACCAACTGTGAAAATATTCGTGGTTGGCGATACAGACGCTTTCACGTATGTTAAGAATTTCAAATTTTACCTTTACAAACAATAAAGCCTACAATAAAGGCTCGCGGGCCGCACGGAAGGGGCTCGCGGGCCGCCTGTTGCCGACCGCTGCTGTAGAGGTGGACAAACCATAGATTTTTTTTTAGATTACTCGACAAAAATATTCCATGTAATCAAAGAACGTGCTCACAATACTTCACGAGAATCTGTTGTGAAATGCGACCCTTAGAGGTGAACATATCGAAATTCGGCCGCAGAAACACAAAATATCTGATAAAAAAATTGTTTTTTTAAATTTTGAAAATGTGACTCGATAAAAAAATTCTATAGAATTACCGCATCTGCTCACAAAATTTCACGAAAAATGGTTGATAAATGCGACCTGTAGAGGAGAACAAACCAATGAATAAAATAAAATAAAAAATTACAAAAATTTACTTGCCTAAAAAATTCTATGTAATCATAAAACCTGCTCACAAAACTTCACGAGAATCGGTTGAGAAATGCGACCTGTAGAGGAAAAAACGGCCGCAGAAAAATACGAAATCATTGATACAAAGTTTGTTTTTTCGAATTTCTAAAAAGTGACTTGACAAAAAAAATCTATATAGTTACCAAACCTGCTCGCAAAATTTCACGAAAATCGGTTGATAAATGCGACCTGTAGAGGAGAACAGCCAATGACGTAAAAAAAATTTTTAAAAATTTACAAAAAATTACTCTACAAATAAATTATATGTAGTCATGGAACCTGCTCACAAAATATCACGAGAATCGGTTGAGAAATACGAACTGTAGAGGAAAAAACGGCCGCAGAAAAACACGAAATCATTGATACAATGTTTGTTTTTTTTGAATTTCCAAAAAGTGACTCGACAAAAAAATTCTATATACCTAGTTACCGAACCTGCTCACAAAATTTCACGAAAATTGGTTGATAAATGCGACCTGTAGAGGAGGACATACAAAAATCCGGCCGGACATACGAAAGCATTTTTGTCGAAGCTAAAACAGAGACCTCGTTTTACTCGGTCAATCAATTAGAATGAAAGAGATGCAATATAACGTGACGTCATTCAAAGCCATATTTTCTGGCTTCAAACGAATGTTCGGCACGCAACCCTAAGCTTCTTGCAATGAGTATTAAAATCGTTATTATATGCTTACAATTTTATCTCGTTCCACCGCATAGCTGCGTCCTTTTCTCGCACCATCATAGCCCATTATGTGGTCGGGCTTCACGTTTATTTATGTTTATTTTGATTTTTTTAGTTTATTTTGATCGCGGTTCAAAAAAAATGTATTTTGAATCTCGATGACGAAATTGTTATCATTTTATTTCGCACTGACATTTATTTACTGAATGCGTTATTAAAACAGATCGGAGAAGGAATTAGTCGAGTAGCTAGGAATTCAATAATAATGTTTATTTAAAATGTGTACCTATATGCAAGTGTCGTGAGGACTTTGAAATGCCTAGGAAGCCTTTGAGAAAAACGTTTAATGTACGCATCCAAGGCAGACCTGAGGAAAAACATTTGTGTTGTTGTTGTGTATTTGTCCTGTCCTTTATTGCCCTTCGGCCCTAAACTTCGAGTGTACGCGTGAGGTCGGCCTTATCGCTCACCTTTGGTCCTTCGGCCCTCAGGTTCCGCGTGTACGCGAGTGTACGCGTGAGCTTGGCGTTCAGGCCTCGCTTAGCTTTACCGCTCACCTTCGGGCCTTCGGCTCTCAGGTTCGAGTGTCCGCGTGAGCCCGGCTTTCGACCTCGCTAAACCTTACCGCTCACCTTCGGGCCTTCGGCCCTCAGGTTCGATTGTAACAATGATAGTAATAGTGAGTGTCTGCGTGGGCTCGCCCTTCTGGCCGCAAGCGGCTCTCCGGCTCGCGTGGAGAGCGCGCTCTAAGGGACGCTTCGGGCCTTCGGGCCTGCGAGGCATACATGGGGCACATGAATAGTTGGGCAACCCTTTCCTCCCGTATCGGTCTCGCAAAAAATACTGGGGGAGGGGATGCTTGGGCACTCGGGATGGGGCTCCGGGCCTTCGGCCCTCCGCCGAGCTTGGCCTGCGGCCTCGCAGCCTGAAGCTCGCCCTTCGGGCTCGCGAAACCTTGTATATTTATATAGGATTTTCGGTTGTTTGGTGCTCCCGCAGCTCGGCCTTCGGCCTCGCCAAACATTTGAGAGGAGCACCTGACCACTTGAACGCCTGCGGCCTGGCGGCCTGAAGCTCGCCCTTCGGCCCTCAGGTTCGATTGTAACAATGATAGGAATAGTGAGTGTTTGCGTGGGCTCGCCCTTCGGGCCGCAAGCGGCTCTCGGGCTCGCATGGAGAGCGCGCTCTGATGGGAAACTCGGCCTTGGGCCTCGCGAAGCCTTGCCTCTCACCTTCAGGCCCTCGCCCCTCAGGTTCGCTTGTAAGATACATGGGTCATATGAATAGTTAGGCAACCATTTCCTCCCGTATCGATCTCGCAAAAAATACTTGTTGGGGGGGGGGGGGGGGGGGGTCAGTATGTTTATAATGTGGGTAGTTATAGATGTAGGGTAGGTCAAGAAGACTCATGCAAGCAAATAATAAATCAGTCGATAACCAGCTGGTGGTTTCATTGTACGCGTCCCTATATACTTTACATGGCGCAGTCGGTGTGAACTGAAAATAAGTACTTATACGGATAAAAAATAAAAGTGAAAGACACTCGGACTGTAAACTGTACTATACCGTTAGTAGTGCGATTATGTGTTTGCGCGAGTGAATTAATTATACGTTGCTACGCAGGACAATGGAGTCGGTGTTGCATCCGCCATTACCGTTCAAATTTGAAAATAATTTAGTGAATCTTACATCGGGCAATCTATGTAAGGAGTGGGAAAAATGGAAAAAAGCATTTTTAATTTACTATGAAGCGTGTGAAATATCCAAAAAAGAGGAAAAAGTGCAGGTTAACATTTTACTACATGTGATAGGGGATAAGTGCCGAGATGTTTACGATCAGTTTGACGGACAAAGTAAAACTGTGCACGATGTGCTGAAGAAATTCGATGAATTTTTCCTTCCAAAAAAGAACCTCACTGTAGAGAGACATAGATTCTTCACACGTAATCAGTCGGACTTCGAATCAGTTGAACAATACGTGTTTGAATTGAACAAGATGGCGGCAAAATGCGACTTTAAAGAGTTGTCTAATGACCTTGTGAGAGATCGCCTCATATGCGGTATTCAGGAAGCGACTTTGCGAGAAAGACTTCTACGAGAAAGTGATTTAACACTGCAGAAAGCAGTAGATATATGCAGACTAGCAGAGATGTCCCGTGTCCAAGCTGATAATATCAAGCAAGAGAAAGTAGAACACCAGCACGTCCAAGAAATCAGATCCAAAACATCCAGTTGCTGTCATAAACAACAGTACGAGGCTGAAAATGACCAGGCTGTGCACGCAGTCAGCGCAAGCGCCTCGTCCGGAGGACGCGGGCGCCGCCGCGGGTCGTGGCGCGGCGGGCGCCCTGGCACTTCATTCGCGGGGCGCACTCGCGTAGCTTCCGGCCATGACAACTCAGCAACCCGAGGGTGGCAGCGGCCGTCGCAGCCGAAGAAGACAGGCGGCCATAGCTGTTCAAGATGTGGCTCTGTACATAGAAGGTTCCAGTGTCCGGCGTTTGGGCAGTTGTGCGATAGGTGCCACGGAAGGAACCACTACTCAAGAATGTGTCGCGTGTATGAAATTACAGGGGAATCCAGCGTTGAGGTAAATAATAAAATTATTAACGATAACGAGTGGGCTGTTACTTTATCCATTAATAGCAAAAATATAAGGTTTAAACTGGACACGGGGGCTGACGTGAATGTCTTGCCGGAGAGATATCTTTCATCATTAGGTATACAGAAAAAATCTCTCACTTCTACTTCAATGAAAATACATGCATATTAGGGGGAATCAATACCTGTTGCGAGCAAAAGTTATTTACAAAAGTAATACGTTCATTTTAGAGTTTATAGTGGCAAAAGTTAACTCAAGTCCAATAATAAGTCGACACTCATGTAGTGAATTGAACTTAATAAAACGAGTCAATGCGTTGTCTGCGAATGTGTCAAATAATAAAGCGTCGCTGTTAGACGAATATCCCGACGTTTTCGATGGTATAGGCTGCCTACCAGGGGAATATAACATACAATTACAAGACCATGCTCAACCGGTAATTCACGCTCCAAGAAAAGTGCCAATAATATTAATAGAACAAGTTAAACATAAGTTAAAAGAGTCTTGTTTGAGACACGATAGGGTACGGACGCGTCCATCCGCAGCCCAAAACATCCATAAAAACTCGGCAATTAACAATAGGCCTTCGCGAAACAATAGAAACACGTGTTCTGCAAGGACCGCCGCGGTACTCTTCGTCCAACCGGTCAACCAAACTTCGCGCGATTCTCTACCTCATACTTAAAATGCCGACGCCAGTTCAAAATATGCAGTGCAGTGTCTTATATAGTATTTAGATAAATAGTGAGTGTATACATGTGTATTTAATGTGAGCGACAACCTCGTCCCGTCCGTCCCATGCACGACAGCTGGGATAATACTCAATGCAAACCCTGCGAATTGGTGAGCTCTTTCCAGTTTAAACTCTTCACATTTCTTTTAAAATTAATGATTCGTTTGAAACACATTCGCATAGGGTCCACAATGTAGGTAACAGTCAGATCTACTCAGGCACCACGGTCGTGTAGTGGTCCCTTAAGCATAATCGTAATATTATATAATCTAGGCGAGTAAGTTGATACTCACAACCCCGGAAATAACATAAAGATAAATATGTAAAAGCATTAACTAAAAGTAAACGCCTGACAACTGAATAACGCGGCGGTACCTTCTTTTGTATGTATGTATGTATGTGAATGCCTTATTGTACACAAGAAAAATGGTTGAAGTATGCACACAGAACAGATAATAAATACCTGGGTGTCTACTAACTATCGTCATTTCTTTGAATCTGTATTGCTAAAATTTAGTACCTAGGATTCTCGGCTCTAACAAGAGGTAATCAAAGACCTGTCTCAATTAAACGGCACCGTTACGTGATGACAAAAACATTAGGTATAACTGCACATTCATAGTCGATACCGGTTATAAAATCATTATTTTAAAATTCTACCATAAAACATTGCTTAATAACTGAACATAATGCCAAGCCAAAAAAAAAAAAACGCACCCGAGATATTTTCAAAGAAACTCGTGTCCCTGACATCTGCTACGCAACTGCAGCGAAAGAAGTCGCCAACAATGACTTAATGGAGAAAATAAAAACTTTAGAACTAAAAGAATAGTGCGAGTCACAACGATAGGCATGCTACCTGACATGGAATGTCTTACAACCATAAGGTCCGTGAGAGTACCTACATGTCATATCATCCCTTAACATTAAAATCGGGAAAGTTACCTACTACCAACTCAAATCTTTTAGTACGAAAAACAAAAAGCACACTAGGGCTACCCGAAGGTATATATCATAACACTCAAATCAAAGCTATGAAGACGCAGCTATCAGATTCGAAGGAAGGAATTAACTAAGAAGAATAAGAACCTCAACAAGACGACTTCTCCAAGATGGAGCGTAAAGCATTGAAGCACTCACTTTCTACACACGAAGACAACACTTAGTGAGGGCCACGTGAGGGCTCAATCAAGCACTAACCAGAATTGGTTAAGACTCACCCACCCTGCCGAAAACTATTCTGAAGATTCAACATTGAAGTTATGACGCAATTAACACATAAATCATTAATTTTGTGATAAAACTGTGTTACTTATCTAGTGTGATGGTGATGGTGATATGTTGATATTCTGTGTGCATTTCTAAGAGTGGCAAATGTGTATTTAACTTTTTAATTTTTATGTGTAACTAGCTAATAAGGTGTACCTAATTATAGTGTAAGTACTAAATATTAATCCGCTTTGTGCTAATCGTAAGAGCAGAAAAGGGCGTCATAAAACCCTCTCACCCAACCTGGAGTACTCAAGTAACTACAAATCTAACAATGCCGCAGTGCCGCTTTAGAAAACAACACACAAAAGCAACCGAAGACAATAATGTAAATATTAAGATCGTCTTCGGATACCAATCGACATTGCACCGGATTGCCGTCGCAGCTGCTAGTGACAATAAAGTCTTAACTATATCGTAAACAGACAGAGCAAGCGGAAGGTTGGCCGACCAATATTACTTGAAACGGACACTGAATCTGAACTAGACGAGGTCGAACAACAACAGGATGAAAGCCACGAAGGCCACCCTCCAACTTACAAATCTGAGTAACAGCAGTCATTCTCCCTTCATACATATTGACACACGTATTTATTTATTCTTCCTTTTACTGGGCACGATGCTGGTATTCGGTCTGGTTGTATCTATCCCTTCAATCCACCTCCCGACTGCAAAAGCCCTACACTCCCCTCCTGTACTTATTGGCTCTCCGGTGTCCGGACAGGAGGGTCAGTTGGAGACACCAGGGCGGCAGAAGACGTAGAGGACCTAGCGAAAGGGTCCGAACGCTCGCTCTGTCACAGCACTTGCAGCTACGGATAGAGGCTGCTAAAGTTCCTATGCACCTCCGGCCGACTGTCTGTGCGGTGCCAGTGCGATCATTTGAGCAAGGTCGTCAAGCCTCTTCGACCCTCCCTCCCGGGTGTGACCAACGCCTCCGCGTCCTTGCAGCAGAACTGCTGGCTGGATGAGTCACCGGAACGGAACGGAACGGAACGGATCAAGTTAAACATAAGTTAAAAGAAATGCAGGATCAAGGTATAATCGTTAAAGTGGAGGGCCCTGCCGACTGGGTTAACAGCATGACAGTTGTCAAAAAACCTAACGGGGACCTACGAATATGCCTTGATCCAAAAGACTTGAATAACGTCATAAAGCGTGAACGGGTGCGCTTCTGCTCACATAATTTTTGACGTCCTATCATTCGAAGTCCAAAAATGTTTCTCATACAGTTTTACTCCATAATAATCATTCTTCATAAATGGTCGTATTGCTAACTATCATAACTCATTACCATTCGAACTCATAACGCCAAAACTCATACAGCTTTAACATCCTAATATTTATCACCATAACTTTTTTAATCATAACAATTCGAGCTCATAACGCCAAAACTCATACAGCTTTAACATCCTAATATTTATCACCATAACTTTTTTAATCATAACCATTCGAGCTCATAACGCCAAAATTCATACAGGTTTGAAGTTTGAACATCCTAATATTTATCACCATAACTTTTTTAATCATAACCATTCGAGCTCATAACGCCAAAATTCATACAGCTTTAACATCCTAATATTTATCACAAGTGTTAAAACTTACAACAAAGTATAACCAAACAAACTTGGCTACCGGGCGAGCGAGCGAAGCGAGCGAGCAAAACCTTCCGGAGCAAAACCGACTCGGTTAGGTTAGGTTCAGAAGACTACCCCCCCGAGGGTGCCCGCCTTGCCGGGGCGGGGGGGCTTAGTAACCATGGACTGGTCACCCACGGTGAAGCTAAGAGGCACCAGGGCCGGCTGGTTCGCGCTGCCGGCTGGCCCGAGGAGGGCGCTCCCAGCGGGCTTGGCTAGCCCGTTTGGGGTGCGTTGTGGTGGGACCGCAGAAGAAGAGGAGTGCCGGTATTGAGGTGCGCCGTTCTCCCTATCTTCTGCGGCCGAGGCGGGATCGCAGGGGGAGAGGCGTGATGGTATTACGGTGCGCCACTCTCCCTACCCCCTGCGACCTTGGCGGGGCCGTTCCGCGGTAGCGGCGTCGGTGGGACCGCAGAGGAAGAGGAATGCCGGTATTACGGTGCGCCGCTTTCCCTATCCTCTGCGGCCGAGGTGTGGTTCGTGGCGGAACCACAGACCTGATCCGCCACCGGGTGCCGGAAGTTTTTCGGCACCCATGACCTCCTTGTAGCGGACTCGGGGGGGTCCGCTACTGTACTAGTGGGAGGTCGAGGAGGAAGGCGCGCCGATAACATCTGGCGTGCCTGACGTGGAGGGCCTCCGGGCATCCGCGATGGAGCCGCTTGGGGGCGGCTGACGCCGGCGGGGTCGCGGAAGATTTAACGTTCCCGTAACCTCGCCACAAGGCGACGAGGCGGCAGAGGGGGGGGGGGGGGGGGGGTTTAGTGGGTACACCGTGGGTCTCATCAGCCTGAACGGGAGTCCCACATAACCACTCGGGTCACCCCCCGCGCCCGGGTGGTATGCGTAACGCATTTTCCCCCCTGAAAAAAAAAAAAAAAAAGGTTCTTCTGGTGTTAGGTATTTTTTTTTATGTGCCTTGAAAATCATGCTTGCTTGCTCGTTTGCATGCATGCATATGTACTTGCTTGCTTGCATGCATGCATGCGTGCTTGCTTGCATGCATGCGTGCTTGCTTGCATGCATGCTTGCATGCATGCTTGCTTGCATGCATGCATGCAACTGCGCTGCATTATTGCTTGCTTGTTTTTTAGGACCGTAAATTTTAGGAACATCATAGAAAAAATATAATAAGGAATTTATATATTGTTCCTTAGCAATTTTACCAGTAAAATTATGAAATACGTTCCATATGAAGGAAATTGTTATGAAAAACCAAATTAGGAATTTTGATACTTTCTTAGTAATGACATTATTACTAGCAAAGTTATGAAATATGTCCTTTATGAAGGAAACTATTATGAAAAACAAAATTATGAGTTCAGATATGTTCTTGATACCAAAACAAAAAATGTATGACAACTAACCGTTATGACTTCGGTTGTTAGTAATAGAAATTTCTGAACAAAAAATTTATGAGTACGACTTTTATGAAGAGTGATCATTAGGAGTACGAATATGAACAAAAAATGTATGACAACTAACCGTTATGACTTCGGTTGTTAGTAATAGAAATTTCTGAACAAAAAATTTATGAGTACGACTTTTATGAAGAGTGATCATTAGGAGTACGAATATGTAGTACAACAGAAATTAGGACGATGAATTTTATGTGAGCCAATATGGACCCAGCGTGAACATTTTAAATTGCCCACCCTAGATGAAATAACTTCGAGTCTAGCGGGGGCAAAGTACTTCAGTACGCTCGATGCACAACAGGGATTCTGGCAGGTTAAGTTAAGTCCATCTAGCAGTGACCTCTGCACGTTTAACACGGCATTCGGTAGGTATAAATTTCTCCGCATGCCATATGGAATTTCCTCGGCATCTGAAATATTCCACAGACGACTATACGAACATTTTGATGATATTGAAGGAGTAAAATTATTTGTGGATGATCTATTAATCTATGCTGATACTAAAGAGTTACACGACATAAGGTTAAGGAAAGTGTTACAAAGATGTAGGGAAATAAACATAAAACTAAATAAAGAAAAATGCAAGATAGGCTTATCAGAGATAAAATACTTGGGTCATAAAATTACGCAATATGGAGTAAGCCCCGATGACTCACGCACCAGTGCCATTATGAACATGCCTGTCCCTCAGAATGTCAAAGATTTGGAAAGGTTTCTTGGCTTAGTTACGTACGTAGGTAACTTTATACCTAATCTTTCCGATAAGACCCATACATTGCGCGAATTATTAAAGAAAGACGTACAATGGCATTGGGACTTGAGGCACGATAGTTGTTTTAAAGCTTTGAAACAGTGTTTGTGTAGCCCTCCAGTATTGCAATATTATGATGTAAACAAACCCGTAACTATTTCAGTAGACGCGAGCAAGCATGGCCTTGGAGGTTGTTTACTTCAAAATGGGTATCCTGTATGTTATGTATCTAAGTCATTGACAAAGCCAGAGCAAGCATACGCCCAAATCGAGAAGGAAGTTTATGCGTGTGTGTTTGCTTGCGAAAAGTTTTATACCTACATATATGGAAAAACAGATATCACAATAGAAACTGACCACAAACCGTTGGTGAACATTATTAAAAAACCATTAGTTAACAGCCCCGCTCGATTACAAAGGCTGTTGCTAAGATTACAGCCCTACACATTTGACTTAGTATACAAGCCAGGAAAATATTTATATATAGCAGATGCGTTATCTCGTGCAGTGGAGGCAGGAGCGGGCGCCGATGCGGCCGATAACAATAGCAGGTCAATTGACCCTGACCTTGATGTGCGCGCACAGGTGTGCGCTGTCTCATCCAGCAACCCGCTCACTGATACGCACTTCTTACAAATACAAAAATGCACACAATCTGACTCTGAACTGCAAAATTAATTAAAATAATAAAAAGAGGATGGCCTGTTCATTAAAAAGACGTCAGTGACGCATTAAAACCTTATCACGCTTATCAAACTGATGATGCTTATGAAATCGTGTCGTCATACCAAAATGCATGCGCTCAGAAATGCTGAGGCGTGCGCATATTAGACATTTAGGAATAGAGAAATGCAAGCTTAGAGCTCGTGAAATTATGTTTTGGCCCAACATGAACTCACAGCTTCAGGATTATCTGTCGAATTATCAGGCTTGTTTGACATATAGAAAACAAAATGTCAAACAACCTTTAATGCAGCATGAACCCCCGAAGAGAGCTTGGTCTAAAATAGGAATAGATATATTTCATTATAATGGCGAATCTTATTTGTTGGCAATCGATTACTATAGTAAATTTATAGAAGTAGTTAAGGTCAGATCAGTTTGTTCGAAGGTGGTAATTAAGAAGCTGAAACAAATATTCAGGCGTCAGGGTATCCCTGAGGTGGTCATGTCCGACAATGGACCTGAATTCACATCGAACGAATTTAGAACATTTTCAAAAGAATGGTTTTTCCAGCACGTTACGTCCTCCCCCCAATACGCCCAATCTAATGGCCAAGTAGAACGAGCAGTTCAATTGATTAAGAAAATGTTAAAGAAAACCACATTCGATCAAATTGACTTCAACATAGCACTTTTAGAGTATTTGAATACTCCATTAGACAACGTTTTACCTTCACCCGCCGAACTGTTAAATAACAGAAAACTGCGTAGTTGTTTACCATGTGCTCCCACGCTCCTGGCTCCCAAAATCCCGCGAAACGTCGAGCAACATTTAAAATCACGCCAAGCTTATCAAAAACAGTATAACGATAAAAGTGCTAAGAATTTGCGAGAAGTGGAAATAGGCGAAAAGGTAAAGGTAAGAATTAATAATGAATGGCATAACGGAACTGTACAGGGCACTGCAGGGCCAAGGTCATATCTAATTAAAATGTTGTCGGGTAGAATTTTAAGACGCAATCGTAAACAAAACAACTGATAATTGACTCGCCGCGCCGCGCAGACCAAGCGGACACCTCTATACGTACATACGACGACATAACGGTACAATCGGCGCCGCCGCCGGTGTCGCCACGCGGCCCCCGTGATCCAGGCCGTTAACGTTAACAAAGCCGCTCGACAAACAATACTAATTACGTCACTCGTTTTGGCAGGACAGTCATTCCTCCTGATCGGTGGGGTTACCCAGTACCAGAACCTCGCCGCAACTAGATTAAGATAATAAGTAATTATCATATTATTTTTTACTGACTACTGTATATTTGTGTATTTAAAAAATAAAGTGTAATTATGGAATAAGTAATTAGAATAAATATTGGTAAACAACGTTGTAAATAAATTAGCATGTTATCTACTAAATATTATTATGAATATTTACTAAATATTCAAAACGAATAATATTTGAAATAAAATATGATGTGAAAAATAATAAAATCAATCAAACTATGCCATTATTTGTAAACAATTAGTACCTACTTTAAATTGCATGTATAAAACACAAAATGTTATTCATATAAAATAACAAGTGTTGCTTACTTATCAAATCAGTAAAAAAAAAATGTTATAGGTATAAGTCTGGTATAAGTACATTATAAGTACAATGTAATAAGAATATAATGAGTTATAGTGAGTCATGTATTTCAAAAGGGAATGAAATATATAAACTTGTTTATATACTGAATTAATTAATTAATTAATAATGAAATGTAATAAGCATGTCCTTACTTTATATTAACTGATATACTTAGCCATTTCTTTAGACTTTGCTTTTGTTGTTTCACTTTCAAAAAAGGGAGTTGTCAGTATGTTTATAATGTGGGTAGTTATAGATGTAGGGTAGGTCAAGAAGACGCATGCAAGCAAAGAATAAATTAGTCGATAATCAGCTGGTGGTTTCATTGTACGCGTCCCTATATACTTTACAGGGGGGACGCTTGGGCACCCGGGGTGGTGTTCCGGAACTTTGGCCCTCGACCGAGCTCGGCCTGCGGCCTCGCAGCCTGAAGCTCGCCCTTCGGGCTCGCGAACCCTTGTATTTATATAGGATTTTCGGTGGTTTGGTACTCCCGCGCTTCTCCCGGCCTTCGGCCTCGCCAAACATTTGAGGGGGGGGGGGGGGGGGGGCGTGCATCTGACCACTTGAATGCCTGCAGCCTAGCGGCCTGAAGCGGTTTTCAGAGGTATTTCTCTGGTAGTCACGGAGCCACCTCCTACACTTTTCCCAGACATCGTATTAGACCTGAGGGACCTCACTAGGAGAACAATTGGGTCATAAACACTTGCAAAAACCAAAAGTCGTCTCTCCTGTGGTCAATAGTTAACGGCATATGAGCATGTGAGCTATGATTTTATTACATGGATTTATAGAACCGGAAGACGCCGTTTATGCGAGTTACTAGACCAATCCAAAATTAAGCTTTGTAGCCCTTAACTTTTGATGTCCACAGGAAAGACGCGAACCTAAATCTGTTTATGACCCAATTATGTCAATAGAAATATGTCGGGTTGCAGCTTTATATAGATCTGTTTATCTACTTAATATCTTTATTTAGATCTTTGTAGAGCTATAGTCTGCCTGGTTTACGGGAAAACACCGAGCAAGGCTCGGTCTCCCAGGTACTGACTATTTATTAACGGGACCTGACTTATATAATTCGCTTATGGGAATTATGCTTAGGTTTCGCGAAAATAAGGTGGTTATAATTTAAAATTGATTGATTGATTGATTGGTGGTTTAATAAATTAAAATTGATAATAATAATTAATCGTGTATAACAAATTGCAGAAACATATAACTTGTGCAAAATAGTGTTTCAACATTGAAAGTAAATGGAAATTGTGGTAGGTCGAGAAATCTTTTCTAAGTGAAACGATATGTTTACTATATACATAATATATATTTAGAATAATTAAGGACGTCGAATAAATTACCTTCCTTAAAGCAAATGTAAGATTGGAATGACCAATGACATGTATAATAAAGGTTCAGTACGGCTAACTGCTATTAGGAAGAACATACCAATAAATAGTATACAACAGACCGAATTTTGGGAAATATATCCAACTACACAACAACGGGAGCGTAAGTGTTATACCTAAGTGAGTACAAGCGTGCCCAAGTAAACACAAGATGTACCTAAGTGAGTACAAGCGTACCTAAGTGAGTACAAGGTGTACCTAAGTGAGTACAAGCGTGCCTAAGTGAGCACAAGGTGTACCTAAGTGAGTACAAGCGTGCCTAAGTGAGCACAGGGTGTACCTAAGTGAGTACAAGCGTGCCTAAGTAAGCACAAGGTGTACCTAAGTGAGTACAAGCGTACCTAAGTGAGTACCAGGTGTACCTAAGTGAGTACAAGCGTGCCTAAGTGAGCACAAGGTGTACCTAAGTGAGTACAAGCGTGCCTAAGTGAGCACAAGGTGTACCTAAGTGAGTACAAGCGTACCTAAGTGAGTACCAGGTGTACCTAAGTGAGTACAAGCGTGCCTAAGTGAGCACAAGGTGTACCTAAGTGAGTACTAGCGTGCCTAAGTGAGCACAAGGTGTACTTAAGTGAGTACAAGCGTGCCTAAGTGAGCATAAGGTGTACCTAAGTGAGCATAAGGTGTACCTAAGTGAGAACAAGCGTACCTAAGTGAGTACAAGGTGTACCTAAGTGAGTACAAGCGTACCTAAGTGAGTACAAGCGTACCTAAGTGAGTACAAGCGTACCTAAGTGAGTACAAGGTGTACCTAAGTGAGTACAAGGTGTACTTAAGTGATAACAATTGTATCTGAGTACAAGGTGTACCTAAGTCAGCACAAGTATACCTAAGTGAGTACAAGGGGTACTAAGTGAGTACAAGTGTACCTGAGTGAGTACAAGGTGTACCTAAGAGAGTAGAAGGGGTACCAAAAAGTGTACAAGTGTACCTAAGTGAGTACAAGGCGTACCAAAAGAGTACAAGTGTACCTAAGTGAGTAAAAGGTGTACCTAAATGAGTACAAGGTGTACCTAAGTCAGCACAAGTATACCTAAGTGAGTACAAGGGGTACCTAAGTAAGTACAAGTGTACCTGAGTGAGTACAAGGTGTACCTAAGAGAGTAGAAGGGGTACCTAAAAGAGTACAAGTGTACCTAAGTGGGTACAAGGTGTACCAAAAGAGTACAAGTGTACCTAAGTGAGTACAAGGTGTACCTAAATGAGTAAAAGTGTACCTAAGTGAGTACAAGGTGTACCTAAGTCAGTACAAGTGTACCTAAGTCAGTACAAGTGTACCTAAGAGAGTACAAGTGTATCTAAGTGAGTACAAGGTGTACCTAAGTGAATACAAGGTGTACCTAAGTGAGTACAAGGTGTACCTAAGTGAGGTCGGAGGTGTACCTAAGGGAGAACAAAGGTGTACAAATGTTCCATGTGTACACTAAATTTATATAAATCACGGTTTAATTGACCAACATAAAACAAAAAAGTATCGAGTAAATAAACGAATTAGTAGTTTTCGAGAAATAGTTCTAATTATTTCAATGTATTTTCTACTACAAGTGCAGGCAGTATAAGCAAGTGAGTACACTAAATAATTGTAAGCACTGAACAAGTAGATATGTAAATGTGTTTGAGTACGCTTAATAAGTACAAATGTACTAATGTGTACACACAAGACATGCCAAAGGGCGTAAAGGTACAAGGAAATAAAATGACCTACAAGTAAATGACTGCGTTTGAACTCAGTCAAATTATGGAAAATATTTATTAAAATTGACGGAGTTTAGTTCGACCGCAGACACACCGTCTGAGAATGACCAAAAAATCAATAGAGTGCCGGTGCCAAAGAGCACAAGGGTGTTGGAGCATAAAAGTAAAATTTGCCAGAACCAGAGCAAAACCAATTGCCATGCCAGTGAGCACAAGTGACAACCTACGAGCAACAAAGTGGCTAATGACAGAGTACAAGGATTAGATTCCAAGGGCCAATATAGTGCCAGGCAGGGGACACAAGGCACCGAAATGTACGTATTACACGAATGACTTTCTGCTAGGGCAGCAACCGAATATAGACTGTGACAAATATGGAAAGGTTTTCCTCATAATACCCACTAATAATTTGACGGAGAAATACTTAAATAATTTATAGTCATAGTATAATGATCAGAATTGGGACCACGCCCATCAATGGGGTGTTTAATGATCTGTATATTAAATGTATACATACAAACTTTTCCGAATTGATGCAATTTCTGTCGTAACAAAGATTTATCTTGTTGGTATATATACTCGTATATACGTCTGGTTATTATTTCCACTTAAATACATAATATGAGGACAGCATTCAATTTCCAGATATCTATTATGAGTTATTTAATAGCTGTCGCAATATATTTGCTTACTATTGTTATAGTACTTAAATTATGACTGTATGATACATAAAAGGATAAATAAATAAACAATAAAAACATCTCTATTTTACTGCGGGTGAATGCGCGGTCTAAGCGCGATACGGAGTTCCGTATAGAGAGAGTGTCAAGCAAAGCGGGCACACTTTAGGTAATATTTGTCACGAATAAAACGAAACGAAATTCATATTCAAATGGAAAGTCATGTTAAATGCGAGTAATACCTACAATACAAAAATAAGTGATTAACTAAGTTAACGAAGTTACAAACAACGCATGTAATGTGTGTCACAATACCAAAAATACAATGGTTGCCCACCTTGATTGTCACACACAGTGTGATTTACAAGTCGATTCTACGAGTATTTACTTTCAATAATGGCTAGACTAACTTGTCTAGACAAATAATAATGGAATTATAGTACAACTTGTGTTTAACAAGCATTGATCCATACGAAACAAAAATATGCCATATAGGGCGTATAATTTTATAGTTGCAACTACATGCTATACATTATACACAGAAAATAGTACAGAATATATTAAGTGTTAGCCAAAGGGTACAGCAATCACGAACGAGCGGAAACTGCCGAGTTCCTCATAAAGTGCTGCTGTACATTTTTACATGTTGAACTAGTATTTCTTGCACCAAACTTTGTTTCCATCCAAGTTTCTGTTTAAATAAAGTCAACTGGTAAGGAGGTTGACTGGTAGAGGATGCTGGGACGCATTAAATGAGCCAGATGCACTCAACTGTTTTATAAAATATTGTGTACTTAAACTAATTAAATCTGTAAATCAATTTTTATATAGACAGTTTATGCAACGAACATGAGACAAATGCTCTCAAATCATAAGGCAAAAGCAGAAACCGAGTTCTATATAACTTGTGCCTGATATATATTTATGCTAAATTATGCCAAATCAAAGTCCAAAAATCTATCTGACCTATTATTAATTAGCCTATTCGTTTTCCTTTAACGGTAAATTCGTTATTGATAGAATTTGAGTTATCGATTAAAGAGTGTAAATACTATCACTTGGTATTTATTTGATGATAGATAATATTTTAAACTTTCGATCTATGTATTATGTTATACCTAGTGAACTGCGAATCACTTCATGAATCACTGGCGGTCGAAGTAATAACGAACTTGGAGTGGCAACATGTTGGTGTAAAAAATAAATACCAATACATGTCACAGAAACAGCTCTAGAGCTGTTATGTGTTTACATATTTATATCCGCAATGGCCAAGTCGCGTCAGAGCATCCATGGAGGAGCGACTTGGTTTGCATGCCGAAGGATCAAAAAACTCAATAATAATTTTATCAAATATCGGCCAGCAAAAGGATGTCAGATATAGGCACTTCGTGAGAAGTCGAGTAATAATCCGAAATTTGCGTACATTCATAATATAGATGACATTTAATAATGATAAATTGTGCTGACGACGGCATCAGGAAGGGGTGAGATGTATGATGTATCTATCAGAAATATAAGGTAAAGTCCTCAATCATAAAAATGACTTGTTTCCCATAAATACGGTTCATTAAATGCAATTTGAGATAAAACAAATAAACAAGTGTAATATTATGATATTTAATAATCAATTGCATCAAGGGGCAGGGTTTTCCCATTTTCATGCATTACCATGTGTTAAAATATTGTGATATTTTAATATTATGGAAGATACTTTTAAGTACTTTATATCTGCTGTTAAAATATACCTCGCCGAGTTTCTTTGCCGGTTCTTCTCGAGGCAGAGGTTTATAGTTTTCCGAACCGGTGGTAGCTTATCCATATATATAGGAACGCAATAAAGTAAATATTTGAAATTTCCATGATTAAAATAAACTAAAATAATCCTAAACAGTTCATCAATAATCAAGAACCTGAGAAAATAACTAAACCTATTAATAGAAAACGATATTTAACAATGTAAAATACACCGATATATAAAATAATTAACTTATATCAAACTTACAGTTCGTATTGTATACTTGACCTCTAGGTCTGTGTAAATTTTACTGATATGTAAAGTATTGTTAGCTAAACAACCACCGATTTCATCGAGTGTTTAATAATAAGCGTAATGTTAATGTGTTACAACAAAAGCAAAATAACAAAAAATCTTGTAAAAATAAAAAGAGTGAAACAGTGAATGTAAGGGACAATGTCTCGGTGTTACAGATATTAACAATTTGGTGAATTTGTTGTGTTAGTATATGTTAGCTGGAGTAATTCTGTAAACTAAAACATGCCGGATAAATAATTCTGATATCTTAAAAGAAAGGAGAGATGTGACGTATTGGTGTCACTAATAAATATGCGTCGGGTAGTTATCGTAGTCTGGCAAACCGGAGGTATGCGGCACTTGCTGTCAGGCACTCGGCGAGCATGGTCACGATAGCGCACCTGAGCGATAAGCCTAAATAGTGGTTTTATTTACATTCCCTGGATTACCCCAAGGCAGGACATCACAGTAGCAGTGCTCTTTGGTCATACGACAGTCGGTGAGGAAACACCAAGAAGACATTCTACGATCAACGTTATCCAGTACATACCAGCACGTGGTAACAGGGCTCTTTGGTCATACGACAGTCGGCGAGGAAACACCAAGAAGACATTCTACGGGCAACGTTTTCCATTACCAACACGTGGCAGCACAACTAGGCAAGATATACCTAGGGGGGTTTGGTAAGATAGTAAATCATTTAGTCTAAATATGTGATAGACCTTTATATATTTTAGATTAGGGTGTCTAATCATATTTTGTCCCGCAGGTTAATATTTTATGGGTGAGTTGTTACTCTTTACTTCTAGTGCTATTTTATTCATGAAATGTTCGGGTATTGATAGCGAGTGCTTAGAGTATTTATGCATACAGTATTTAAAGATTTCTAAACGCTTGTTAACCAATTAAAAGTTAATAATTAACTTCAGTAATTATTCATCGGAAGTGTAGATTTCGTCTTATATAATGAATGGCAGATTCTCTTTGGAAATTTAGTTTTAATTACCACTGGTGATCATGGGCTGGTGAGACTTAGTTTCTTCAATGTACACTGCGGTTGACGCCAGCCAATAGGGTTTCACTCGCTAAGAGGTACCCTGCTGGAATAGTGGAGGACACATCAGTGCCAATTTCATGTTACGTGTTAACCAGAGTGTTGCTATTGAGAGCAGGCAATGGTAGGCTCGCTCTTGTGGCTTGCCGAAGTTCAACAGCGGTCAATAGTCGTATTGAAGACAGGTAATGACTTTAACAAGCCATGCGGCTTGGTTGTTCAACAGTCTTCAATATATGAGCTCTTGGTTAAGTATTAGGGACAGGCAATGACTAAGCTCTTGTGGCCTGGTTGTTCAACAGTCTCTAATACATAAGCTTATGTTTAATATAAGGATATGTCATTTCATTATCCAATAGAGAACTGTTTCATTCATTATTGATTATAATATAGACTTGTTTCTATGTACGCTCATACTGGATATACTATTAGAACACATCAATGACAATTAGGTACTTGTTCGTGTTAACCAGAGTGTTGCTATTGAGAGCAGGCAATGGTACGCTCGCTCTTGTGGCTTGCCGAAGTTCAACAGCGGTCAATAGTCGTATTGAATACAGGCAATGACTTTAACAAGCCATGCGGCTTGGTTGTTCAACAGTCTTCAATATATGAGCTCTTGGTTAAGTATTGGGGACAGGCAATGACTTTAACAAGCCCAGCAGCTTGGTTGTTCAACAGTCTCCAATACATAAGCTTATTTAATGTAAAGATATATCAATGAGGAATTCCAGTAAATGTGAAGCAGATGCGTGGTGTATGATTTCCGGTGGTCAGACTTCGGATGCATTGTCGAATATTATAAATGTGTAACCGACTAATAGATGCAAGGAGTTCTGTCGGAAGGGATTATCCACTAAACTTACTGCATTGCGGCTCTGGTAATTCCAAATTGAAGATTGCTTATTCTAAATTGAAGACTCTAGATCGGTCGGTCTAGATTGGTCGTATTCATTTGTAAATAATACTTCTTTAAAGTTTTAGTAATTGATTAATAATAATAATAAATAACTCTCACACAACTAACTCACTCACTAATAACTGTTTGTAATTGTTTGTTTTTAGCAGATATCCGGATACTTACGTAGGCAACCTAATTTGATATATAAAATATCCTATTATTGAATTATATAATTAATTATACCTATCATCTCTGGGCGGAGTAGTAAGGTATTGGGACTGCAAAAACGTTCAATTTAATTTAATTCCAATTACTCTTATGTGTACTTTTCTGTTCTAGTTCGTCAAACGCTCACCTTTTGAAAGGATTTCTGGGACTACATTTCACAACGCGGGGTCTCCACTAGACGTTCACGATCAATTTTGGCCAAATCTTACAACGGAGCAAGCTACGTTTCATCAGTATTTGTATACGGCAATTTTAAGTATTATTTTGTAACAAGTAGGTTCAGTGCTAACCTTTTTCGTTCTATTCGCCTTGCTTTTGGGTTAGCAGTCTTAGGAGCCAAGGCGGATACCTAATGAATTCTAGTCTTGAATTCATTGGGGTAAATTGACAAAGATTCTCTAGCTTTCAAATAATTAAAATAAAACCACAACCAATAAATAATATTTTCTTTTTAAACTCTCACTGATTGTTTAATTTCCTTTTTCCTTTAGCTTTCACCCTTCAGGTAGGGAAAATTCAACCTTAAGCCTAGACTTCAGAAGTCGTTAGGTTTAAATTGACATTAGGTAGGTTAGTGTTAGTACAATGTGCGCACTCGCACGGGCACCCTGCGACGACCGGTTACACGCGTCGCCTTACTTGCACCAGAGATGACTTAGTCTCACTAGGGGGTGGGATTGTAGGCGACGCAAATGTTTAGAATAAGTACATAGGTAGTTATTGTAGTATAGTTTCTAATTTATATTATTTTTTGGTACTTGTAACGCCATCCAGTGTGACATATGAACATTAAAGATATATAAAACGCTAGTGGGTAGCGAGCACAAGTCTTGCACCGACAGTATACCGTTACAGTTAGACAGTACGTTTCCAAAAACCATATTCGCCACGTTGGCTACTCGCTCGCACTATCGTTTAGCCTTGTATTTCCAAAATTACGTCTTTTCTTTGCTCCGTCCCCTACAACGGTATCGTACCAGGAGGAGTCCAAACTTGGTATGTTTTGAAAATTATTTTTATTTTAATTTAAGACAAGTGACTTAAATGTAATGATGTGATATATTTTTAGAACTGGCTCAGAAAGCCCTTTCGTTGGATACCACACACGATAGGTTTCAGAAAATTTTTTTTTTAAATTCCATACAAAAAAAATAAGTCGTCATAACTCCTCTCCTCTTCGTTTTTTTTTCGTCCAACGGGTCAAATTATTTCATATGTCCTAAAGATCAATCGTACCGATTTTCATGCTTTCAACACCATTTGCAGCATTCTCCATACAAAGCCCTTCTGTGCCGCCAGCACTATACGATACGTATTATTGCTTCGATATACAGTACCTACCTAAAGCAGTGCCTGACCAGTCCATCCAAAGGCCATGGTAGAGCATTATATGAACAAGTACCTTATAAAAGTAATCTGGAAGTTGTGGGTTCGAACTCGAACCCCGGCTCGTACTAATAGATTTTTGAAAAAAATAAACAAGACATATATGATATTCAGTAAAGCTACTCGAGGAGACCAATCTAACATAGTCTACTTTTCCTTTTGGGTTGGTCAGGTAGCAATCACTTTCTTGAAACGAATGATTTCGTATTCTTATAATAAGGAAAAAGCTTGTTTTCGTGTAGTTAGGTATAGGTTGCTTCGCGCATCACACCTTTACGATTTGTATGGAAAATAGGTATAGGGCCATATTTATTGATGACCTCGGGGCGTCAACCGCCAGTGATCACCAGCTTCTGGTACAACGGAAGAAATATGTCATGTTTATGTAGGTACAAACAGATGTATCTACATTGGCAAACGCAGGCAGCGATAGACTTTACTCTGCTGTCAGCCTTACTTTTCCCATCTTATCAATCATCCACATCACACATCTCTACAACTTCTGTTATATCTGAGGCCATCTTACTTCTAATACTCCCATTTTATTGCTCGGAGTAATCAAATCGCCTTCCATTTACTTATGCAACCAAATTAATATGAAGCAACCTAGTTAAAAGCGACGCCTGAATAAAATGTAGCGGCAAATACTTTTATGCAACATCTGGCCATAAAGTGGCAATTACTGCACGCTCCGCGCGCGGAAAATCCCACTTCCTGGCCAGGGGAGGGCCATAAAATTTTGTACTTAACACGGGCGGTAAAAAAGAAAGCCTCAGATCGCATATTTAACGCCCTTGCCTTCGGCTCGGGAATTTTGGACGGACAGTAAAATACAATTACAATAATTGCGCCATTTTAATAAATGTCTATAGGCTGCGTTGTCCGCTTACCATCAGGTGGACCGTACGCTTGTTTGCCACCGACGTAGTATGATATATAAAATGTTTTCTCTCAGAATAACCATTTCTTGTTTTATTGAACCCACTTACAATCAACGTGTACCTACTTCCTAGCAAGTACACTAAGCTAGGCTATAAAACCGGCCAAATGCGTCTCGGGCCACGCACAATGTAAGGTTCCGTAGTTGTCCAGTGTCCACCCGTTACATTATGTGGACTAAAAAATTTGTGAACTTATATTTACTATGTTTTTGACGGAATTAACAACATCATCTAAGGTATCAAAGGAAATTGTATGAAAGTTGCTTTTGCAAAGTACATTTCTTAAGTTCGATTATTACTCGTTAACTAGTAACGTTTACTTAGCTGTGATAGGTTTCCTTTTAAATTCATCGTATATACTACTACTATGATTTTTTTCACATGCCTAGTAGCCACCGTTTAGCTGGCAGGAGTGGGGGACACTTGACCATAACAAAAACCGATTCTTGAATCAAAGGTGCTTTTAGAAACCTTATAATTTTGAAAGAGCTATCCAACGACACCCCTCACGATGGGGTTTGGAAGAAAAAAAATTGTACCAACACTTTAAATGTAGGGAGATACCCTAAAAAAATTTTTTATCAAGATTTTATTCTACCGTTTTGTCGGTGTCTTTAGTATGTATACTCATGCCAAATTACAGCTTTCTAGAACTTACGGTTACTGAGAAAAGCGGGGGACAGACGGACGGACGAACAACAAGGCGAAACTATAAGGGTTCCTTGTTTACCACGACGGAACCCTAATCGCGTCGTATTTATACAAGTTTAATTTAACACTACGAAATTTTATCAGAACCATTTTATGCATGCAACTTAGTGCATTTATTTTGTAATCTATTTAATTGTGATAATATTAAGCCAACAATTAATACAATACGTAAGTAAAATAGTCATTTTTTTTGCAGCGCAACTGCCCACATTTTGCAATATACAAAACAACTGGGCATACATTAATAAAATCATTAATTTGATCCAGTAACTCAAAGAGAAAATTGAGAATAAGGTATGTATTGTAACAAATATAGATACCTATACGCACGCGGGGTACCTAATTGAAAAGGACGGAGCGCTCCTGGCCCAGTGGCGCCTGCGTGCCGCAACCGGTATGCAAGGTTAAGCAATGTCGGGCGAGGTCAGTACATGGATGGATAACCGCTTTAAGTTGTTATACTAACTGAGCGCTCCCGTGCTTTGGAAGGCACGTTAAGCGGTTGATCCCGGCTGTTGTCTATGACAGCAGTCTTTAAGCCAAGTTGGAGGCCTTCGGGCGGCTTGAGAACTAACTAACAGTCAAGTTGCTCACTCACTTGACAAAGCTGCAAAGGGGGGTCGAAGTTGCACCACGTCCGTAGGGAAAGTACCTACCCACCGCTACCCTACACGTAACCCCTGGGTGGTTCTAGAAGTGCAACAAAAACTGGCAACCGTACTATGCTATCTTGTCGAAGATCTCACGGTTCGAAATAAATGCCATACGATAAATAAAAATAAATCTATCATTTTCTCCGAAAAAAATGCCAGTCGTTAATTTCTTAACGCATGTTCATAAAGTCTAGCAATTGCCATGCTGCTTTGCTGTCGAGCCGCTACAAAAAATCATATTAGATCTTACCAATCTTCTCTGTACCTTAAGTATGTAAGTATTAGGTAGGTACCTATCAGTGGCGGAACGTCCATTCCACAATTCCAGTTCCACAAGTCGATTCCCACCGGCTTGCCTAATTTTCAGCCACACCAGTAGCTCTAGTATAAGTTTTTTCGAAACATTAACTAATTCGAACGCGTTTGCGTTCTGTCGCAAAATCTATGAAAGTGGTATGAAAACGTGAACAGCGCCTCTGGTGGTCACTAGTGGAAACTAAAACAGCGAGTATAACATTTGTTGCTAACCGATGAACGCGCGTATTTCAAACTCGGTGAGAGCGTTTTCATACATTTTGAGACAAAACGGAAACTCGTTCGAATTAGTTAATGTTTCGAAAAAACGTATACTAGAGCTACAGTTCTTTTAGTACCTAGGTATCTACGGCTCATGAAGAATGTCAACATTTATTGTTCTTTTTATACATAACCATAATGTACTGGTACCTACTATTACGATGTATAGGTTATAGTGACTAGAACAGCTGTAATTACTAAATAGTAGGTAATCAGTACGAGTTTAAATTAATCACAACCTTTGTTTTGATGTCTGATGAAAATATAATTTCCGAAAGTAACTACAAAACCTGGGATGAGTATATTGACTCGCTTACACCCTTTATAAATTTAGTTATTACTCTGCACGTAAATATACGGTCTTTAATTTTAAACTTCGCATTTCTTGAATATCTAGTAAATAACAGCAAACGCAATATTGATTAGGGCGAGCGAAGCGAGCCCTCTCTATAGGCCACTTCCCATACATTTTGTAATCCCTTTTACGAAAAAACTATCAAGCTTTTGAATGTGAATTTTTGCATAGTAGTTCAGAATGATGTGTAGATGTGTTATCAAACACGAAAAAAACGATTTATTAACTATAATAGAATTATAGAATATAAATTAACTATATGAGAAATAAATATTACGATACCAACGCCATCTGTTGAGCCAAGTTATGAAACCAATAGCTTCATGAACTAGACTAACCAAAGGCTTACTGCTAACGCCATCTGTTCGAAAACTAAAGAATTAAAATGCGATGTGAACAAAATGATTGTTAAGTTCAAAAATTCACTGGATTTTCTGGCTGGATGTAAATAAATAGTGAGTAATTTACAATAAGTGGATATTAATATTAATTTAGATTACCATAAAACCAGTAATTTATGGGAGTAGGTGGGTACTGCACCTCTATTATTTTTGATAGGTTTCTGTCATTTGTCATCCGACTTGGATAATATTAATCACTACATTTATTACAATATCGTGGAGTGGAGTTTATTATACCACGACCATTTTAAAGTAGGAAATAGAAATACTATTTTATTAGACGCTAACTCAAAAAGGAAAATCAAGTCCTGGTAACAGAAAGAAAGGTTTTGCGGAAGTTCCTGGGACCTGTCAAGAACGATGACGGCTCTTCGAGGATCAGGAGAAATGCCGAGATCGAAGAATTGGTGGCCGAACCTAATATTATCGGCGAAACAAAATCACACAGGCTTCGCTGGTTCGTTCACCTGCTGAGATTGGGAGAGGATCGAACCGCCAAGAAAGCATACTTGGGGCGACCAAGTGATCGCCGCCCGGTTGGTCGACCCATGTATCGCTGGGAAGACAGTGTGGAGGCGGATCTGCGGCAGCTTAAAGCGGGTATTACACTGTCCTGAATCAGGCGTCCTAACTAGTGGAGGGGAGTTGAAGCATCTCGCCCTAACGTATAGGTCGGAACCCTTCTAAGTGTCCTAAATTCAGGACAGTGTAATATCCGCTTTAGGTCGAAAACTGGTAGGAGGCTGCACAGGATCGGGAAAAGGGGCGTGCTCTCGTTTCGGAGGCCAAGATCCTCTTTGGGTCGCTGCGCCGTTAAAGTAAGTAAGTACTTTATTAGAGTATTTGTGATAGTAACCTGATTTTAAATAAATCTTTAGCAAAAATATAGAGAAATGTTATTCAAACGCGTATATGGCGCCACGGCATATTGGCAATGGCATAACTTGGTGAAAACATCTGCTGCCACAAAATTTTTAGAAAATCGTTTTGTATTTACATAGGTAATATTATTCTTATCGTGTCATCCACGACGACGCCATGTCGGCAATAAAGGGTTCCGTACCGACACCTTTTTGTAAAAACCGGCCAAGTGCGAGTCAGACTTCACACATTTAGGGTTCCAAACCAACCGCAAAATTAAGTTTGTTTTTATAAGAAAAATAAGGAAGTATAAAAAAAAACTGATTTATCAATACCTACCTATATTAGTATTTGTTGGTAAAGTATCGGTAAAAAATAAACATTATCACCAAGATTCAAGTTTATAGGTCAATAGAAAATCAATAAATTCTTAGGAACATAATTTTGTAAACAAAGTTAACTTTGATGGTTTCTCATTGCTTTGTTTTCCAATATACATATTTATCTTACTCAATGAGCTCTAAACTAAACGATGATCAACCACTGGATGGAGTAGCATTCTCGCACCCCCCTTTAGCTGTATGCGAGTGGGAGCACCCCTTAAAAACATTTAAAAATAAGTTTTGACAATTTGTGTGGCTTTGGGTCAACTAGATGCTTATACTGTGATTTGAAGATTAAGTATAGCTCCAACCGTTTTGCTTTAAAACCTGTGTAACAGACGACGGACGGACGGACGCGTGAGTGACAGCAATAGGGTTCCGTTTGGACCCTCCTGGTACGGAACCCTAAACACCCCTACATACATATCCATTACACTGAAGCAAAAAGGTCTTTTTTATTTTAATTAATCGTTATTACGAACAGTGCTATATTCGAAAAGTAGGGTTACCAGTTTGTCGCTCTTTTAGCACCACCCAGGGGTCACGTGTTGGGTAGCGATGATTACTCTCTACTTACGTGGTACATATTCGACACCGATCTTCATAGGAATGTCACGGCACTTGCATCCCTTTTTTTTAGGCAAGACAGTTGTTCAGCGATAAAGATAACTCAAAAACCATATCGTGTTCAAACCATAAATTGTTGAAAAATTTATTTAATTACCAATTTTTTTATTTAATTACTAAATCAAGCGTAGGGTGCGCGAGTCGCACGATATGTTTAATTTCGTCTTAAGACGCTCGGTTTTTTTATGCGTCAACCGCATGCGTTTCCATATAAATCCATTCAATGCAATGCGTTTGACGCAACGTAAATATAAGGAACGCATGCGTTTAACGCATAAAATAACCGAGCGCCTAAGGTTTAAATGGTATAGTAGAAAAGAAGCATAAATATGGGTAAGCAATTTTGATGATGGAAAAATGTACTTAACCGTCTTAAATATCGAATTTGGCCGTTTTTTTAGTCAATTGAATAATAGGTAGGTACTTAGTTAGGTTAAAAAAAAATCGCGAGCCCTCGCAAAGCTCTGCTTTTTGCTAGTATATTAGTATTAACAGAGGTAAACATTCATTCGGACTGTCCTTCTTTATTTAATATTCCTAATTTAACTATGTACTCAAAGTTAAGATGTAATAGACTAGGTGGGGATATAATCTTGTATGTGCATAATAAATACTATTTTGAAGAACAACAGATTCACACACTCTTCATTGAAACAATAATTGGTTGTCTTCATATAAATCCCGATCATAAAATATACTCACCGGCAGAAAATTTGGCCCAAATTAGAAAAATTCATTTTCATATATTAAACATTATTTAATTTATTCAATTTATAGTTTGAAATTACGTAGAGTTTTTGGGCCAAATTTTCTGCCGGTGAGTGTAAATGTTTGTGCAGCTTATAGAACGCCGGATACCGATAAGACATGTTTCGTACGGGAATTACATGCCTTAATGGATAGACTCGATAAAAAGACTGACTTGCTATTAATAGGTGACATTAACATTAACCTAAAATTACATTCTAGTATTTGTAACAGCTACTTAAACAAAATGAGTGAACTGGGAATGTTGTGTGGTATTACGCAATATACTCGAGTAGAAAAGAAAGGCAATAATATATGTAGTTCATGTATAGATCACCTATTTATACGTAGTGTGAGCGGTGCGCAGGCGTTGACCGCCGTGATACATACTGCACCAGCTGATCATTATATAATAGGCTGCGCGTGTGTGTGCGCGCCGCCTAGTACCCCGTTGGGGCTGCAGCGCCGCACGCACACCGCTATAGACAATAGGCGCGTCCTACAGCTCATTAAATCTGTTGATTGGAATGCTGGACTTACCTACGAGTGCCCGGAACAAGTGGTTGATTTTATCATTAAGCAATTTCAACGCATATATAAAGAGTGCAAAATAGTAATTAAATCAAAACACTGTTATTTAAGGAAAACATGTGAATGGGCAAATAGCAAAATTAACTTTATGTGCAAAAGACGAAACGAACTATACGAGATATGGAAATCTGACCCTAAGAACTTAAATACCTAATAGAATAGGTAATATATAATAAATACCGAAATAACACGAATATATATTGCTCCGTTGCTCGGTCAATGACCCTCCGCCGGCTAGCGATAAGAAGCCCATCGGCCCACTATTTTTTACATAGGCACCTCGTTTTGTATTTACATCCGCTTGTCCGCTCACAAATGATGCATATTTGTCGTGATGCCATTTTCTTTCAAGCTCTTCCACTTGTACATTAGTGGCGTATGTACTTTTTATTTCTTGTACTTCGTGCTTTAGCCTCACTATGTCTTTTAACATCGCCGACGCATCCAAAAAATCAAACGTAACGGCGGGTAACTTATTTAGGTCACTAGCCACAAAGGTCGACAATAGTTCCCTGTCAACCCTGCGTTTTTCCTACATTTCTTCTCAGTATCTTTTTCCTTCCTTTTTCGTTTAAGGAGTCAAACAATATAGTTTTTGCCGCGCTTATATCTGCCTCCTTAAATGCAGTAATACAAATTCGCAACATACTCTCATTATCCATAAGTCCCGTCTTGTTTTGCACAAAGCACAACAATTCACATATGACGATATTGCAACTCGCGCATTTCAAAGTTTTTGACGAAGATGACGGGGTCATTTCGATAACGCACACCGTGCGCTGCGAAAAAGGCTTGGTCACACCGCTTGCGCGACGCAAGCGGGACGCTGCGCTGCGCGCCAAAATGTATGAAACCGTCCCGCTGAGCGTCGCGCAACCGGTGTGACGTCGCTAACCTGTTAGGCCGTGGTTTTTCTGGCCCGCCACACGCTACCGGCGTATAGCATACGTTCCGGCGCGCAGCGGTCGCGTCGCGCGGACGTCGCGCAACGCAGTGTGACCAAGCCTTTACTCACACAACGCCCGATCGATATTGCGTCCGCGAGCGCACTGAGTGCGCTTTACGAGGGCTCGCGTTTTTAGGGTTCCGTACCCGAAGGGTCAAGACGGAACCCTATTGGTGACGCCCAGACGTCAGTCCGTCCGTCCGTCCGTCCGTCCGACCGTCCGTCCGTCCGTCCGTCGTCTGTCACACAGGTTTTACAGCCAAACGGTTGGAGCTACAGGCTTCAAATTTACACAGTATAAGCATCTTGTTGGCGCGAAGCCATACAAGTAGTCAAAACTTATTTCTAAATGTTTTTAAGGGGGGCTCCCATACAGCTAAAGGGGGGCGCGAAAAAAAATTTTTATCCTACCCTATCGAGTGGGGTATCGTTGTTTAGAGCTCATGGAGTAGATACTTACTATATTTTTAATTTAAAAAAATATTGGAGAACAAAGGAATGAGAAGCCACCAAAGTCAGCTTTTTTTACGAAATTTTGTTCCGATGAATTTTTTTACTTCCCAAATTTATACCTATAAATTTATAATTTGGTAATAATGATTGTTATCACGTATATTTTACTAACAAATACTAATATATTGATAAATTAGATTTTTTTCTATGAAATTTCCTTATTTTTCCTATAAAAACCAACTTAACTTTGCGATCGGTTCGGAACCCTAAATGTGCGAAGTCCGACTCGCACTTGGCTGGTTTTTTTTAGTAATGATATTTACTTAGACAGTTTCTAAATAGAATTGAACGCCAAAAACGCCTGAAGGTGTCATGCCTACAGCCAGGGCTCGGAAACTGGTTCATTATTCAAACGTTATCGTTATCATTATCATGTATAGTTCGTACAAAACTGTAAGGCCAAGTGCTGCTGTTAAATTAACGCAAGCAAAAATCTACCTTACAGTCCGAGCTCTAAGTCTAGTTTTGCTTGCGTTCGTTTGACAGAATTTAGCCTTAGAGTTGTGTCCAAAGTTCCAAACTATACTTGCGGCAAAACCTTTTTATTTAGGTTTAGATACAAAATAGTAGTTTATGTCACACCTGGCCATAAAGTGGCCATTATCGCACGCTCCGCGCGCGAAAAAACCCACTTTCTGGCCAGGGGGTGACATAAAATTTTGTACTTACCACGGGCGATAATAAAGAAAGCCTCAGATCGCATATTTATCGCCCTTGCCTTCGGCTCGGGCGTAAAATACCTGCGATCTGAGACATTCTTTGTCTTATCGCCCTTGGTAAGTAATGTACTATTATGCAACTGGTACATAATGCCTAATTATGTACAGTTGCATACATTACTTTATCTACACACATATTATAACTACTCTAAGATGTGTTCAGAAACCGTAGTAAATAAATACATAATTGTGTTAATACAACCTTTTTTGCACGGTTGCGGAAATATCTAAATCAGAACTGGCAACCGATACCTGAATCAGTGTTGCCAGAGCACTTACGTCAAAAAGCACGGCCTTGTGTCCAAAAAAGCACGTTTTTGGAATAAAAAGCACGTTTTTAGGGTTCCGTACCAGAAGGGTCCAAAATGAATCCTATTGCTGTCACTCACGCGTCCGCCCGTCCGTCATTTGTCACAAAATTATGTTTATAAGATTATTTTTTTCTTCCCATTGACCCATGAACTTGAAATTTAGTGATACTGCTCATTATTACGGGTATTTTACCAACAAATACTTATATATTGATAAAACAGGTATTTTTGATAGAACTTTCCTTATTTTTCATGATATAATTAAACCCTAAATGTGCGAAGTCCGACACGCACTTGGCCGGTTTTTTAATAAGTACGTCACATTCAGAGTATCAAGCCATCGAGCCATGTAAACATCGTGTACATATTGCACGACGCGAACAATAGAGCTTGCAGTTGCAGGACAGAACAGTCATGTCTTGCAACGCAAAACGCAACCACAGGTAAGACGTAACTTTTAACTTTAGGATATCAAAGCGTAGGGTATGAGAGAAAGATTGTTTGACACAATGATTGTTAGAAAAAGATGTACAGATTTAGAGAGGACCAAACCAACATTACCTGCCAATTTTAGTAGTAAAATTATAAAACACCATAGCACTTAAAAAAGCACGGTTTTAGCACGTTTTTGGGGAGCGCACGTAAAAAGCACGTTCGTATCCAAAAAAGCACGTAAAACCGTGCTAAAAAGCACGTTCTGGCAACACTGACCTGAATGTTATTTTAAAAAGTAAAGAGTCCCTATTCTGATGTGATCATGTCGTTCTAGCTCAAATTTCGTGCGATATATACTAAAAAAACATCGAGCTGACATTTCGCATCGACTGAATTTGACTTTTCAGTGATACTAGAATAGGGACATGTCAACTTTGTCATTTAAATTTTGACAGTTTTGTTTGACGTTTAATATTTTAACATCATATATGAGATTAAAATGAAAATTATATTACTGCTGTAGCCTTAGCCACAGATAAGAAAATTGCCATAAATTCATTGAATGTTGAAATGAGAGTCATTTTCTACGGTTTCCGAACGCATATTAGAGGATTTATGATATGTGTGTAGATAAACCAGTTTATTAAACCGGTTTACTGAAGAGCTTTATATAAAGGTTTTTTTCGGAAAACCGGTTTAGAACTGGGTGCACGATTCTGGTTGAAATAATTTGAGTTGACCGAGTTGCATCAACTTTATTTCTTCAAAAAGCTATTTTACTGTTTAAACAATAAGGTACAAAATCCAATAACATATTTATAGAAATTCGGTCAACTAAAATAATTTCTACTATACCTATAGTGGCCTCATTTCTGATGCGATCACGCAGAGAAACTCCCAGCATAGCCCTCTCCATTGCCCTCTGAGTGACTTTGAGCCTTCTTATGAGGCCCATGGTGAGCGACCACGAGGCCATCCGTAGCAGAACCAAAGTAACCGATATAGCCTTTCGAATCGCTAAACTTAAGTGGCAGTGGGCGGGGCACATTGCACGTAGAACCGATGGCCGTTGGGGCCGAAAGGTTCTCGAGTGGCGACCACGGACCGGAAGGCGCAGCGTGGGTAGACCCCCCACAAGGTGGACTGATGACCTGGTAAAGGTCGCGGGAGTCCGCTGGATGCGGGTGGCGCAAGACCGGTCATTGTGGCACTCTTTGGGGGAGGCCTATGTCCAGCAGTGGACGTCTTTCGGCTGATATGATGATGATGATACCTATAGTGCGCGCCATCCACTACGACGCGCCTCTCCACCGCCCGTTCCGTACAATTGCGCATACTCGCTGTTCAATAAACAATTTTAATGCCCCACCTCTCCTCGCGTCTTTGGGGAAGGCCCGGGGTACTGTGAATGACCTTGACCAGTTAACGATGACTATGGCCGACCCAAGCGACATCTGTTCAACAATGATCGCGTTAGCTCGATTCGCTTGTAAACGGGCTGCCTTGATAATCGACCTGCTCCGCTGTTGCGTCAGTAGATGGCGCTCGGATTGCCCGGTGTCCCCGGTGAACTACGCAGAGTAGTGTTTGTATCAGATGAAACAATATTTACATTTATTTATTTCAAGACTTTGTAATCTTGATTTTGTCATATTGTTTTGCACCTTAACAGCTAAAGCCAACACGGCACGAATATAAGGTTTGACATTTATGTGTAATTGGGCAGTGGCGAGCAGATGGTATGAAATAGTACATTGTGCATTTAGGGAGGTAAGCAGGTTAACGAAAGCTATAGAAGCTTTTATTTACTTGAGTTTGTAATAACCCTTACCAAGGGTGAAGGGGCTTGCAGTGGGAGGCGCGCGTACAACACACAATGTTTTTCATCACATTTTCGAGGAATTAATAACTACAAAAGGCAGAAAAATCCATGTTTCATACAACCACACCAATCAAAAATTGACGAACTTGACAACTTCACCTCCAGTATCACTGCGAGAGGAGCGCAACGCGCAACCAATCACAGAGCAGTATTCTTGCGGCGCGCGGCCAACTAGATTTTTTTAAACCAATCAGATCACACACAAACTCATAACACCCACGGGAGTTATAAAATTCCATAACTCCCGCGGGAGGTAAATCTGCTATAATTGCTTTATACGCACGCGTGCAATAACACACTTTACGAGCAAGTGTGATGAAAAGATAATTAGTTACTCTTCAGATAAAGTATTGCTCTTACGAATATTTATGAAGAATTAACTTAGATATTTTACAATAATTAAGGGATATGCAAAACCGTACAATTATTTAGAGTGTACAATCGAGGTCATAAATATGTTTTCACACCACCTTACCGAAAGCAAACCATGATAACCCTAGTTTAAGCCGGGTTGTAATATTATACTGAATCTCATTATAACCCTCGGGTAATAATGTGATATCACTTTTCATAGTTGCTATTGTTATGCCCTTAAAGTCTAATTTCGTATATATAAATAGCATGGCGGACGTACGTAGTCACCTAATAGTTGTCGCATATGAGCATATTATGACGCAATTTTACGCGTTTGACGAGTTATGGCGCGAGGAAACGGTAACTGTATTGCGACTGTGAAATTTAATGACAGCTCATTAGCCTAAGAGCGGTACGGTTGCGCTGTATGAATTTTGAACATTAATTCATATCAGCTACTTTTATTGCACCAAAAAATTTGTTAAAGCAACTAGATTAGGTATTCTTTAATAAAACACGTAGTCCACCAACGTGACTGTAGAAAATATTAAAAAATAATCTATAAAAAATCCTTAAAAATCGGGCGATAATGGTATAAGCATTTACTTACTTTATGACATACTATACCTATATAATTATATTCTTTGTGATACATGAAAAATCAACCGATTTTTGTTAAGGCAACATCGTAATATAATCATTTTTAATACAGAAATATATAAAATTCAATTACGGCTATGGTATATAAGCTAACATTACAGTTATGGTTTATATATATCTTTCTTATATGTATTGACCCTTTTTATACTGAAGCTACCCAAAATATCTGGAGCTTTATTTTCTTTGAAAAAGTCTTGTGAAATTAATATATAAGCCAAACTCACTACGTTGACTTTTCATGAAGGCCACATTGAAGAAGGTGTAATGCTAATGAACCCTACGGTAAAATTGCAATCACGGACTTTGTATTTGTAAGGTAAGTGGTTTTAATTTATATTCAATTGGACATTTTTGTATTTTCATTTTCATTAATTTTGTGTTGTGTAAGAATATATACTTACTGTATATTCTTACCTACTTATTATCTTATTTTCATTATTTATTACGCAATTGATAGCGCTTAACGATCATTGTACAATAGTAGTATACGCAAAAATGTATTTTGTTATATGAGAATTGTATTTTGAGATGAATAAAACTAAACTAAACTAAACAGTTTTTGGGCACCATTTTTTTTATCCAACTTCCGGTGGTAGATTCGCAAATTTGAAAAATATTGATTCTTAAAATCACTTAAAAGAACCGTATAAAAAAAATTAGCCTGATTTTTTTCCAAAAAAAACGTATCTTTCTCAGGCTACATAGCAAGTTTTATAACATATGACCGCTTTAGCTTAGTTGGTAGTGACCCTGCCTACGAAGCTGGAGGTCCCGGGTTCGAATCCCGGCCGGGGCATTTATTTGTGTGATGAGCACGAATATTTGTTCTCGGGTCAAACTTCATTTTTTTATTTTTTTGTTTTTGGATGTTTTCTATGTATTTAAGTATCTATTTATATCTATATAGGTATGTATATCGTCGCTTAGTACCCATAGTACAAGCTTTGCTTAGTTTGGGACTAGGTTGATTTGTGTAAGATTGTCCACAAATATTGATATTGATATTGATATCGATATTGAATACAAAAATTATAGTGTAGGTACAAATTGAATTAAGGACAACGATGGCAATACAAATAAATAGCGAAGTCAAATCAAATATCATTTTACAAACGTAAACAAATGTCAGGATCCTCATGATCATTTGCAAAATGAATCGGAGTAGTATTGAAACAACAAAATGTTATACGGCCTCTTAAAAGTCCAACTATAATAGATAAGTATAAATAAAACTGTCTTACAGGTTGCATGTCTCTGTGTCCGCACTACTCTGTGCAACGGGAATCGGCTCAAGCTCGGTGCAAACTTCCAAACTAGATAAGTAAACAAATATCTGACAACAGCGCTGTGCCTCGAGCGAAGCGAAGTCGCAACGTCGCATTCACTTTCATATTTGTGGGTAGAAAAAATTTGACGAGTGTTCAAGTCTCACATATGTAGGTAATATGTGAGATTTGAAAAGCAACTTTTTGCTTTTTAAAAAAATACTACACATTTTTATATACATTTTACTTGCTTTTTCATAAAAATATTCACTGTCATGATCAAGACTGGCAGTAATTTACTATCAGCACTAGAATAGCGCCTACCATTTTATACGAAGCAAAGTTTTCAAGTTTGAAATTCATATTACAATACTTAGACGAATATTAACTACAACAGAAAATACGTTAAATCCTCAAAAATAACTGAGCTTAATTTGGAAACTTAGAATTCTGTCGTAACCGAATAATGCTTGCACACATTTTGTTTTTAATGTTTCTTAAGCGTGGTTTTTTGTCGTAATTACAATGTATGTGAACAAACTAACTACAACAGCAAATACTCAAGGGTATGCGTGTCCTAAAGCTTAAGCCACACAGAGAGCGGGCGGGCGGTGGCGGCGCGGGCGGCGGCGGCGCGGGAGCTGCTTTTGGCGGTGGCGGCTGCCGCCAAAGGCCGCTGCCGCCCGCGCCCGCGCCGCCGCCGCCCGCGCCCGCGCCGCCGCCGCCCGCGCCCGCGCCGCCACCGCCCACCCGCTCTCTGTGTGGCTTGAGCTTAAATATGTACTATGCAGGTCATTACGTTCAATATATTCTTCAAATATTCTGCACAAAAACACCTCGATTTCAATACTTTGCCCACCTCTTCACCTTAATGACATATGACCGACAGTTGACCTATTGCTCGCATTCTAATAGGACGTATGTCGCTCCTGGCTGTGACCTCACCTAAATACCAGCACGCGTGTGAATCAGTGTCTGTGTGCCGGCGACATGAATCCTGGACTTCGCAGTTAAGGTATGTGAGCAAGGGACCTGACCTAAAGACTATTTTGTAATCCTTTGTGTTAAATCCCATTTTAAACACTCGCATAGTATGAGATGCGCCTTGGAGGGGGGCGCGTCGTCATGGATGGTACGCACTATACCTATCGTAATACCTATAGACAGTGACTTAGCTTAAGACGACGCTTTGGAAATATTGGTTGCATGGATTTCCATTTTTCTCAGCAACCAAGCAACTGATGAAAACGAAATTGACTCACATGATCAATCATACCTTTAGCTTTAATTTTACAATTGCTTTACACGATTGGATAACTTTTGCAACAGACTTTTCTTCGTCAAAAACACCTCTGTTTAAACAGAGATTCGCATTTTACAGACAAACGGCACTTGTTAAAGCCTCTAAGTTTTCAATATAGATTCATCTTTAACAAACACTTTAAAATTATAATTGGATTTTATAAAATAACTTAGAACTTTTATTTAAATCGAAAAACACGGTTTTGTCGTATACGACCTTATAGTTTAAGCCAGCGCGTGCCGTGTTTTCTATACAAGAATGATGACAAGATGTCAAGTCAATCGGCCGACGGCCGCTGTCAGCGGTGGACTCGTGCTCGTCGAAACCAGCAAAATTACGTAAATATATGTTTAAAATGTTATTTTATTCGCGTAAAAACTCGAGGAAGCACTCAAAACGAAAAAGGAAAGCTTGTTTAATTGATTAATGTAAAAATATGGTTATAAAAGGTAAGTAAAAACGCAAATTGATTTATTCAACAACATTCGTAAATGTCATTCAATGTTCTAGTTGGAAAAGAAAACAATGCCATGGAGTCGTCTCCGGATTTAAAGGAAAACGAAAATATGTCATGTTATATAGAAGTTTTGATAATCGAATACTTAGTATTTGAGACATAAAACCTTCTTACTTATAAACTGTTTTAAGAGTATTTTTAACCAATTTCAAAAAACTGGCCAAGTGCGAGTCGGACTTCGCACATCTAGGGTTCCGAACCAACCTCAAAAACGGAAGCTGACAAATCTTTCGGAACAAAATTTTGTGGCAGACGACGGACGGACGGACGCATGAGCGACAACAATTGAGTTCCGCTTGGCCCTTCGGGTACGGATCCCTATAAGGGAAGAGGTTCCTACTTCGGCTGTATTATAAATTTCTATACATCGTTTTAATTTACATTATTTTATATGTTGTACAACACGAGAAATGCCACTGAAGTATAAAGACTTACAAAATGTGTTGCCAATGTAGGGTTTTATACCTATCTAACTCGCTAGTGGCAACTCGATATGCCATGGGTTCTCTGTGGATTGCCAGAATTTTATACAGTAAGTATAATTTCGCTTGCCAGATTTTCATTAGGAATAATTTTGTATTCCACGGCGTTAAGTTTCAATTATATTCATGTATTTAAAGCCTGGATAAGAATTTATTTTACCTTCGCCATGTTGCGGATATTGGATTGCTTATTGGTTGTTGACATGCCCGGTACTGACATTTTATAGTGCCGTTGTATTTAACTGGTTTGTTGGTTTGGGGTTTAACTTAATAGGTTTTTTTTTTCACTGCACACTGGCCGGACATTTTATAATTGAGGGCGGTGGTATTGAAAGTGACACTTCAACAACTGACGAAAATGAAGCCTCATCGGAGTTCTCGAATCTGAAGAATATTTTGAATCAGATTTAGATGAATAGGTAGCATAGCAGAGGCTGTCAAGACCTAATTTTGTTGAAATTGATGTTATTTAAGCAGTTTTTAAGAAAAACTATTTGTTCCAGCACATCAAAAAAAATATATGTTAATATTCATCATATTTCAAAGACCTTGTACGGACTCGATACATAATTGGACGAAATCGGCTCGATAGAAAATAATTGCAAAGATTGGTCTTAAATTCATCATTAAACGGTTCTATGTCTTTATTTTTATTACGTATGGGTCTGCAATTAAAAACATAAAGTCAACATATTCATACCTAAACCGCCAAACAAATAATCCACACTTTTTTTCATTTCAATATTATTGTAGTATTTATTTACTATTTTACGCGCAGAGCTTCCGTAGATAAGGAGCGGGATGGTTAATTGGAAACTCACGCGTGTTAGAGCGGGTCTTTTTTTAGGTGTTGTCAGCCCCTTAACATATTCACTTTCTCTGAAAACAATGTTTCGACATTCTACATTGTTAACATGAAGCCACACTGTACCGACTGTACATGACTTACACTCATTATTGTTAATTTCAGGGCCAAATACAATCTTGTCAGGGTTTAACTGTAAACATGTACAATAGGTATTTGATTTCTTACCTCCTTATCTGACATCGGTAATAATGTCGGCACGAATAGTTTGCCATTTGAATATTTGTATCAAGTTTTACCCGATAAAATTCTTATTTATGAAATACCCATACATCTCTAATTAGGTACACAATAAACACAATCTAATATTTATAGGTATTACAAATTCCAAAAAGTAATGTTATAGTTAGAAAATATTTAAGAAATGTGGAAAGCACAAATTAATCCTCAAATTTGATAAAGACTCGGCAACGCGCATGGAATTGCCGGCGTCTGTAGGCTGCGGTATCCGCTAACCATCTGGTGGACCATACGCTTGTTTGCCACAGTCGTATTTAAAAAAATTAATACCTCTCCTTTAATGTCTATGTTCCATGCGGCGCTCTGTCTGTCAACTCTGTCATGCGCTATTCGATCGCGAGCCGCGTAAGAAATACCGGGGCGGATGAGGTGAGGGGATTTCAGCACACTGTTTGAGTTTCATAGTTTATCACGGCGTCGCCTTAAGAGTCCACATATATGCACTTTTGCTAATGTTTATCGACCTAGATCTCAACATCTATAGTAATTAAATATCTGTCCTTTTAGTATATTAATCTTAAACTATTTTCCTCCAGTCTGTTGTAGAAAGACTTAACTGACCCTACCTAAATTAAATATAATTTAATACGTTATCGAAAACATTGGCCATCAATAAATTTTGTGATCGTCTAGTTCAAACAATACGAATAGGACCCTTTACGTTGTGTTAAAATCATAATGAAAATAAACCGTTAAAATAATAACTCTTAAATTGTCTTATAATAAAAACACAATTAACGCAATCAATAAAAAAAGCCGTTAATAAAACAAGTCTCAAATAAATGTCGATACTTAATAAATCAATATTTCAAAATAATGACTGAAGATAAATTTTATCGCCCGCAATTTTTATCAAGTGATAAAAATTATAGTAATCCGCAATGATTAATTCAATCCGCATTAAAACAATAATGAAGAATTAAATCGGAATAATCTGCATTCGTCAAAGCAATAATATTCTAACTACATAAGTGAACATGCGACTCACCCGATTCAGCAACAGCTCGAACAAAGATAATTGATTCAATTAATTAATTACAATATGTGAATTATTATTAATAAAAATAAAAATACAAACATGTTTCACTTAAAACTAACTAAAGTTATACTATGATAATATATGCTCCAACACGATGCAAACAACGACGACCTGTAAAAACCAGACTACAAGGGGACCTTAGGAATTCAGACCTTTAGGTCTTAAAAGGAGACCTAATCCTATGTTATATCTTTGACATTGAGGGGGCTCCCTACACCCTACACCCCCTACCATCCAGCAAATCCGTCATGAACAACCTATCTATCCCTTAACTACACAGTTCAAACCATCCCTCCTATTTATTCATTCCTCATCAATCTCTCGTACTATTTTTTAATAGAAAATACTTTACGCAGAATGCCAAATAACTAGTTTTATTTATTTTATTTAAAATTACGCTAAGCTTTACGCGCTGCTGAATTTACGCTTCCCTAATCCGTCATGCAGCCGCGGTATTTGTGACAAAGTTAGTGATTGTTGTCGATTATGTACAAGGTAATCTGAATATCATTTATATGCTATAACACACTCTATACTGCAAACTCCTTAAATTGAGCCGTAGAGCCCTCTGCCTTCACACACGACATCAGACGTCAGGGGTCGGCTTTAGACGAGAGATGCGCCTCCAGAGTAGGCAGAGATTATGTTACAGACATATGAACGACTCAGGCCTTGCTTGAGTACCTACATGTAGTGTAACGGCTCCTATCTTCTAAAGAACTGACCCGTCAGATTCTTTAGGTAAGAGCCTGATTCAGCTCCAGTAATCCAGGATCTAATATCAGCCAAATCACCTTCTGCCGAGTGTACCTAAATGTGTGTATGCAAATTTGACTAATCATGTGGTGTGTCAGCTAGTGTGTGTTAGTGTGTGTGTGGTGTGTACGAGAGAGTGTGCTCATTATAGCCAGGCTATGCCATGGAATACAATGGTTGTGTGTAATAGTTTTTTGTTGTAAGTTCACTATCTTGTTACAAATAATAGGATCAAAAGCAATCAAATGTTTGACACTGCAACGCCCTCAAAATGTTGAAAAGAGTTAATAAAAATATTAGATGTTTAACACATTAATAACTCTCTCCTGAAAATCAAGTACTTTGCAATGTCAACACTTAATTCATGCAAGTTTAATTTAAAAATAATGTTCATGAAAATAAAACTACTATTTTAAATGCACTTTCATTCCATGACGTAATAAAGATATAATGTGTATAAAGAATTTAATGTTGACCCTAGTGGTCCCTAATAAATCTTCTCTGGAACGCTCCATCAGCTCAATTGATATGCAGAAACGATCTAACATACCCAATAATGTATGATGTCATGAAAAACTACAACGATTTTTTTAACTGCTTGCAGAACTCTAAAACTCCCGATGAGATGACCTATGTATAGGAATAAAGGAACAAACCTTAATACCTATCTTTCTAAATACAAAAATAATTTTATTGTACTACCTGTTACACTGACTCTATTAACAATTACAATTTACACTTAATAAATTAAAAATAATAATAATTAAACACTTAGAGTCATTACACATATCGTTCATTGTCAATTTTCACTATAACTACGTATTTCCCAACAATAAAATTACTTAATTGTTCACTACAAAAGTCAGAATGTCTTTGTATAAATAACACATAAAAACTGAATTAATGAACCACTAATTTATAACTAAAACCGCGAACGCGCACACATAATTTTAAATAAAAATCAATTATTTACTTAATCATAAAGGAGTTTCTATCGGACTGATTTTTGACCTCTCGTTAGGCCCCCCGTAACTCGACTGCCCTGAATTTTTAAACAATATCTCACGTGAATTTACTTGCATATTCAAATGTAGTAATTACCTTATATTTCATATTAAGATACGTCATTCTGGCTTCCAAATTATTAATAATTTTAACTAATGAGCGTATGCGTTATATCAACAACGCTTAATATCAGGCTCTTTTGTCTTTAAAAACCTTGTATTTTTTGTCAAGTGGGCACCTAGCCCAGAAATGTGAGAACAAATTGGCACTTCAACTTAACCACTTCAGAACGATAAACTATGCAATTTATTGCCACAGTGTTTACGTTATTATATTTAAAAGAAAGCTTGTCGTGGGAACATTTTTTTAGGCATGTGTATTAAATAATATAAATAACTATATCAGACAATCATCAGGTACTGTAACCATTGCGGTTACACTGTCATGAAAACACGATTAGCAAAAATTTTCTCGATACTTTTATTTTCCAAACATAACCCTTTTTTCGATGTTTTTGTTTGGATCTTTAAAACATCCCATCTTTAACAATGATTTTTGGTTGAATAGTTGTAAAATTAGAAGTTCTCAAAACCTGATAAAAAAAGATTATCCTTATAAATGTACAAGTTTGGAATAAACAATATTTACGAAAAACACGCGCTGAGCTTCCGCTGTGAAACATAAGCTGTGTCAAATTTGCCTCACATTTCATGTCAAAAAGTGTAGGTATAATTTTAAGTGCAATATTTCTGATTCCAGCTTCCACAATACTTTGATACATCTTCCTGTCGACCAGCCTGAACCGAGAGTACAAGAGGGTGAATGTGAGAAACCTGTAGTAAGCATGCATATTGCTCAGCCTGTCAGCAGTTGTATGCTTTTACCCACTGCCGAGGTAATAGTAGTTGATGCCAATAATAAGAGACACATAGTGAGGGCACTCTTGGACAGCGCTTCTCAAACGTCGTTCTGTACAACTGCACTCGCCAATCAGCTAGGGTTGCCACATTATGAACTTCAAAAAAATATAGGAACTTTAGGGGACATTCACAACAGCAGCACAAATAAGGGCATCAATTTGTCCATAGAGTCAACGGTTCATGATTTCAAAATAGGCGTCAAATGCTCAATTATACACAAAATTACATCGAGGTTGCCTCAAAAACAAATTGATTTGAGCAACTTTATTATTCCAAAATATGTAGCTTTAGCAGACAAAGAGTTTCATATTCCAGGAGAAATATCACTGCTCTTAGCCAGTGATGTGTTCTTCAAAATTATACAAGATGGCAAAATAGAAGGTGGACCAGCGGATCCCATTCTGCTCAACACTCAGCTGGGTTACATCGTGTCGTCCACCAGCCAGACCGGCACCACTTCAGCCATTGCTATGCATACAGTCATTGAACCCGATCTTGACCACTGCGTTCGTCAATTTTGGGAGGCAGAGAAGGTTCCTGATACGTATCATGAATCCCTGTCAGAGCACGAGTATAGCAAAAAGGTATTACAGGAGTCGGTCACCTTACAAAATAATACAGTCGAGGTAAATTTTCCGCTCAAGGTTGAATTGCAGGATGTTGACCCGTCCAATTCATACACGATTGCTCTGCAACATTTATACAGCTTAGAAAAGCACTTTACAAAGGATTCTGTTAATCATGATTTATACATAAGTACCTAGAGCTAGGTCATACAAAAGTCATTGATACAAAAAACAGTGATCCACAAAATAATACAATACATGATACAATGCAGTTTCGTACGCACAAATATACATTACAATGTGACATTTGTCATAAATTATATAGAATGATGATCCAGGAGCATCCAGATTATACACGATTGCAGAACATTCTGTTGCACGAGAATGGAGCTCTGAACATTCTGCAATTACAAACAATTACATCTCGTTTGACTTCGTCGTCACTTTTAGCAACCAGGAGCCTCATTGAACTGGCAAGACGGTACGAAACGGAGTACCCTCTTGCTAGAGCGGTTAGCATAAATAGCTCTTATGTTGATGACATTCAAACTAGCAACGACACCTTACAAGGCGCGATGCAGCTGAAGGATGAGCAAATCTTAATTATGAAGCTAGCCCATTTCAAGCTTCATAAATGGGACTCAAAGAAACCTTAGGTTTTCAAACCAAAGAAATAGACCAGGGCAAATCAGTGGTCAAGACATTGGGTTTATCTTACGGTGCGAATGCTGATGAATTCCAGCTGAGTGGTCGCGTTGTCAATCCCGTTGAATCTCCGACAAAACGAAGTTTAGCTATTAGCAGAGTGTTTGACTCGATGGGATACGCTGGTCCCGTCACTATGAAGGCCAAACTTATTTTACAATTACTGTGGCAAAACGATCTTGAATGGGATACATCATTACCCAATAAATTAATACAGATATGGGAATCGTTTTACACAAATCTTAGAAATATGCTGAACATCGTATTCAACGATTATATAAAAATGGCAGATGCAGATGAAGTTCAGCTTATAGGTTACTGTGATGCATCTTACGGCTGTTACATTTTCATTAAAGTCAAGGTCAAGGGTATCACTCACCTGGTCACCTGCTTTGCTCAAAGCCCAGGCTGGCAGGGGTTAACTCCAAGTTAACTATACCCAAATTTGATTTGAACTCAATGGAGCACTTTTGTTAGCAATGCTTACGCGAAGTGTTGCTGCTAATTTAAACATTGCTGACATACTTTTGTTTTGCTACTCAAAGATTGTGCTTGGCTGGTTAAATACTCAAAATGTGAAGGTTCCTGCTTACATAGGCAATCGGGTTCGTGAAATAAATAAACTAGCTGAAGATGTGTACTGGTATTACACACTGGACTTACGTAATCCAGCTGACATTCTTTCGAGAGGATCAGATCCACTAGATATTGCCGAAAATGTGCTATGGAGGCATGTGCCTGCTTACTTCACTGATTGTGACAGAATTTATATTTATCCGAAGTGGAAAAACCTTTTCAGTCTTACAGTTACGAAAATGATAGGGATGTATCTACTCGTAAGATAGTTGTTTTACTAGTGCAGTTAATGTTATATTTTGTTTATACAAACTTAAAGGAAGTATTTTAAGTTCCACTAGTTTCTTTACGTTCACTAAGATGTTATTCAGTTAATGTTCATTTTATATTAATTAAGAACCAATTAATAATCCCTTTCTCCGGGGCAACTATGTCGGAGACATAGTTTATATATGCTTGCTATGGTTGTATATGATGTGAATATGACAACTATAGTTCTCTTCCTTTTTATACTTCTATCATAATGTATCGCTCTGTAAATATATTGCTTCTATAAATTCATACACAATCGTTTCCTTGACAAGTATCACAGGGTAAAGTGTCTTGCCTTCTGCATAAGGTACAGTTTGATTTTAGTAAGCCTTTTAACTAACAGGTTTTTAACAAGAAACGCAATGTTTTAAAGCATTTTTCTCGTAAACTATTACATTTATCAATAAAGTGATAAGAAGCAAAGTTATAGATAATTGTATGCTAAACATATTTTTAATACAAAGTTTTTGCGTAGCACTAAGCATTATTGAGTAATAAAAATAAAAAACCAAATTTTTTTTTGGGGGGTCAAAAAACTTATTTTGCACGGTCAGATTTTGGAAGATTTTTAGTATGTCAAAAAGATACACACAAAGAACTAAAAAAAATCAAACTTCGCTTCCTTGGGAATTATTATGACCCTCCCATACATTGATATCGTAGAACTCCTCTACTAATAGTCGAATAAGTTTTTAATGTTTTAATTGCTGTAATATATTATTTTCATTCTCGAGGCGCAGCTAGAGTCTGGCTAATGGAATATTACACACAATTTTGGCGGGAAATTCAAAAAATCTTGGGATGGTCACACTTTGTGTAGTAGGAAGTATAGTTTTGATACTAGAAAATATTTTTGATTTTCTGTGCACACGTTGTATAGTGAAACATGTTAAAAGTAGGTTGATGTGCACTCAAAATCAGCTCACATAATTTCTATCACTATGTGGAGTACAGTCAACGACAAAAACATATATTTACACTTTCTCATCATATACCATTTTAACAAGGCGGAAAAATGAATTTGTAGTGTAACTAAGACCTAGTAAAACCAAGTCAATAAAAAAAAAGAAAAAACCATTTGTACCAGGCTAATTTTTTTTGCACAGCTATCGTTCATCGTCAAGCCATTCACGAAAATCACCATGCCATACTTTTCCGATGGGGCCAAATGGCCGCCATACCACTGCAAAAGAGAATTTTTTTAAATTTTTGCCAAACGATTTGTACCAGTATGGCGTTTGGATTTTTGGAAAGTATATGTATGATACAATGTGACATCATATTTGCCATACTTCTAATAGGGGAGGGGGAAAAAAGTGGTACCATACTTGAAATTGAAAAACTAGGATTTATAAGTAGTGTTGTGTTCCTAGAGGTGGGCAAGGTTGCCAGAGTTACCGGGTCTGTGTTGAGAGCGTGGGACCTAAATTTGTCCCTTCTGCTGTCAACACAGTAAATCGTCAAATTTTATATAGGGTATATATTAAAAATGCGAACGTGCCTTCTTTGGAGTTGCGAGCGTCTATAGGCTGGGGTGTCCGTTTACCATCAGGTGGACCGTACGCTTGTTTACTACCGTCGTTGTATAACAAAAACTAGTACTGAAAGTATCAAAATATTAATAGAGCACCAACCTACTACATTGTTTACATCTTGTAAACATTGCAGTTTTTCGTTATACAACGCTTCACGTCCACTTCGCACATTGTCGTAATTATTTACGGGCTTAAATAATAGTTCGCGGACCTCAATCGGTATAGTTATTATTAATATTATTTAAAATAAACACAATAAACCCCTTATAAACCGCGACCAATTTGAATGATTGACATAAATTGACAACGCAGACAACGTGTTGACAACAGACATTTAAACAATCATAGACAATGAGTGATACAACATGTAAATATCTGTCAGTAAATTTTGGTTAGCCAGACTCTATGTTAGCAACATAAAACCTATTTAGATTAAATAGGTAAATAATTGTCTATGATAGAAACAATTGATTGTTGTTGGTAGATAGGCAATCATTCCTTATTCTTTTTCAACCCAAGCTGTAATGTAACTCGCAATTTTACAATATATTTTTATAATATTAAATACGGAGTTTTTCCTCACTCTACGTGCCTCCTGATACTTATAGTCCGTGGCCGCGCCAGTGACAGAGACAGCAGGAGTGACAGAGATAGCAGAAGTATTTAGAAAGAGATAGCTATACTCGGAACATTCGAGACGTAAGTGACAGAGATAGCAGTAGTAGAAAGAGATAGCTATACTCGGAACATTCGAGAAGTAAGAGAGTGACAGAGATAAGCACCATTGGAGAGAAACAAAAACTTCAGACGTAAATTTCATTGTCTTGGAGCGTTTTCACCAGGCTGAAACGTCAGTTCAGGCCGTTTCAGGAGTAGCTCTATCACATATCAGATGATCAAAATTTCACCCAAGTCGCCGTCGTTTTCAGGCGCCTGAAACATGTTTTCAGTCCTGTTCTCCTGCAGCACCGGCCGCACCTGAGTGAATAAATCAGTTGTTGTCTTGAACTTGCAGTGTTTCATTGTTACTACATGGTGGCAGCGGTGTAGTAGTATACTCGTTATAAATTGTGGAAAAAGCATATCAGTTACGTAGAACAAGTTATTCTGAGTGTATTGTGATAAGAATCCAGTGTGAAGCGCGTCAGTGGGTTTTATAATTTGCAATGGAACACGCGAGGCCACTGCCAGAGCTCAATATGGCGAGCGGACCCGTTACACGGGCCGACGCATGGAAGCGGTGGAAGCAGCAATTCATGTTGTTTACAAAAGCGTCTGGAGCGAGCAGTGAGGCTTGCGGGGTGCAGGTTATAGCCTACTCGTCAATTTGATCGGGCCAGATGGATTTGACGTATTCCAAACTTTCACATTCGATAGCGAGGCAGACAAAGATGACGTAAAGGCCATAATAAAAAAGTTTGATGAGTACTTCGGAGCGAAGGTCAATATAACCCTATTAAGGTACCAATTCTTCACTCGGAATCAAGAAGATGGCGAATCTATTCAGTCTTACATTACGGCGGCACGCGCTGCGACACTCGGGAGTGTCCGGCGCAGTATGCTACTTGTTTCACATATGGCAAACGTGGTCACTTCTCCAGAATGTGTAAGTCTCGATTTATTCACACTGATGAAGGGGTTAAAAAAGTGTATGTGAGGTGTATGTGCATGTGTGCGAGACGCACACAACAGCGCCTGTACGTGTGTAGTTTATCAGTAATAAACGAGCATCTACCAGAGCCGGTTGTTTCAATAGAATACCTACATATACGTTACTGGCGACGGATTTTATCTTACCCGCGTGTGTTTATAAAAAAAAGAATATTTTATATAAAGATTTTTTTTTTATAATGGCTGGTTATATCGGGAACCTCAATTTGTTTGACCACAATACCCAAGATTGGGCGATTTTCAGTAGTCGTTTGAAGCAGTTTCTCATATTAAATATAATTGAAGATGGTATGAAACGTGCTGTACTACTGACTCATCTGCATGACGAGACATACCGGCTACTAAAAAACCTAGTGTATCCAAAGAACGTAGAAGAGGTTGGATACGACGTGTTATTGGAGGTGCTTGACAATCATTTTACTCCAAAAAGATGTACCTTTGCCGATAAATGTAAGTTTTATGAGGCGACGCGAGACGTGGGGGAAAGTGTCGAACAGTGGGCGGCTCGGGTCAGGGGACTCGCCGTGCACTGCGAGTTTGGGAACTCGCTGGACATGCTGTTGCGGGACAAGTTCGTGCTGGGGCTACGTGCCGGCAAGGAGCGCGAGCGACTCTTCGAGCAGGACGCCACCACGCTAACGCTCGCGAAGGCGATGGAGCTGGCCCAGCAGGCTGAGTGCGCGCAGCAGGCGCGCGCGGCCGCGGTGGCCGTGACCGTGAAGCAGGAGCCGGTGTACCGGGCGCGCGCGCAGCCGTCCGCCTCCAGCCGGGACCCAGCGAGGGCCTGCTCAGTGTGCGGTATGAAGAGCCACGATGCCAGTAAGTGCCGCTATAAAAACTATCGGTGTCAGCTGTGCAGCGAAAAGGGACATCTCAAGAAAATGTGTACTAAGAAACAGTCCAAATGTCGTTTGCATAACGTTGAAGCGCGAGAAGAAAGTGAGTGCGATAATTGCAAGGAGTGCGAACTTCTAAGCTTAAGGTACGTTAATTATAAGCCTATATTGCTTAATGTATGCGTTAATAACATAAAATTGAACATGGAGCTTGACTCGGGTTCAGGTACGACGATTATATGTGACAAATTATACAGTAAAATGTTTTCTAGCCTTCCCTTATCTAAAAGCGATTTAAGGATGTGCCTGTATAACGGTCATAAAATCACACCAATAGGTTATTTCGTGGCTAATGTAATGTATATGGCAAAGGAACAAACGTTAAAAATTTACGTTATACAAAATGGCGGTCCGCCATTACTTGGCCGTGATTTTATGACAAAGTTTAATTTGTCATTAACTGTAGACAACAAATTTGTCAACATGGAACAGTGCTCGAGTGAGGTAACCAACTTGTTACACCAATTCAGTAGCTTATTTGATGATTGTTTAGGTACATTCAACAAGTTCAAAGTCCATTTGCAATTGAAAGATAACGTGACACCGAAGTATTTTAAACCGCGATCGGTTCCGTTCGCACTTAAAAAACGGGTAGAAGAAGAAATCGACCGGCTTGTTGATTTAGGTATACTCGTACCAGTCAACTTCTCGGAATACGCGACTCCTATCGTGCCTGTTTTAAAGCAAAACGGTAAAATTAAAATTGCCGGTGATTTTTCGGTAACATTAAATAAGGACTTGGTCATCGATAAGTATCCGATGCCGCGCATCGAGGAGGTTTTCGCCAAGCTAGGTGGTGGTCAGAGCTATACCAAATTAGACCTTAGTAACGCGTACAATCAGTTCGTTTTGTCCGATAATTCCCAGGCACTTACGACTATTAGCACGACGAAGGGTTTGTATAAGTATACGCGTCTCGTATATGGCCTTGCCAATGCTCCAGCGGTTTTCCAGCGTGCTATGGAGTCACTGCTGGTGGGTATTGAAGGAGTCAGCTGTTGGCTCGACGATGTCTGTATAACGGGACCTACTAATGAAGTGCATTTAGCGCGATTGCGTGAAGTCTTAACTAGGCTTAGCGATGCAGGTTTAAAGTTACAGAGGGAGAAATGTGTTTTCTTTAGGGACAGTGTGACTTATTTAGGTTATGTAATAAATAAAGAAGGTTTACAAACATGTCAAAAAAAGGTGGAGGCCATACATAATGCACCAAGGCCCACTAATGTGACGGAGGTTAAAAGGTTCTTGGGGGTGGTAAATTACTACCGTAGTTTTATACCGAATGCGTCCGGTTTGTTGAGCCCGTTGCATGAGTTGCTACGCGCAGATGCCAAATGGGTCTGGGGGTGTAGACAGGAAGAGGCATTTGAGGCTGTCAAGAAGGAGCTGGGGTCGGACCGCGTGCTGGCTCACTTCGACCCGGAGGCTCAGTTGGTGCTCAGCGTGGACGCGGGGCCCGGGGGCCTGGGTGCCTTGCTGGCGCAGCGCGACCCGCGCACCGGTGCCGAGCGCCCGCTTGCGTTCGCTTCACGTTCGCTCAACGCCAGCGAAAGGAATTACAGTCAGATACAGAAGGAGGCAACCGCTATTATATTCGGTGTGAAGCGATTTCATCAGTATCTTTACGGGAGACAGGATCCTTTTGTGTTAAAAACGGACCATAGACCCTTGTTGTCCATATTCGGCAAAAATAAAGGCATATCTGTTATGACTGCTTCACGATTACAGCGGTACGCGATAATATTGTCAGCGTATAATTTTGATGTGCATTATATAAGCAGCGCCAATAATGTTGTTGCGGATTTTTTTTCGCGCGCGCCGTTGCCTGACATGGACAACGAAGGAACGGAAGATGATGACGTATCTTATCTGAGATTTCTCGACGAAAGTGTGGCTCCTATAACGCCTGATGAAATTAAGCAAGCCTCCGAAAATGACCCGACTTTTAAAAAGGTGTTTAAATATATGAATTGCGGGTGGCCTCGTAAAATAAGCTGTACATCTATTTTACCCTATTTCAGATGCAAAGCGGATTTGCAAATAGATAATGGTTGCTTGTTTCGAGGTCACCGAATAGTTATACCGCCGATATTTCGCACACAGCTGTTAAGTGACTTACACGCCGGCCATTTAGGTATAGTCAAGACCAAGAGTATCGCGCGAGGTAAAATGTGGTGGCCTAACATTGATGCAGACATCGAGCGCTGGATCGGTTCCTGCGCGGCTTGCGCGGCCGTGCGCTCCGCCCCGCCCCGCGCCGCGCCCGCACCCTGGCCGCGTCCTCCAGGCGCTTGGTATCGGATACATATCGACTACATGACTATTCACAATAAGGTGTATTTAATTATCGTCGACGCGTACAGTAAATGGCTGGAATGTTTGTTGATGAACAACGGTACCACCACTCGAGCACTCATATGTAAATTAAAAAAATTGTTTTCGAGATATGGCGTACCTAATGTTATTGTCTCCGATAATGACGTAAAAATAAATTCCAGCGAATTTATTTCCTTTTGTGCTATGAATGGCATTCGTTACGTCACATCTCCTGTTTATCACGCGGCCAGTAACGGCCAAGCGGAGAATTCCGTTAAGACGTGTAAAAAAATGATCAAATGTATAAATGACACAAACCAGTCACAAGTTGAGGACAAGTTACTGGGATTATTATTCCAATATCGAAATACCCCACATTGCTCGACGGGACATACTCCCGCGAGTCTAATGATGGGTCGTAATTTACGTTCACGATTAGACCTCCTGGTGCCTGAAACTTTTAGAAAAAAAGATAATAATAACAATGGCAGGGGCACGTGTAGGGAATTTAATGTCGGGGACAAAATTTGGGTAAAATGGTTTACTGCAAGAAAGGAGATATGGACCTTAGGTACGATTCAAAATAAAATTGGCACTCGAATGTACTTGGTTTATGTGCATGCAAGTGAAACTGTATGTAGACGCCACATAGACCAAATTTTAAAGTATACAGGAGGTGATAATGTTGGTATAAATGTAAACGCAGCTGACGGTGCTGACCAGGACGAGTGGTATCCGCCACATGTTGAGCTGCCGCCAACACCGGCACCAATCGAGCCGCCGGCAGCACCGTCACCAGCCGCGTCCACGACGCCCGCGGCTGCCTCGCCCCCATCCCCCCGGACAGTCAGTCCCGTACAGGGGGATATCCAGACGCATGATGCGCTGAGCGATGAGTATGATACAGGGCTGTCCGGTGAGGACGAGGAGAGTGAGGTGCCGCGCGCGCCGGCCGCGGAGGTCACGGAGGTCACGGCCGAGCCTACAGCTGATGTCGCATCCGCACCCGCTATGACCTCCGATGCGCGGTTGTTTCCGCCGCGCTCAATGGTTACTAGACATAATCTAAGGCCTAGAGATAAGAAAATAAATTACAAAACTTAACGTTTGTGTTTACTGTAGGTATGTTTTAGTTCTAATAGTAATTAAGTTTTTTTTGTTATGGACAGGTCTTATAATTAGCGGTGGAGAAGTGAGGTGTATGTGCATGTGTGCGAGACGCACACAACAGCGCCTGTACGTGTGTAGTTTATCAGTAATAAACGAGCATCTACCAGAGCCGGTTGTTTCAATAGAATACCTACATATACGTTAGTATGAGATTGAACAAACTGATTCGTGAGAAGTAGAACAATTTTACATGGACATGGTCCGAAGTAATCCCCATTTTGGACGTTAATGGTATGCGGCCGGATAATGAGAAGATTAGAGCAATAAACGACATGCCGGCGCCGACAGATAGGAAAGGTCTAGAAAGATTTTTAGGGACCGTAATTTTTTTGTCAAAAATACCCAACTATTCTCAACGCGCGACACCTTTAACCAACTTACTCAAAAAAGAAATTAGTTGGCAGTGGGGATTTTCCGAGCAAAGTGCGTTTGACGAACTTAAAAAATATGTTTGTAGTGCCGGTGTACTGGCGTTGTATGACGTCATACCCCCGTGCAGCTGTCAGTAGACGCGTCGCGCGACGCGCTGGGCGCCGTGCTCATGCAGGGCGGCCGCCCCGTGGAGTTCGCCTCGCGCACGCTCACTGACGCGCAGCGTCGGTACGCGCAGGTCGAGAAAGAATTATTAGCCATATCTAGCCATCATGGTAGCGGTACAGGCCCAATTTCAATGAAAAACCGCAAATCGATGTAGGTACAGTTTAGCCGTTTGGCACACGCATACTAGAGGTCCAAACAAAATTTTTGCCCCGCAGTCCCTAAAAAAATTTCCCTTAGGGGGTGAGTGCCGAAACATTCTTTTTTTTGTATGGAAATAAAAAATATTTTTTTCAGAAACCTATCGTGTGTGGTATCATATGAAAGGGTTTTTTGAGACGATTCTAAAAATATACCACATCATTACATTTCAGCTATATTTTTTTAATAAAATCAAAAATAATTTTCGAAACATACCAAGTTTGAGGTCCTCCAGACACGATATGGCTGATTTTTATTTTGTTCAATATACCAAAAATGATACGTTATATCCTCATATCTAACCTCAAATAAAGCAATTTTGAAATGATTTTCATTAAGGCCGTGTATTACCACTTTTGAGTTTTTAAAAACCATCTGAGACATAGAATATAGTGTCTTAAAATCATAGATGTACTATAAAAGAACTAGATACACAGTCAGGCGAAAAAAATGGCATCCTCAAATGTACCGCGTTGCGGTACTTTCGTGTTGACGGCAGACAGTGACAGTGACAAAGCGTGTATGCAACTGACAGTGTCAATCAGTGCCACATTTTCCGTCATTTTTGTTCGGCATTGTGTGTCTATTTCTATATTATAAGTCAATGCTTAAAATCTAAAAAAAATATATGTGTTACATAAGGATCTTGTCTAGTCAAAATCGCAGTCAGTTACATGACCTGATGAATTTCACTCGATAGAAAAAAATCGCGAAGTGTCCCCTTTTTGGAACGTATTTTCAATACTACGGCTACCTATATTACTGATATTTAACATTTAATTTTTGTACTGAATTAAAGATCGTAAATAGTTATAGACAAATTCGCAGGGTTTGCTTTGATAAAATGATTGGCTTAATGACTATTGCTAAATATTTACAAAACTGCGCGCATAGCTTGCGTAGAGAGCGGGATGGTTAATTGTAAACTCACGCGTGTTAGAGCGGGACATTTGCGTTGGGGATACCTCCCCTTAAGTATTTTTTTTTAATTTTTCAATATTTCTAAGTGACACGGTTCTACTGCAATACCTATTTTACGTGATTTATGGAACTTTAGTGCAGATATGGTACAGATGTGGTATATTTTTAGAATCGCCTCAAAAAGCCCTTTCATATGATACTAAACACGATAGGTTTCCGCAAAAAAAAAAAATGCCATACAAAAATAAAAAGAATGTCTCGGCACTCCCCCCTAAGGGAAATTTTTTTAGGAACTGCGGCTCAAAAATTTTTGTTTTGACATTTTATGATAAATATGTACCGTATCTGAACTAAAGTTCCATAACTCACGGTAAGGAACCTCTCATAGAGGCGATAAGCGACATGATACCCAGGCAAGTTTAGACTATCTAACATTTATAACAAATTAACATTATAGCAAGCAATTATTATAGAATTTGAATTTATAACATATATATTCACCATATTAGAGTAAAAGATAATTATAGAATATGAAATTTATATATAATGAGTTTAGACTATTTAACATTTATAGTAAATGAACATTATAACAAGCAACTAATATAGAATTTGAATTTATAGCTGGTGAATGAATATAGCAAATGAATTTAGAGTATGTGTAGTTATAGCCATTAATTTTATAGGAAATGAGGGGATACCGACCCGAACAACCGGCTTTCTAGCTGATTGGTGGTTCCGTCGAGCTGCCACATTAGACAATTAGCAAACTATAAAACCCCTGATATTAAACGAGTTCCTATCTCCAATACATATAGAAACGTTAAAAAACGAAATGTGTTTGCGTTATCAATACGAAACGGAAACCTTACTGGAATTCGCCCAGTCCGTAGATGCGGTAGCGAAGGCGCTCAATCTGGGTTGGTCCGAGGAGGCCTTAATGCAGACTATTTTGAGCAGAATATCCCCAAAAACTTATTACTATATAAAATGTAACCCTATGGACATAAAAAACATGTCACACTTAGCACAAATAAGTAGCGAAGTGGAAGGCGCACTTCTTAGGGACACGCTGCACTCTCAAAACTCACGCACCTTTTATCCAAGAAACCAAACAATGGATAGAAATTTTATACCGGCAGTAATACGTATCGTCAATATAATAGTCCGGCGCCACCGCCCGAGTCGAGTGTATCGTTTTCGCGCGGGAACCGGGCGCCGCGTGGGAGCGAGCGAGAGCGCCATACGAGCGGCGAAGTACCACCGATAGTGAATTCGCAAGCAGTGCAACGCGGGCCACGCTGCTATGAATGCAATAACTATGGACATCTCGGACGCGATTGCGAACAGCGTCGTAGGCGCTTACAACCACAAAGCAGTGCAGGAAACGCGAACAGGGAGTAAGTCTGGACCTCCACCGTCGACTTACCTACTCTCTCGTCAGTAAAGGAAGGTGGTGGGATAATTAGTGATAAGTCAAATAATAAACCGTGCATACAAGTAGTTTACCTGTAATTACCTACTCCCTGCGCTCATCTATACAGGTGCGTCTAGGTCGTTTATCGCTCAAGACCTAGCCGATCAACTGAAAGGCCACCGTAAAGTGTATACATCACGGTGCGATATTCAATGTACTACCGCTAGCCAAGACATTTTCACGGCCAATGAAATAATAACTATACTAATCTCGATAGGCCAATATACTTGGAAGTTCGAGTTTATTGTGGCACCACGATTAATAGTTCCGATTATATTAGGATGCGATTTTATTACTAAAACACAATTAGTTTTAAACATTTTCGATCGTCACATATATTTCAAATTCATGCCACATAACAAAATTGATCTATTACAGAGTAACGATTATCAAAGGTCAATAAATAGTCTTCGAGTGAATATATCACAATTAAAACCATACCGTTCAAGATTAAGTAGGGGGGGATGTGGCAATGTGCAGTGTCTACCTACCCTCCCATTTCCAAATTCCTAACTCGCGGCCACCGACATTCGGCGCGGTTACTGTGCGCCCGAACCTCACACACGTCGCACGCGCCCGTTACCTACATTATCATAAGGATCCAAAAGGGTGGAATATCGGCACCCTCCGCGTCGCGAGTGGCCACCGAAACACTAGGCCCTGAAACGCGAGTGAAGAAAGTAAGCAGTGCATTGTGCCTTGGATTATACCTAAAGACTTCGGCCGTGAGTACCTACTCTCCTTTCCTACTCCCCACACATTGCCACAAGTGCTACAAGCCCTACAAAACCACACAACAAGATCAGGGCTGATACATGAGTGCCACAAGATCCTGACGGAGGTATGTACCGATAACGGCATAACCCTGCAGTGGATCAAAGGTCACAGCAATTCACGCGGTAACGACGCAGTGGATGCACTAGCCAGAGAAGGTTCAGACTCTAGGGTGGAGAGACCAGAACCTATAATACCTCTACCTCCTGCATGGCTGCGTAGTACACTGCGACAGCACACTGTGATAGGCAGACGCTCTGGTATGCACGAAGTGCATATCAAGAGATTATAATAATTAAATCAGATAAATGGCGTCTTAAATGATAAGGGATTTCCTCTCGGAGCACGTAGGTTAGCAATATATAATAGCTAGTTGTAATATAGAGTTTAGAGTGTAAACCTGGACTTGGAGTAAACCATGTCGTAACAACATAGTGTTTCCTTCCTACGACCACCCTCCGGGCCCTCTCGACTGACGCTACGCTGCGCGTACCACATGGCGACCGAGACAGCGTGACATCAAGATACCGTGGCATCGTGACATACTCGTAAGGACAACATGGAAGATGAGCCACCTGACGGGGAACAGCACTGGAGGAACGTCTGTAGGGTAACAGTTCCTGTATGTTACTAAGTTATTGTCACTGTTAATTAAGAAGATGGACCAGCGATCGGAGGATAACCACACGATGGCTACAATTATTTGAGACATTAGTTGGGCTATGAGCTGCTGATAGTTTACATGTCGGCTTACGCGATATCACGAGTTTATGGGCGTGTCGAGGAGGAGATGTGCAGCGGCTGGGAGCGAGAAACAGCACGACGGTCTATTTATGGAGAAAGCCTTTGAGTGTGCTAATATTTTATCCAGAGTTGTGTAATTAGTTCGGAAAATCGTTTTGGTTCTATTTTATGGCTAGCCGCATCCTCAGGTAGGAATACTTTATTAATGGCACAGGGGCTTAAGTGTTGTTTTGATTAATTGAAAATGAAATGGAAATGGAAAATCTTTATTTAATGTAAAATATGGTACAATATGGTGCTGGTTAATATGTTACCCTGAAATATTACATATTTTCCTAGATATTAGCATGCAAGTGTGACTCGAAATGTAGTGTGTGTAGTGTTTCAAATAGTTCTTCTAATTTATAGAACATTCTTCCTCTGAGCCAGTTATGAAGCTGTGTTTTAAATTGGTTGTTATTAAGTGATCTTTATAAAAGGAAGATGCGGATGTGGTTTTGGATCTTGCATTGGAAACATAGAGTGATTTGAGAAGTTATTCGCGAATTAGTAGGCTGCGGAACTCTAGGAAAAATGGCAGATTTTGATTTGGAGGCAGCGCTTGCCCTGTTACCTGTAGTGGATGTGGAGGAAGGTCAAATAAATCAATTAATTGACGGGTTGCAGTTTTATAGTGGTATTTTGAAGGAAAAAGATCAAGGCGTTTTGTTAAACTTTGTGATTAAGACTCGGTTATCGAGTAGGGCGAAATTAAAAGTTAAAACCGAATACGCCTCCGTATCCGAGTTAATCAGTGATATTAAAAAATATTTGTTGCCTAAGAAATCATATACAGCCATTCTAATGCAGCTTATGAGGTGCCGGCAAGGAAATAGGAGCATCGAAGATTTCGGGAATGAGATAGAACAATTGGTTGCTAATCTGACTTTGACTCAGGCTGATGGAGATTTGGCAGCACATAAGATCCTTAGACCGATAAATGAGAAAATTGCAATTAGGCGCTTTGGGGAAGGTTTGAATAGTGAACGTTTAGGAATTATTGTTGCGTCACGGGCTATTGAATCCATCCGGGAAGCAATAACTGTTGCGGTAGAAGAGTCAGAAGTTACCCATAGGCCAGCGGCAAGTTGTTTTCAGTTTTCAGGCCGTGTGTTTAGGCAAGATCAGAGGGGTTTTAATGGCAATAACAGGCAACAATATTTCCAAGCTAAAAATAACAATGTTCCCAGACACTCACATTACAATCACAATGCGAGTCAGCAAGGTCGGGGACGGACGAATTTCCCTAGTAAGCAAAGGTCGGACAATTTCGCTAGGCAGCGCAATGTCAACGTCGTCGAGTCAGCGTCTTCAGGTCGTGACTCAGATAATCAACGAAATGGGTTAGAATGTTTTGAGGTTAAAAGAGATTACGTAGATATTTTATCGTATAATACAAGTAATCACGTATTAGTAAATTGTTTCGATAGAGAGTTATCCTTATTGCCAGATACAGGGGCTAGTGTGTCAATTGTTAAATATGAGTGGGTTGAAAGGTTTCAATTGCAGATAGTTCCGGATAGCTTAAAGATACGAGGAGTATGTGGGAATTTGGTTTCATTGGGGCATGTAGAGCTAACATTATCGGTGGAAGGTTATAGGTTTTGCCACAAGTTTTATGTATTTGAAGGTATTACATGTAGGAGTGATGGTATTTTAGGGGAGGATTTCTTTTATAAGTATAGGTGTAGTCTTGATTACAGGGAAGGAGTTTTTAATGTGCAGCATGAGTCGGGAGATACGTTAGTTCTGAAATTAGGTTTAGGGGCAGCGCACTCGGTAATTATTCCTGGCAGGTGTGGGCCAGACAAATGTGGTGCGAAGGTTTTACGGGATGAGTGCGTTGTTGCTCCCCATGAGGTTACCTCTGGTGATATCGTAGCAAGTGCAGTTAATACATCTTCGGGAAATGAAAAAAAGCCAGTACGTATTGCGAATACGCGAGAGAACGAAGCGGAGTTGCCCGAGTTGCGCAATTATTGTTCGAAGGCTGTCGGAGTATTTTGTGTTTCGTATTTTCATATCGATGCTTATGTTATTTGCCTTATCAAGAATCGTCGTTACAATGAACGAGCTAAAATCATTGAATTCGAGCTACTTAGGAGTAGTAACTCGTTCAATGGGTGCTACGTCTTTCGAGACACAAGAGGATACAGGATTCATTAATTGCTCGAGTAAAGAGTTTAGAAAGCAGGCAGGATTTATGGAAGATTTAAAGCGGTCCGATGCTGATCATGTTATTTATGAGGACTCTGAAATTAATAAGAATCAGGATTCTCTATTAACGAAAGCACGCTTAGACGTATCGTTACGGGGTCTGAATACGTTATGCAAAAAATTTAAAGTAGGAGACTTGGCGATTATTAAGACGGAGGTCAATAAAACATATATTAGTATGCTAGCGAATGTATTCCGCACGAGACAGGATGGTCTACCTAGATTATGTATTATACAGCGAAAAACGAAGATTACCGATCAGGAAAGGGTTCGAGTAATACTTAATGGTTATCAACAAATGCCAACTAGTGGACAGGCAGGGCGTACTAGGATGATTAATAATAAAAAAAAGAGAGTACTATTGGCAAAATATTATGCCTAGGGACATAGACGATAACGAGAAACGGTATAAGGCTTGCCAGAAACAGAAGTTTAACATTGTTAAAATTGTAGTAATAACATATGGTATTCCCCAAGCTATAGCAACAGATTGCGGTACTGAGTTCTTAAAGGCCACTCTAAATGAAGTTTGTAAATTATTGCGCATTGAGAAGATTAGGTCAACGCCATATCATCATGACAGTATAGACTCACTAGAGAATTGGTATAAACATCATGGTAGTTATTTGAGAATACCGACTAAAAGACTTCACCGCAAACCGGAGCTCATGGGTTCAGTATTGTTGTTTTTCGTATTTCAGTATTATCATTACTATTTAGTATCTATTGTCTACAGTTGTGCAGTTGATTTCTACTATTTTTTTAATTGGTGAACATTAAGAATATGTGTATCCTTACGAACTTGTGTTTAGAAAAAAAAAACTAGCAATGTACTAAATAACCATGTAGAAGAGAAGAACTTGGACTTGTGTAGAAATTAGGTTAATATTTTACTTTAATCATGAATCATACAGACTACTGTTTATGGGTTATTATTTTTAAATGTATTTGCATGTGTTGTTATATGTTTAAAACAAATAAACGAATGATTATGATTAAGCTATGAGGGAAAAATGATAGTCTGTATTTAGCATTATGAATCTCCTATTTTATGATTGATTAAGACCTAGTATTAATTAAAAATGAAAATTGTAATAACCTCAATGATAAGTTATGTCATGTATAGTGTTCTTTTCAGGGGAGGGAACCCCTTACCTTTTCAGGGGAGGTGTGATAGGCAGACGCTCTGGTATGCACGAAGTGCATATCAAGAGATTATAATAATTAAATCAGATAAATGGCGTCTTAAATGATAAGGGATTTCCTCTCGGAGCACGTAGGTTAGCAATATATAATAGCTAGTTGTAATATAGAGTTTAGAGTGTAAACCTGGACTTGGAGTAAACCATGTCGTAACAACATAGTGTTTCCTTCCTACGACCACCCTCCGGGCCCTCTCGACTGACGCTACGCTGCGCGTACCACAACACTAAGGTAGAACACCAAAAATACTGGCATAACCTAAGTACCTGCAGGCAAACCAAGGAGGCCCTCCAGACGATCAACCCCGGACTGTCAAGGAAGCTGATGCAGCTAAGGAGGCCAGCACTCCGTCTCCTAACGGGGGCCATTACTGGTCACGCCTTACTAAACAAGCACCTCTTCACTTTAGGTGTTACAGATAGCCCTCTCTGCAGAGCCTGTATGGAGGGTGAAGAGACAGCCGCCCACGTCATCCTGACATGCCCTGGGGTGGCAGCATACCGGGCAAAACACCTCGGATCACCGAGGTCCCTATCAGAAGTCGTCGGCAACGTCAAGGGTCTGCTAGGCTTTCTGTTAGAATTGGGTTGGCACGAGTAACGTTGTCAACCCACCACGCAAAATAGGCGCATTCGACGTCGAGTTGCGGAAAACTATAGCCCGCGTAAATCTATAACCTATATGTAACATGTCACGGGACATCGAGGGCATGGTGAGACGTTGTCCCACCTACCAAGAGTGCTCAAACGCCCCATGCAAAGAACCGCTTTTACCGATTGAAATCCCAATGCTTCCGTGGGAAAAAGTGGACTCGGACATTTTTGAAATAAGAAAAAAATACTTCCTAATATTGGTGGATTATTATTCTAATTATGTTGAAGTTTGTAGCTTACCTAATATCACTTCAAATGGTGTAATTCAAAACATAAAGGAAATATTTTCGCGTCATGGGATACCAGAGACTCTCATAACAGACAACGGTACGCAATATTCGAGCCGAGACTTTAAGAGATTTGCCACAGACAGAGTGGGATTTCAATCACGTGACGTCTTCACCTAACTATTCACAATCAAATGGTAAAAGCGAACGTGCGGTGCAAACCGTAAAAAATATGTTAAAAAAGGCAGTAATGAGTAACGGGGACTTTCACTTGGCACTATACTAAACTACCGGAACACCCCCCGGGACGGTTTGAGCTCTCCTGCGCAGCTTCTGATGAGTCGCAGGTTGAGGTGTAAACTGCCCGTACATCCAGAACTATTAAAACCACTACCCGTAGACTCGTCTGAACACCAAACAATGTTATGTAACCAATATAAGGCTAAGGAGAGGTATGAAAAACATTGTAAAGTGTTACCTACACTCAATATAGGTGACGACGTGATTTGTGTAGAAGGAAAGGCTAGAACTCGTGCTACTGTTGTGGGCAAGGCAGCGACTCCACGTTCATACATAGTTCAAAATGCGATGGGGGGTAAATTCCGACGTATTCGTCGTCACTTAATAAAATGTACAATGGACGAGAAGCCGGCATCTTCGAATTCAAACCCGCCGCAGCCATCAGCTGATAGCGCGGAAGAATTCAAGGACGCCTGCGAAGATGTGGGTCACGAGGGACCTGGCGAAAATGCACCTTATTGCATCGATAATAAGGTAGACATTAGATCAATGCCAGCTTCTGAGGGAATCATTACACGTAGGAAAGCTAAATTATTAGCAGAAAATCTGTTAAATCAAAATGCTCAATAAACCAATTGTAAATTTTAACAAGAACATTGTTAAAAAGTCTGTGAAAACAACTTAAACTACCTACCTACCTACTTTAAACGTCTTAAAATACCTATGTCCTATACTCTCATAACAAACATCAGGTACATAGTTTAAGGTGTTAAGGCGATATATCGATTGAAAGAGACACCCTTTGTTTTTCGCTCACGACGAAACGGGATGCAACCCTCTCCGAGAATGGCTTTTTAGACAGGTCTCGTTAAATATCTCACTGTGTGCAGGTTTATTAAATTTCCTCTTGTCAGTACCTAGATGAGGTAAAGTACCATCATATTAACTTAATCGTGTCTTTTAACAATGCGTTGTTTTAGTAGGAGTAGTGAGGAAAAAAAGGAAAATATAGACTCGACTTTGGATTTATTTTCTATAGACAAAATTTTAAGCAATCATGTTTCGCTATTGTCAGTCCCACAATCATATAGTCAAGAATCATATATCTGAAAATCAGCCCCTACTGTTTGCTAGTCTGGACAGGACAGCGTTTCAAAGTCTCCAAATTTCTCAATGTAGCGCCTTAATCACTGAGTAAAGTATGACACATTTACTACTGCATAAGGTTCAAAGTCACTTGAATCAATTGTTTTATTTTTTCATTCTCGTTTTCAATATCGATGTTTAGATAAAATGCAGCTAGGTATAATTTATAATACTAGCAAAAAGCAGAGCTTTGCGAGGGCTCGCGATTTTTTTTAACATACCTGTTATTCATTCAATGCAATGCAATTGACTGAAAAAACGGCCAAATTAGATATCTAACACGGTTAGTACTTTTTCCATCATCAAATTTTCCTTCGATGTTAAGCCTGGCCGCAGACGCACGGAATTTCGATACGGTTTCAGAGAGAGGGGAGTTGAAGCCTCTCGCTCTAAGAGCGAGATGCTTCAACTCCCCTCCCCTCCGTTTCCGTTCGGAATTCCGTGCGTCTGCGGCCAGGCTAATGCGGTTATTACACTATCCTGAATTCAGAATCCTGATTAGTGGAGGGGAGTTAAAGCATCTCGCTCTAACGTATTAGGTCCGAACCCTTCTAAGTGTCCTGAATTCAGGACAGTGTAATACCCGCTTAAGGTAGGTATTAGTAGGTATGCATAACATAAATAAATAAGACATCAATCCATCACAAGACGAAGAATTAGAAGTAAGTCAGTACTTACGTACGTATAAAAACAAAGATTTTACTTAATATTAGGTAGGTAAGTTTTTTAGAATAGAGAAAAAAATGATATGTCATTATTTTTTCTATCATTGTTCATACATAAAGAACAGTAACCTCCCAAGTAACACAGCCATACTTATTGAATAAAGTTTGAGTAATAGCGATCCGCGAAACTATAAGCTGAAACATTGTCTGAATAATGTCTGAGTACACGTGTATTCAGCTGTTATTCAAGCAATTTGGGCACAGTTTTAAATGCTTATATCTGTATAACAGCGATGTAAAGACTGGGTTATAGCTTAGTAATTGACCACTTAGCTGAGTAACGTCTGAAAAAAAGCAAAAATTTCTTTTATACAGTTGCTATTACACTTTTATTCAAACAAATGCATATGGACATTCTTATTAAGAAATTATTCAGAATTAAGTTCATTTGTGTAATATTTTTCAAACAATATTAAGAGTTAAATTGTAGAATAGAAAAAATTGCGATTTATTTTGCAGTGCGTGTTTGCTTTGATAGTTGTTGGAGGACTTGGAGGTGCACGGGAAATTGAGAATCGGTTTAAGTAAATGTTATCACGTATTTGTAACCATGATTACATGTTTAATAATACTGCGCAAGTAGTTTTATCGTGAATAGCATATGAATTATATCAATATTTTTTAAGCGCCGCTTAAATAATCAAGTTTAGTGATAGTAAACAAGACATAAATAAACAGTTTCAGAATTAACAAAAATAATTAGGATAGAACAGCTAATGCATATCTTTCAAAAGTTATGAATTAAATTATAAATGGTATTTTTAACTATAATTAATGACCAATATGAAGCATTTGATGTAAAAAATGATTCAGTTGTTTACTTAAAAATATGTTTTAATGGCGATTCAGTACAAGCTGGGTACAGGCTCTCTACGCAGCTATTTTACAGCATAACTCCGAATAAAAGGTCACAACTTTGTAACTATTAAGCTTTTATTTGAGTAATAGTGATCTGGCAGTACAAATATCTGAATAACACTTGAATACATTAACAAATGTGATTCATTACACCGAAATAAGCTCTATAAACAACCCAAAAAATACTTTTATACAGTAGCTGAATAATTGATAAAATGTGGAACCTTATGTGACTTGAAGACGAAATAAAACCTTTTACTCAAAATCAAGCTTTTTAATAGAAATTAACTACACCATTATTCAGCTTCAGTATGTGTTAGTTAGCTATAAACTATGACTCTTATTTCCTTTTTACCTAAATAAGCTGATTAAAGAACCCAGACAACACTTTCATACAGTAGCTGAATAATTGATAAAATGTGGAACCTTATGTGACTTGAAGACGAAATGAAAGCGGTTACTCAAAATGCAGCTTTTTAATAGAAATTAACTTCACTATTATTCAGAAGATAGCTGCCGAGGACACTATTTTACAGCATATAGTGGTTTATTACGTAATAAGCTGAGTAAAGTTTGTATATCAGTATTTGATAAGTAGGTTTATTCAGCTACTTCTACTATTATACAGCTTAATGCTGTCATGGGCACTCTTTTTCAAATTACAGTCATCTGCGATGCTTTAAGCTTAATAACATCAGTGTTAAATGCGATATAGACGTTATTACTAAGCTTTAAGAAAAATACTCAACTTATGCTTGTTTACTACTATACCATTTAGTGGTTTTTAGGATTCCGTGCCTGGAGGGCCCAAACGGAACCCTATTAACTCACGCGTCCGTCCGTCCGTCCGTTCCGTTCGTCGTCTGTTACACAGGTTGGAGCTATAATCTTTAAATTTTCACAGTATTTATTTTTCTAGTTGACCCAAAGCCACACAAATTGTCAACTTATTTTTAAATGATTTTAAGGAGGGCTCCCATACAGCTAAAAGGGGGTGAGATACATTTTTTTCACCTACCCCATCGTGTGGTTGGGCATCGTTGTTTAGAGCTCATTGAGTAAGATAATTATACACAATTTATGGTTTGTGAAGCCATCAAAGTTAACATTTTTTACAAAATTTTGTTCCTAAGAATTTCTTGATTTCCTATTCACCTATAAATATGAAACTTGGTGATAATGTTTATTATTACCGACACTTTACCAACAAATACTAATGTATTGATAAATCAGATTTTTTCTTTGATATTTCCTTATTTTTCTTATAAAAACAAACTTAATTTTGCTGTTGGTTAGGAACCCTAAATTTCCTAAGTCCGACTCGCACTTGGCCGGTTTTTACAAAAAGGTGTCCGTACGGAACCCTTTACTGTGCTTGCTCCGACATAACATGGCCGGTATTTTTTATGTAATGTAAGTACCTCAGAAGCACATCATTTAATTTTACATGGGTGGCACTAAGATAGTTCGATATAAATGTTAGTATGTAACAATGTGCTATCCCATACAACTTTTACATTTTGTCAAGCGGAAGCGTTCGCTAGCGAAATTATAATTTTCAATCAATGTAAAAGCTAGATTGAAAAATTATCAGACAGATGTCTTGGGTTCAAATCCCACCTTTGGCGGATAAATAATAATTATTTTTTCAATCCCTGTAAAGTATAATTCCAGGAAAGTACCCTATAGATTTTGATATCCTTGAGAATGTCGATATGTACGTTTTTGCGTCATAAACGGCCGTACCTTTTTAAATACGTTAACTAAGAAGTTTAATTTTTTCACAGCTTCAATAGTCTGTATACCTGAATAATAAGGTTCTTTATTCTTTAATGGTACATGACACCCTGTAAGGGCACTCAATAGTATATCTTAAATCTAGGTATACATATATACATTAAAATATTTAAAATTATTTGAACTGGCCGAGTTTTAAGTTTAACTCGAGACCTATCCACACAATCCCGACAAAAAATGCTTTGAGTTTCACACTGACATGTTGTCTTTTACAGTACTGTACTTAAACAATTCGTATTAGAGTACCTAGTTTTATTTCACGAGCGCGGGTGAGCCATGGTTGAGCTATAGGTAGGTACATGCACATTGTCTATATGTGTGTCAGTGTAGGAGCTATGAGTTCACGTTGTGTTTGTATGTGTCACAACTACAACAATGGCCAACCCGCGCTCCTCTTATAGGAATCGCAATTTTAAGACTATCTTTCTCTAGCAAAGCGTGTCAGCCCCTTGACAGTACACCTACTCCCATAATGTTACTGTTTAAATGGAAATCTAAATTAATATTAATATCCACTTATTATAAATTACTCACTATTAATTTGCATCCAGCCAAAATATCCAAAAAGCTCAAAAATGCACATTTTTGTACTTGACAATCATTTTGTTCACATCGCATTAACTCTTTAGTTTTCTAACAGATGGCGTTCGCAGTAAGCGTTAGCCTTTGGTTACCCTACTTCATGAAGCTATTGGTTTCATAACTTGGCTCAACAGATGGCGTTGGTATCGTAATATTTATTTTTCAAATTATAGTTTATAAATCGTTTTTTTTCGTGTTAGATAACACATCTAGACATAATTCTGAACTACTACGCGAAAGTTCACATCCAAGAACTTGATAGTTTTGTCGTAAAAGGGGTTACAAGGATGTATGGGAAGTGGCCTATAGAGTGGGCTCGCTTCGCTCGCCCTAATAATTTATATAACGTAGGTAGTTGGAACCCCAAAGTGTAACACTGCTCAGTAGCGAATAATTCATTTTAAAAATATAAGAATGACGCAAAAGGCGCTAGAAAGTGCTGTACGCGAGCTTCAGAAAACAATTACGACAATGACTGAACGGATCGCCGCTCTCGAGACGAAGATAATCGGACAAAACGCCGTAATAATCGACCAAACTGAAGCCATAAATTTGCTAAGAATTAACAAAGAGGGTAAAACTATGCAGAAGGAACCTCGTAAGTCAATCAGCAATCCAACTCCCCCGACAGCGCTGCAGCGCCCCGTTCGCCAAGCGCGACTAAAAGCCGCGGAAGCCACAAATAATAAAAAATCAAGCGCTGCCGCAGCTGCAAAGCCACAGCTCTCGGACGTCGCATCGAAACCGACAATCCCCGAGGTAAGCCGAGCGGCGGACAAGCCGCCCGCTCCCTCTCCTGAGACACCTGCACCGAGCTGTGTGGCCACAACACAAGCGGTGAATACTGACCAGGCGCATGATGTGAGTACCAACAATACTAACTTAGCCCTAGATAATGAGGAGGAGATATAAAAAACGAGTGTGGAAGCTGACGAATGGAAAACAGTGAGCCGCAAACGATCCAAGTCGAAACCAATACTGATGAGCACTGGGAAAATTGACGACAATCTTCAAGCAATTGCACGGCGAATGTACGTACAGGCCTGGTCATTCAGACCCGAGACCACCAAAGAAAGCGTGCTTAATTATTGCATGTAGCATCTACCGAATTAATAGTTGAAAAGAGAACGATTAAAACTGAAAAGCACGCTGCCTTCGTAATTGGCTTTCCAGAATGTGTAGCTGCGCGAATATACACGCCGACTTTGTGGCCCCACGTTGTGAAGATAGCGGAATGGTGTCGGAGGGGAACTGGCGGGGCGCGCGGGGCGCAACCCGCCGACACTCCCGCCTCGGCCGGCCTGCGCGAGCGCACTCCCGCGCAGTGTTGCCAGAGCACTTCCGTCAAAAAGCACGATCGGGTGTCCAAAAAAGCACGTTTTTAGGGTTCCGTATCAGAAGGGTCGAAAATGACTCCTATTGCTGTCACTCACGCGTCCGTCCGGCCGGATCCGTCAGTCGTCTATCACAAAATTTTGTTCATAAGAATTTTTTTCTTGCCATTGACCCATAAACTTGAAATTTGGTATATACTGTTCATTATTACGGATATTTTACCGAGAAATACTTATATTTTGATAAAACAGGTTTTTTTGATTGGAAATTTCCTTATTTTTAATGTTAAAACCAACATACTTTTGCGGTTGGTTCGGAAACCTAAATAAGAATAAGAAGAATAATTTATTGAAAAACATATTGTACAATAATAATAACTATAGGCTAGGAGCTTACAATTAGATGGTAATAAATAGCACGTGCCTGAGCTAGGAAACCCTGTGTTTCAGGCAAAGAAGAGCTTACAATTACTTAAAAATATTCACATGCAAAAAGAGAAATACAATTTTATCTTAATAAGTAGTACAAATAATTAACAAGAAGATATAGGGGAGAGGGGGGCAGCTATCACTGGAGGCAGCTTAGAACAAATGCGTTCAAAGACGTATTTTTAGTGCGATTATGGTCCAAATCCATTTTTTGGGCTCGCAACACTGACCCCCACAACTGTCACTTGACAGATTTGACGTTTGCCAGAAAATGAACGAACCAGTAACATATTTTGATTTGGATGTCATCCGTTAGCGGTTTTGCTCCCCGTGTCTAAGGATTTTCAGGCTGTATTTGAAGGAAGCGGTAATTGAAACTTAATTTATTCGATAGTACAATCTATTCGCTTTAGTGACGAAGAATAAACAATGAGAATTTGCAATTGTTTTAGAAGATATCAATGTTTATTTTTTAAATTGGTGTTGGGGTAGTTTTGATAAAAAAAATAGGAGGCAGTTTTGATTAGCAGTCTGTTCAAAATTACCCCGGCCATAACTAATGTTCATATCTGCCCCGATATAAACTGACATGTAGGTGGGTACGTAAACTAAAATAATATCTTAGTTATTTTAGTAAACGCTCATTTACCTGAATTAATTAGTTTTGTACTGATTACGTTTAGTCTTGTTTGGTATAATATTTATTAGAATTCTTTATATACAATATTACTATCTATAAAAGGGTTAGCAGGGAAAGGAAGAACGTTTGGCCCCTGTGAGGAATAGTGGAATTGGTAAATGTGAATTGTTTGTCGCCTCATAACTAGTAATCACTCCAACTTTCAGTAGTAGTTTTTTAGTAGGGTAGTTTTGAACAATAGTGTGTTCAAAACTACCTCAAGGGGGCAGCTTTAGTAAATGTGCGAAGTCCGATACGCACTTGGCCGGTTTTCGTCACATCCAGAGTATTGAGCATTTACTACATCGTGTACACATTGCACGACACGAACGATAGAGCTTGCAGTTGCAGGACAAGTTCTTTCCTGCAACGACTGGTAAAACATAACTTTTAACTTTAGGATATCAAAGCGTAGGGTAGGAGAGAAAGATTGTTTAACACAATGATTGTTAGAAAAAAAATACAGTTTTAGAGAGTACCAAACCAATATTACCTCCCCATTTTTAGGGTTCCGTAGTAAACAAGGAACCCTTATAGTTTCGCCATGTCCGTCCGTCCGTCCGTCCGTCCGTCCGTCCGTCCGTCCGTCCGTCCGTCTGTCCGTCCGTCCGTCCGTCCGTCCGTCTGTCCGTCCGATCCCCGTTTTTCTCAGTAACCGTTAGTGCTAGAAAGCTGTAATTTGGCATGAGTATACATATCAATGACGCCGACAAAACGGTAGAATAAAATCTTTAAAAAAATTTTTTTTTAGGGTACCTCCCCTACATGTTTTTCTGCCAAACCCCATCGTATGGGGTATCGTTGGATAGCTCTTTTAAAAATATTATAAGGTTTCTAAAAGCATTTTTTGATTAAAGAATTGGTTAGCGTGATATTAAGCTTTGAAGTGATAATTTTTGCTATGGTCAAGTGTCCCCCCCCCCTGCCAGCTAAACGGTGGCTACTAGGCATGTGAAAAAAATCATGGTAGTAGTATATACGATGAATTTAAAAGGAAAACTATCACAGCTAAGTAGACATTACTAGTTAACGAGTAATAGTCGAACTTCAGAAATGTACTTTGCAAAAGCAAACGTTCGTACAATTTCCATTGATACCTTAGATAATGTTGTTAATTCTTTCAAAATCATAGTAAATATAAGTTTTCGAACTTTTTAGTCCACATAATGTAAAGGGTAGACGACTACGGAACCATACCTTGCGCGTGGCCCGACACGCACTTGGCCGGTTTTATTAGTAGTAAAATCATAAAGCACCATAGCACTTAAAAAAGCACGGTTTTAGCACGTTTTAGGGAGCGCACGTAAAAAGCACGTTCGTATGCAAAAAAGCACGTAAAACCGTGCTAAAAAGCACGTTCTGGCAACACTGCTCCCGCGCCCGCCAGTCCCGCCACCACTCGCGCCGCACTCCAACGCTAAACCGCATCGGATGAATAGGTTGACAGTATGCCACCAAAATATAGTTGCGCTAGAGAATAAAACACTCCGTCTAGAAGTACTCCTGCAGGGCGAATTAAGGTGTGATATCCTCGCGATCACCGAACACTGGCTGCCTATAGGAAAGTTAAAATGTGTCACTGTATCAATGTACATAATGGAGCCTTAATTATTTTGATTAAAACCCAAGAATTTCATTTTTTACAATTTTAATGACGACGAGCGTCTTTACAGAGTTCGGTATAAAAGGTGAATGCGCCGGGTAGGCATTTTAAAATATTAAAATTAAGTTTTAGCGCCTATCAGAAACGAACGGCAACAAGTTTCGCGCAGACAGACGATCAGAGTCTGAACAGTCACTATCGACGGGTACCAATTAGTGTCATGTATTGCAGAACCAATTCAGTGCATGGCGGCTCATGCTTATTCGTTAGAGAAACTGTAAAGTGTGTAGAAAATACCGAGCTAGTAAAGTTAGCGACAGAAAGATGTTGCGAAGTTTCTGCCATTGACTTAGTTGACTTTAATATTACTGTAATTTGCATTTATAGGACTAACTTAGTAAGCGTAGGCGAATTTCTTGAGTGTTTTAGTCGGTTGCTCGATAAGACGACTGATTTGAACGTAAGCTGCCTAATCGTGGGTGATTTTAATATCAATTGTCTAGGTGATATAGTAACGCGGATCAGAAAAGATGGTCACATATGTTGGCTACCCATGGCATGGTGAATGAAGTTGACTTTCCCACTCGTGTTACAAAAACCTCGTCAACCTGTCTGGACCACCTATACTCAAATTTATCTACGGGGTCCGTGAGTGTTTCACCAGTCGTCACAAATTTGAGCGATCACTATGCCTTCATAGCCGAGGTGAGAGTGAGAACCAAAAGCGAACTGGAAAGCACTCCTACATTCGCTAGAAATTTCTCACTCAATAACCAAGCCAACTTTGCCGCGGCCATCGACAGTGTTGACTGGGACAATATACTAACAAAAAACATATATGCTACAAATCTGGCAAATTCTATTATAAACATAATAATTAATAAATATGAGATATGTTTTCCCCTCGGTTCTCGAGTGGCGACCACGGACCGGAAGGCGCAGCGTGGGTAGACCCCCCACAAGGTGGACTGATGACCTGGTAAAGGTCGCGGGAGTCCGCTGGATGCGGGTGGCGCAAGACCGGTCATTGTGGCACTCTTTGTGGGAGGCCTATGTCCAGCAGTGGACGTCTTTCGGCTGATATGATGATGATGATGATGATGTTTTCCCCTTAAAAAAGTAAATTCGTGTAAGAAGCAAGGTTGTTCGTGGATAACTCAGGACGTTAAAATGTATAAATCTTTATTATTTGATATCTTAAAAGTTAGCGATAGGTATTCTGATAACAATATTATTATGGAATTAATATCTGACATGAAAATTCATTACGACAGGTTGGTACTGCGTGAGAAGTCCAATTAGTATAATAAAATAATCGCTATACATAAGAACAAATCGAAGGCTCTGTGGAATATAGTAAACAAAGAGCGGGGTAAGCACAACACCTTGACACTCGATGTTACCGACGCGATTTTGAATAACGACGGAACTAAATTTTTGACAAAAAAAAGACGCAGTGGACGCCATGAACAAAAGGTTTCTAGGTGCGGCAGCGGCGTGCGGCGCGCCCTGCGCCGACGTCGCGCGCGCCCTGGGCAAGCTTCGTACTGCGCGGCCCGCCGCGGACCGCTCTCTGCGACTTGCTAAATTCAGTTCTGACGAGGTTTATCAAATAATAATGTCACGAATTCCGCCTAAGCCCTCCAAGGATGCATATGGCGTCAACATGTTACTGTTAAGGATGGCCCCAGGGTCGCTTGCGACGTGCTTGGCGAGGTTGTTTAACATGTGTCTTAAAGAAGGTTAATATCCCTCTCCGCTTAAAATCAGCAAAGTAGTGCCACTTTTTAAAGGTAAAAGGAAAAGGGTCGACATGGATGCCTATAGCCCTGTCTCCATAATCCCAGCTATAGCGAAGGTTCTGGAGAAGGGCCTCAGCAGTCGTCTCTCGAACTTTTTAGCCGCTACGGGTGCCCTGTCTGAGAAGCAGTTCGCATATAGAGAGGGCCAGTCAACGACATCTTTGACTCGTGAGTTGTTAAAACGTATCATGGCCGCAAGGGAGAGAAAACAGCAGGTTGTGGTCTTGTGCTGCGACCTGTCAAAGGCCTTTGATGTAGCAGATCATGGCGTGATTGCAGAAAAGCTGCGCCATTATATGGGATAAACGGCGCGCCGCTATCACTGTTTGATAGTATGCTGCGGAACAGGTTTCAGATAGTCGTAGGTGATGGAGGAAGAGTGAAGTCAGACCCTCTGGGAGCCTCAATGGGCGTAGCACAGGGATCATCGATCTCCAACCTGCTGTTTTCTCTGCTCTTGAATGACCTGCCCGAGTCCATAGATACTGCCGAGGTTCTGATGTATGCTGACGACGTCGCCGCAGTTGTCACTGCTCCGAGCGTTGACAGCATTGAACAAAAACTTAACCTAACTACTGCACAGCTGGCCGAGTGGTTTGATGTGAACGGGCTATCCTTGAACCTGAAGAAAACCCATTATATTGTTTTCAATCTCGCTGGCCGTCCGACAAGACCGCTCACTGTCAGGGTGGGCAATGAGGTACTCGAACAAGCCACTAATACAACCTTCTTAGGGTTTGAGATCGACACGTGCCTGGCTTGGAATCAGCACGTAGACAGGCTGTGTGGAAAATTGGGGAGCGCGTGCTTTGCACTGGGCCGGGTTGCGAGGTCGGTGCCTGCAGAGGCGGCGCGCACCTGCTATTTCGCCACGGTGCACTCACTGCTGCAGTATGGCGTCGAGCTTTGGGGACGCTGTGCAGAGTGGGAACGGGTGTTCCGCCTCCAAAAACGCGCAGTAAGAATTATCGCTCGAGTTCCCCACGATACCGATGCGAAGCCTCATTTTATCAAGCTGGGCATATTAACACTCCCGGCAATGGCGGCAATAGTCATTCTGCATGTGGCTGTATATGTGAGAGTGAATCTGGCGTCTTTTAAGTCGTTTAGAATGATTAGCTCGTACGAAACAAGAAACGCAGATAAAATTGTAGGTATAAGCCGGAAGTTGACAAAGTCAGGTAAACTCACTCACGTCATGGGTCCCACTGTATACAATAAGTTGCCTAAAAACATAATTGATGCTCTAAGCTTGGGCAGTTTTAAATGCCGCCTAAAGCAGTGGCTTATCGAGCAATCGTTTTATAGTTATAACGAATTCATTGCGTAGGTATAAAGTATAATACTGTTATTCGTATTTTAATGTAGTATAACATACTATATTGTAATTTTAACTATTATTATTATTATATTGTATAACATTGAATAATTAATCAGAATTGTTGGAATAATATTGTAGTACATCACTAGGTACTACTACTAATTATTTATAAATGACGTGTAAATTGGTTTTACAAATAAATTATTATGATTATGATTATAATTGTGTAATGACATACTTTAATGGCATGGGCTATAGGTTAAATATACTTACTTAATTGAACTGTATCTTTGGTACTTACCTACTCCCAAGAGTAAATAAACAAAAAAAGTAAAATAAAATCGTAATACTAAAAGTACAAGTCTTGTGCATGTTCGTATCAATGTCACGAACGTGACTTTCTATTCAAGTATTAAAAATAGGTGTTATTTTTTTTATAAGGGGGAATATGGGTAGATTTTAGAATAGATACCCAACTCACGACCCACCAGGTCGAAAACCTTTTTTAATGTTAGTATGTACCTAGTTATACTGAGCATTTTCCGCAAGTCGACATCCAACGTGCCTATTTTGCGTGTAATGTTAGTACCTAAGTATAAAATATATATAAATATGGTTTTGGGTTATATAACTGGTTTAGCGTTAATCTTAAGAAATCCTTTTGGGGGAGATGTTGTTGGTAGATTTAAGAATATTAAATGTATACCCGCACCTGAGTTAATAAATCAGTTGTTGTATTGAACTTGCGGTGTTTCATTGTTACTACAAGGAGATTTCAGGAGTAGCTCTATCACATACCAGATGATCAAAATTTCACCCAAGTTGCCGTCGTTTCCAGGCGCCTGAAACATGTTTTCAGTCCATTTCAGAAGTAGCTCTATCACATATCAGATGATCAAAATTTTACCCAAGTTGCCGTCATTTTCAGGCGCTTGAAACATGTTTTCCGTGCGTTTCAGGCCACTATCGGATGACGCTAAAACCTGAAAACCCGTTTTCAGCCATTTTCAGGACCCGTTATGGGCCTTTTGAATGTACATATCAGTATATAGCGAAATTTCCAGCAGGAGTGACAGAGATAGCAGCAGTAGATAGAAATAGCTATACTCGAAACATTCGAGAAGAAAGAACATTATCGAAGGGTGAAGACTCCATACCGGCTTTCATTTCCGAAGTTTCTAGAAACTTCGATCGCAAACATTCTAAATCGTTCGGTACCTATGCAAGTACACTACTCGGCGGGTATAGAACTAGAAATTTCGATTGCTTACATTATATAATCGATAGTTAACGCACGTCAGGATAATTGTTAGAGCGAGACAGCTTTATTTTCCAGAACTTTACGGGGCGATCGATATCCTTCTAGAACATTCTCGAAGGGTGACTACTCCATACAGGCTTTATTAGACTATTTCCGAAGGTTTTAGAAACTTCGATCGCGAAAATTCTAGATCGGTTCCTATGCAGGTACCTACTCGGTGGGTATAAAGCTAGAAATTGCGATTGCTGCCGTAAGTAGTAGTAAACCGGTGTAACAATTCAACAATTATTATTCGAGCAGATTCATTTGTTACGATCAGACGTGTTGAATTGTTTTACAAAATTAATCTTGCGCAAAAACATTGACCTCGATTTTGCCGCGACGCCACTAAGTGTGTCACGCGTTGTACTGTGAAGTTAACTATGTCGTCTTAGTGATTTGTTCATTTTCTCTATTATGGGTGACCGTAGCCCATTTATCCGGAGTGAGAAAATTGTGCGCAGCCCTCCGCCGACGCCCTCGCCTCGGCCAACTGAGAATGAAAATGCCCAACCGCCGACCGCAGCAGGAGCTGCACATACGCCGGAAACTGTTTTGTCGAATGACCTTATGATTTGGCTGAACTCCATCGAACACTGCCTCAATGAAGTATGCTCCATCTCAACAGAAGGGAAACTAAACTCGGAAAAGAAGCTAAAAATTAGCAATCTATGCCGCAAAGTTTCAAATGGCTCTGCCAATTTAGCTCTGCAGTACCAGTCATTAAAGAAAGATGCCCTTGTAAATCATTGCATGGTGCAGGCCCTTCAAGAAAAACAGGACCTGTCAAGCCGTCTTCAAGCCCTCAAACAGACAATAGATAGTTCGTCTAAACCGTCCACAGCACTATCCCTTGCTGATATGGTGAAAAGTAGTGGCAAAAACATGATTAAACCAAACAATCTGAGCTCGGTGGCTATTTATCCGATAGATAAAATGAAAAGTCGTCCGCGGCTGCGAGTGTGATAGAGTGCGGTATATCGGATCACCATATGATCGGCTTAAGTTTGGACCTTGACCGTGAACATTGCAGCAACATATTGCAAAAAAATACGTGTTTAGTATTGGATGATAAACTCGTCAAAGATAAATTAGATAACTTCGATTGGTCACAGTTATTGTTTATAGTTTGTCCCTTGTTACTTTATCATAAACTTTCTCATATATTTGGATCAATTTATCGTGAAAGTAAGGTCGAAAAAAGAGTGAAAAAAAGCAGGAGTACGCAACCATGGATAGACAAGAGGTTATTTATTATGACAGCTAAAAGGGACGAGTTGTTTCGAGTGTGGAAGGCGACACCATATAATATGAACAAAAGGTTGGAGTACACTAAATATCGAAATAAGGTAAATAAACTCATAAATATTGCTAGAAATAAGTACCGCAGACAAGAAATTAAAGAATGTAAAAATGATTATAAAAAGATTTGGAGTGCAATTAATAACTGGTTAGGGCGAATAAAATTAAATGTTGATGGGGTAATTATGCGATACTTGGGTAAGCTAGATAGTGTTCATGGTTTATGTAGTCGATTTTCTGAAACATTTACTCGGGAAATATTGAATATAAAACACACGTGTAATGTTAAATTTCTGGATCGTAGTTCTTATGTCAAGAAAATAGATTTGTCTTTTAGGTATAAAAAAGTAACGGCAACTGATATAAAAAAAATTGTTAATAATTTGAGCATAAAAAAAAAAAGCGCCAGGCATTGATCAGATTAGAGTGCAAGATATCAAATATATTAAGAAACAGTTACGTCCTATTTTGGCCAACTTTGTTAATATGTGTGTGTTGAAAGGTGTTTATCCAGAAAACCTGAAAAAATCTATTATTAGACCTATTTACAAAAGCGGTAATCACTTAGAATACTCTAATTACAGGCCTATTGCAATCTTATCAGTCATTAATAAAATCGTGGAAAAAGTAATCGTCGGACAAATATCAGGTTTTCTGGAGAAACATAACATACTTACGAACGCGCAGCACGGGTTTCGAAGAGGTCGTAGCACGGGGTCGGCGTTGGCACAATTCTCAGACGAAATAAATAGTCGTTTAAACGAAGGTAAGCAGGTTCTCGCGCTTTTCATAGACTACAAAAAGGCGTTTGATACCCTAGACCATGAAGTTCTGCTGCAGGCAATGAGAGAATGTGGCATCGCCGGCCCCGTTAACGACTGGTTCCGCAGCTACCTGGCGGGCAGGACCGTGCGCACGAGCATCGCCGGGAGCACGGGCGCGGAGTGTGAGGTCACGCTCGGGGTCCCGACCGGCTCGGTGTACGGCCCTGTCGGCTTTCTGATGCTCGTCAACAGTGTTGTCAACGTCGTGCGCAAGTGTCAAGTATACATGTATGCGGATGATATGTGTTTACTGTATGCAGATACAGATATGTCTGAAGCTCATAAAAATATTCAGAGCGACTTTGTTAGCGTAATTAAATGGGCCCATGATAACGGAATAATTATAAATTTTAATAAAACTAAATGTATGCACATATACTCCCCATACAACCGTAAGGCTGCTTCTGTCAATTATGCGGACCATGGTGTCGTCGGTCACGGGTACGACTGTTTACACAACCAATTTAATAATAACTGCGACTGTCAACCGTTGGAATTCGTACAAACATATAAGTATTTGGGCTTGCAAGTTAATAGTCATTTCAATTGGAAAACACATGTTACTACAGTTTGTTCTAGACTTCGTTCAGTTCTTAGTAAGTTGTACCACTTGAACAGAGTAGTTAGTAAAAAAACCATGCTCGTTGTGTATTATGCGTTAGCTGACTCTGTTATAAATTATGGTCTTGGTGTATATGGTAGAACCTTTAAAACATATTTCAATGAAATAAAAAAGTTACAAATAAGATGTATGAATGAAATACCTTGTCAATAAAAAAGCAAAAAATAAGCTTAGAGGTGATTATTATATTGATTTTTTAAGGGAAGAAAAAAAGTTAAGCATAATTGAACTAAAAAGTAGATTAAAGAGGACATTTTTGGAAAAAATACTTTAGTGTTTTTTTTTCCGAATATGTGTTCTGCATTTACAAATTAAAAAAAAAACAATAAATAAATAATGATAGCATTTTTACTGTTTGTGTGTATAATTGCTGTAAGGAAATAAGGTGTAACGCCGACATAAAAAGTTTCACAGTTTAGGCACTGTCATGTTTAATATTAAGCTCACATTGTCATTTGCATTGGAATTACGACAAATATACATGGTAAATATCCCGTTATTAATCGTAATTCTACTGTCATGTCTAGTGTTTAAATTTAGTTCATACATAATAATAAAATTAATAGCACATAGTACTCGTACCTAACATTAGCCAATATGAGCGCGATCTCGCCAACAAACTGTTATCACAGTTTGGCGAGCAACATAAATTTGTTACTGTGGTTATGTACTTTGATTAATAAATTAAAAAAAAAAAAAAAACAAGCGAAGACACTAAAAACCTAGTGCAAAAAATTATTAAGCCAGAGGAAATTCAATTCAATTTATTTAAATCAGACAATGTCCATAGAATATGTTAGTAACAGATGAAGAGAAAAATTAATCTTAAACCCTATGTTAGTATTACATCTAATTTAATTTAATTTAAATTAAAAAATATTATACACATGACCCCCTCTGGAGTCTGGAGTCCATGTGTATGGAGTCCCAGTGCCTCCATATTGTACTGGCCGGATACTCCACCAATACCTTCAGGAGACTGAAATGAAGCTACATGTTAGGGCAGTGCGCAAGGTGAAAAATGGAGAAGTCATTATAAGTACAGAGTCTAAGGATGATATAGAGAAATTGAAAAAGACGTTTCAGAAAACATCCCCGGACCTTAACTATCGACGAGCCGCACAAACGCAGACCTAGAATAGTAATAATCGGAGTGCCGTCGTCCTTACAGGAACAAGAGGTCTACAAGTGCATATACGAGCAAAACCTTGCCGACAATCTAAAAGACTCTTCGCGCCAAAGTTTTTTGTCCTCGATCAAACTAAGCCACAAATCGGGAAGAAAAGACGCTGACACGTGCAATTACGTTATTGAAGTACCAGCCCTTGTACGTAAAGCCCTTATATCGCAACACCGAGTTTTCGTCAACTGGTCTTCGTGCCCAGTAAGAGACTTCACATTCGTCACCAGATGTTACAAGTGCCAACAATTTGGACATGCCGCTAAGACTTGCAAACAGGCAGAATACACGTGTGGGCACTGCGATATTGGATAGTGATTTTAAATGTGGATTAGAGCTAGCCTAGGTAGAACCTGTCATTGTACGTGATCCGGAAGCTCTAATCCACATTCTTCTTCTTCTTTCGTGTCGAGGTTCCTCAAACAAGGTCCCCAAGGTCAAGGCCCAATGAGCAGCTATGGAGACAGCCTTGACCGTCGCGTCTCTCAGGTCGTGTTCTGAGCAGGAGAGTGGGCATGTGGGGCACGACAGCAGGTGTGCCATGGTTTGTGGTCCCCATTTGGCCATGTTCTCCTTGCAGCGGCCAACCCGCGATCTGAGCCTGTTTAGCGCCCTCCAGGTTGGCCATGGTTGCTTGTAGCCTGGTGGTAATTGCTCCGAAACTGGCACATAGACGTTAGGCGGAGGGCGTTGAGTCTGCCACAATCGGCAGCGAGCATCGGAGGGGGCGTGAGTCAGAGGACCAGTGCTCCGCATAAAGCTCTTGCGGCTCTTGAGACGGGCGGCTGGTGGGTTGTGACCGTTCAGTGGGTGGCGTGGATCGTGCATTTGCTTATCTTTCTCCACAGAGCAAGCCACCTCTCTACGGATATCTGGAGGGGCAATGCCCGCGAGTGGGTACAACTTATTGAGCGGAGTAGGTTTGAGACAACCAGTGATGATGCGGCAGGTATCATTGAGTGCAGCGGTCACGAGGCTGGAATGTGTGGATCGATGCCATACAGGGCGTATTCTCCAGCAGAAAAACACAACGCTAGACCGGTGGTGCGCACAGTGTGCGCGGAAGCGCCCCAGCTTGTTGACGTTAGCCTCCACAGTAAGTTGTTACGGGCACTGACTTTCATGCGGGTGTTGGTGCAATGCGTCTTATACGTCAGCGCCCTGTCGAGCGTGATTCCCAGGTATCGCGGGTTGGCACAAGGTTCAATAATCGCTCCCTCCCACGTTATACTAAGGGGTCTCTGCGATTGATGGTTGCGCAAGTGGAACGCGCAGGATTGTGTCTTGCTCGGGTTTGGTCGAAGGCAGTTGGCCCGGTAGTATTTGCCAAGGTTCTCCAGTGCTTCAGACAGGCTTTCTTCTACCTCTTCAAATGATCGGCACTGTGCTGCCAGGGCTAGGTCGTCAGCGTAGAGAAAGCGTTGAGTCCCTGATGTGCTGGGCTGGTCATTGGTGTATAAATTGAAGAGGGTTGGGGCCAACACGCTACCCTGAAGCAGACCGTTTTTCTGGCAGCGCCAACGACTTTTGTCGGTGTTAAGATGGACCTGGAAGCGGCGATTACGGAGCAGCTCCCCAAGGATTCTGACAAGTCCCATGTCCCGCGTGACATCTGCAACTTTGGATAGTAGGATCTTTATGTTTACAGTGTCGTAGGCGGCGGATAGGTCGACAAAAGCCACGCCCGTGACCATACCAAGCTCAAACCCATCCTCAATGTGCTGCGTCAGCTTCAGTGTCTGGCTCGTACACGACTTCCCAGGGCGAAACCCTGCCTGTCCGGGAATGAGTTGGGGGTCAACTGCTTGTGTCAGCCGGTTAAGTAGCAGCCGCTCGAAAAGCTTGTAGGTGTGGCATAGTAGGGAGATAGGGCGGTAGCTTTTGGCGTCATCGGGGGATTTTCCAGGCTTTAGCAAAGCGACTATCTTTGATTAACGCCAAGCTCTTGGTATATGAAGTGTCGCGAGACAGTCGTTAAAGAGGTACAGAAGCCACGATGTCGCCACTGGCCCAAGATGTTTAATTTGTTCCACCGCGAGGTCATCTACTCCAGATGCTTCCCGTTTTTCAGATTTTTCACTGCGACAGAAAGTTCACCTTGTGTGAGTGGCTTGCTCAGTTCTTGATTGCTCTCCTGCGTTTTTGAAAAGTTGAACCGCCTTCGGAACGGGACCTGGATGGGCTGCACAACAGCCTGCACACGGCACATAATGGGTCTATGCTGTATTCTCGGAATGGGTGCGCAAATAGCCTTGGTGCACTGGGCGGAGACTTCAACTGCTTCACCATCCCGGTTCGTAGCCCCAGGTCGTGTTGTGGCTGTTAAAATCTCCGACAACTAGTTTGGTACAGCCATGAGTCGGATCGCTGGGGGTCCAAGGTTGAAATGGTTGGGCCGGCGGTTTATACACAGAAGTAACCGTACATGAGCCAATGTCCACGGTTATGACCTCCATTGTGTTCAGACAGACGGAAGAAGAAGATGTAATCTTTAGATCGGGCCTGGCAAAGATGGCACTGTCGTACTTTGGGTGTGGTGTTTCTGCTACCAGAGTAAGTCCGGGTATCTGCGGCCGTGTTTGGCCTGCGTCACGATGGGTTTCCTGGACGCATAGGATATGGCATTGCGTCTCGCGGCACAGTTCCGAAAGGAGTAGCGTTTTGTCCTGTGAGAAGCCTTCAATGTTAAGGCGATATATCGATTGAAAGAGACACCCTTTGTTTTTCGCTCACGACAAGACGGGATGCAATCCTCTCCGAGAATGGCTTTTTAGACAAATCTCGTTCAATATCTGACTGTGTGCAGGTTCATTAAATTGTCAGTACCTAGATGAGGTAACATACCATCATATTAACTTAATCGTGCCTTTTAATAATGCGTTGTTTTAGCAGGCTGAGGAAAAAAAGGAAAATATAGACTCGACTTTGGATTTATTTTCTATCGAGAAAATTTTAAGCAATCATGTTTCGCTATTGTCAGAACCACAATCATATAGTCAAGAATCATATATCTGAAAATGAGCCCCTACTGTTTGCTAGTCTGGGCAGGACAGCGTTTCAAAGTCTCCAAATTTCTCAGTGTAGCGCCTTAATTGAAATGACTGTCAAAGCTGGCTCTGAGAAGTGCCGTTTTTGGTGATCGCATGTGTAATTTGGTCTAATCCACATTTAAAATCACTATCCAATATATCAACTCCGAAAAAAGGTCGTAAAGAATGTCGTATCTTCATAGGAATCTCACGGCACTTAAGTCTTTTTGCTTGCACAAGACAGTTTTTCAGCGTTTACTCAAAAACCGTTCGATCTATCTTGTTCAAACCAAAAATATTTAAAAGTATGTCTATATTTACACCATCTCATTTTATTTGGGAATTTTAAACTCCATAGTTTGGAAATTAAAGGGGATGTACACAATTTTTACGCCTTCACCAGCGAATATTTCACCAACGGTTGACTTAAATGGAAAAGTTTTTTAGAAACTCCTATATCATTTTGAAAGGCCTATCTATAGATATACCACACGCCTATGTACATTGAATATTTATTGTCACCCCATGCAATCTTCAGGGCACTGACTGCCGGGTTTTCCACCGCGATACACCCGGCAGACGAATTGATTTCTTCACAATACCATATAAACTGTCATCTGACCAAATTTCATGCGAGAGGAAATGATTGAAAAAATTTTTTTTTTTACATGTTTATGTGACTGACTGACGGGTATTCCACCGCTCTACAGGCGGCAGACGATTTTTATTCGTTAAGGTAGTGTTTTAACTATCATTTGATACCAGTTTCATTCGAGAGGAAGTGACTGAATTTTAATTTTTTTACGTGTTTGGGAGGCTGCTGCTCCTGAACCCACCAACTGAATCGTGGCTGACGTCCACAGTATTTTTTTATAAATCTTTCTTAACCACTGTACGCGTTTTCGTGCGAGAGGAACTTGGTCACCTTCACCTGTTCGGGGCCCACGGTCTATACCTGGCTCGCACTGCGGAAACCGTCCGAAAACCGCATCAGTGTGTCAACCACCTAACCAAAAAATTTAACGTCGCACGAACTGTTAAGTTTTCTAACAGATGGCGTTAATTAGTTACCGTTAGCCTAGTTCATGACATGAAGCTATTGGTTTCATAACTATGGTATCGGGGGCCTTACACAGGAGATCAGCAAAACCAGCAAGTTATCTGAACGGCGTTTATTACAGAACTGGCTGACAGGACACATTTTACGATATACCCGCTTTTAATAAAACCGTATTACAAGTACCCGAATATTTATCATACATTACACCCCACCACTTAAACTATGCTTACGCTACTTAGGTATTAAGACATATAGAAGAATATAACAATAAAATAACACTAAATCTATATTAGTACAAATAGGGATCACCATAGTGTTCGACGGGCCTTACGTTCCTACGGGGTCTTTGTACTATCGGAGGGGCAGTAGCAGTAGGCATCGGTCGGTGGTGGTGGAGGAGCCTGGGTGTTGTCCATCGAACCGGGCCACGTTAGCATCGAAACTGGCGCGCGCGATTTAACTTGGTCTACATGCCTCCTAAATTTGGATGATAAATCGTTTTCCTTTACCACTACCAACATTCTCGAGCCTATCAGACTATCTACCTTTCCTTTAAGCCATTTCTCCCCCGAACCATAATCTCTGAACCATACAAGGTCTCCCACCTGGAACGCCGTGTCCGTCCCCCCCGCGGCCTGCACCTGCCCGCGCTGCGCTGCCGCCACGCTCTGCTCGAGCTCGCGGCCCGGACGGAGCAAGTCCAACCGACCACGCAACTCTGGCTTTTGCAGCAACATAGCCGGTGACTGGCCAGTGGTGCTGTGTGGGGTATTCCTGTATGCCATCAAATATTTCTGAAGGGCTTCTTCTACGTTCGCATGCTCCCTAAAGGCCTTTTTGAGGGCCCTTTTACACAATTTAACCGCCGTTTCGGCAGCTCCGTTAGACGCCGGATGGTAAGCCGGGGTGAAAGTATGTGTAATGCCGTAATAACGCATGAAGGTATCCACCTCGCGGCTTGTAAATGGGGGCCCATTGTCTGACACGACCTGCTTGGGTACGCCAAAACGAGCAAAAGTCTCCCTCAATACTTTTACAAACGCCAGCCGGACTGTAGGTATAATACGATTTTACGCAACAATGTATCTTTTTTTATTTCCTCGCAAACTTGTTTATGCGTAATTGGTAAAAAGTTATTTACATAATTAATATAAGTACATTCCGGCTGCTTCTCCCTAACTTCCCCTCTTCGGTGCGGTAACCTCGACAATGCATCGGCTCCATTCTGGCTGGTGCACGCTCAGTCAGTTGGCTGCCACACGCGCTCACGGCCGGACGCTGCTACGCGTAATAAAGTTGTACCGAATCAAAAATTACTTCGATGCAAAAGGATTTGCAAGTTTAATCCGCAACTGCCATTATATCCAAATAATTTAGTTGTTTGTATTGAATTTTGTTTATATTATTTGTTGTTGTTGTCATCCTATGGCACCCCGGAGGTGCAGAGGGCCTCCGTCAGATCGCGCCACGCCTTCCTATCTTCAGCCACGCTTCTAGCTTCGCTCCAGCTCAGTCCGACGGCTAAAAAACCGGTAATGGTTCTTCGAACAGATACGTATGTTCTAATAAAAAAGCTCATACCTACCGTTTTAAATGCCTACTAAATTTAACAATGGAGCGACCTTGAACGCTCCGGTCATTGGCTTCACGCGCCGAGCGTGCGACGCTAGGGTTGTCACCACTTAGAAATAAACTTTAGTGTTGGTTCTCTGGGATTTTCAGAGATCCTTCCAGTATCCGATCTGCATTTACATACACAGGTACAGGCATATCAACGCAGCAAGTTAAATAAGAGCTTTTCTAAAATTCAATGCCAAGTATATTTTAACCCTGTCTATGGTTTACGACATACGACAGAAAGTACTTAATTAATTTAATCTACCACAAACATATTACAAAACGAAACACTTTGTTTAGATAAGTAGGTACCTAACTACCTATATTCCGACGAAAGCACTAAAGTGGTCACCTGTCTTCGTTATTTATTTATAACGTGTATAACGTAACAACGTGTTTAACGTAATAATAGTGTAAAAGTAGTAATATGCAAAAAATATTTTAATATAAAATATATGATTAAGCGTCTCACATTTGAGGCTGAATTCCCGCCCTTCCAAAAGGTCACAAGTCCCTATAGTAATGGAAATGCTTACGCCCTTTCTGAGGCCGTACAATGCCACCGCAAAACTTGATTCGGAAATCATAGTAAGTAAATAATATAAACAAAATTCAATACAAACAACTAAATTATTTGGATATAATGGCAGTTGCGGAGTAAACTTGCAAATCCTTTTGCATCGAAGTAATTTTTGATTCGGTACAACTTTATTACGCGTAGCAGCGTCCGGCCGTGAGCGCGTGTGGCAGCCAACTGACTGAGCCTACCGCGCGCGGCTGGCGAGGTGTAGGTATAATTCTCGGTTCCCACGGTGCAGATACATACCACTGCTTTAGGTTAGCTTCGAATGCACAATACTTCGCCATCTTCTTGAGTTCTGCTACGAAATCAGCAACCGACTCGCCCGGCCTTTGTTTCCTGTTACGAAACCTGTATCGCTCGGCTAGTACGCTCGGCTTCGGTTGCAAATGGCCGCTCATCACTTTAACTAATTCCGCAAACTTCTTAGTTGCCGGTTTGTCGGGCGTACACAGCGTAACCAGAAGTTCGTAGGCCTGATTTCCCATCACCGTAATTCGGTACCTTGTGATCCTCCTTTGTTTCGTTGACCACGAAATATTGCTCCAACCGTTCCACGTATGTCGACCAGTTGTCCGTTTCAACGTCAAACGGCTCCAGCTTCCCGATCGTCATTTTGTTGTTGTACGGCACCCGTAAAACGTTGCGTAAGTCCCATCCTCGTCGCCAATATGGTATCGGGGGCCTTACACAGGAGATCAGCAAAACCAGCAAGTTATCTGAACGGCGTTTATTACAGAACTGGCTGACAGGACACATTTTACGATATACCCGCTTTTAATAAAACCGTATTACAAGTACCCGAATATTTATCATACATTACAATAACTTGGCTCAACAGATGGCGTTGGTATCGTAATATTTATTTTTTAAATTATAGTTTATAGATCGATTTTTTCGTGTTAGATAACACATCTAGACATCATTCTGAACTGCTATGCGAAAATTCACATTCAAATGCTTGATAGATTTTTCGTAAAGTGTACCACAAAATGTATGGCAAGTGCATGGGCTATACTATAGTATAATAATAATAAATAATAATAATAATGCCGCCGTCCCGGAGAGTCACTCAGGCATATCATTTCCGGTTGTGGTCATCTTGCGAACGGCGAGTACTTGCACAGACATAACCTTGTAGCCAGGATCATTCACCAGCAACTTGCTCTTCTATACGGTCTTGTGGACGTCGAAGTGCCGTACTATAAGTACACACCTGCGCCAGTTCTCGAAAATGGTCGTGCCACGCTCTATTGGGATCGATCTGTCATCACGGACAGGACTATTGTAGCCAATAAGCCTGATATCGTGCTGATAGATCGATCGAAACGCCAGGCAGTGCTCGTTGACATCACCATTCCCCATGACGAGAACCTCGTGAAGGCCGAGAAGGACAAACTCAGCAAGTACCTAGACTTGGCCCACGAGGTAACCGCCATGTGGGATGTTGATTCAACGACCATTGTCCCGATAGTCGTTTCTGCGAACGGTCTAATAGCGAAGAGTCTCGACCAACACCTCAAGAGACTCTCGTTAGATGGCTGGGTCAAGGGTCAGATTCAGAAGGCGGTACTCCTAGACACGGCGCGGATAGTCAGGAGGTTCCTCTCTCTGTCGCCCTGACCACCGGTAGCTTAGGCCCTGCCTCGCTGCCGGCGGCACTCTAGGCTAGGTTTTTGTAACGTTTTTATGTTTTGTAAGTGTATTTTTATATTTTACTTTTTATAGAAATGTTATACAAACCTAGGCTAAGAAAAGAAATAAATAAAGAGAAATAATAATAAATAAATAAATAATAATAATAAATTTATAATAATAAAAGAATACCTTTCATTTGACATATCAACCGTCCAAATCGGTATACTCATTGAGTCTCATTGAGCTGACAGATTTTTTAAAACTTTCTCGCTTCCTAAGGTGGGAAGCTTGTGTTGCCTCAAAAAAATCACTTGTTTTGGTATACTACTCTACTATCACTGTGCAAAGCGGCTTGCTTTCATCCAAAAGTAGAGCATTTTGGCTAGAGCATACAATACCGGACCATACTCAATACCGGGATTGAGTTTCGGTATTCAAATCTCAATCCCGGGATTTTTTTTTTATTAAAAATGGGATCGCTCTTGGCCAGCCAGTATTAATACCGATGTTTCGGTATTTTGGTGTTTTTTGGGGATTTTTCATTAAAATTCTTTGTTTATATGATAATTCGTTTAATAGTCAACAATCTTACTTCCAATTAGTTACGTCAGCTGTGTAACGCTGAATTTTGTGTTTAACATAGATAATTGGGTTGTGGCGTCGCTAGGCAACCGTCAAATCTGACATGTTCTGCAATGCGCTATCGAAGTTTCTCCAATGTAGAATAGAAATAGTATCTCCTATATAGGAATAATATACAGGGTTGGATATACAGGAAAGAGGATATGCACAAACTATATACATATACTTATACAATAGATAGGAGACACAAGAAGAAACGACAATAGAGAGATCTCTCAGGGACCGAAGTCCAATGAGAGTTGGTTGGAAGTTCTATATATGCAACTGACTTAAGAAACTTCAATAGCGCGTTGCAGAACATGTCAGATTTGACGGTTGCCTAGCGACGCCACAGGGTCATTATTCGCGCGTTTCAACCGCCTCACTTTCGTGGACACGTTTGTGACGATTTGGCTGTCGATTTTGGTTTCATTTCTAAGTTAGTTGGTAGATGTACTTCTAGCAAATAACCGAAAACGACATTCGACACAAAATCTATATCCAAACTCGACAAAATAGTGACCACGAAAGTGATTTGGAATGAACGCCCGAATAATAACCCAATTGGATGGTGGAGTTAGTGGGTAAACGGCTTTGCATATTCGAATGCTAGAATTTCGTAAAGTTTTTTTTATTCACATTTCCAACCCAGATTCGCATCCTTTGTGTGATGTTTTTGCGACTTTTGTATGACGTTTTGACGTTACACAAAAAAAATCCCATACAAATTAATTTCTTTGTATAACATTTTTGTTGTTAGTTGTTACGTACAATTTTTTTGAAATCCACCCATTTGGTATTACTCTTTGCTATTTGGTGACTGATTGAACATATTTTATTTTTGACCGTGGTGTATTTAACTTAATATTCTTAATGAGTTAGAAAGTTAGAAAGAGCAATAAAAAAAGCCCCAAGCAGGTAAATTACGATCGCAGTAAGGTTTATCGTTATCGCCTTTCGGTTGAACTCGTGCATGATTGGGTCATGCTCATGTCAGGTAGTCGGTCGGCTATTTGGGTAGATAGCCCGACGCACTGCAGCCGCCTGATGCGCATTCGATCCATGTCGAACTACAAATAGCCTACATAGCCTTAAAATGGCGAAATACAATATTAAACAAGTAATTTCACTCGATATTAACTGCGATTGTTCATTTTAGCGAATATAAACTATGTGTTTCAATTTTATGAATTTTAAAAGAACAAAAATAACTGAATTGCGGTATTTCGGTATTAGTCCTTGGAATACCGGTATTGAAATACCGAGAAAATCATGTCGGTATTATCGGGATCCCGGGATCCCGGTTGCATGCCCTATTTTGGCTAAAAATGATCATAAGCCGACAAATAAATATTTGTGAACACAAAATTGAGATTTTGTATTTCAGTAAAGTAAGTAAGTAAGTCGTACCTTTTGAATACATCAAACTACATAGTTGTTATACTAAGCATTTATTCACAAAAACAGTACTCTTTTACAATTTATATTAACTTCCGCCAAACAGTATAACTGTAAAAAGTGTCTTTAATCAATATGCGGGAGGGCAGCACCATCGTCGAACCCGGCGAGCCATCTGGCAGCAGGTTTAAAACGGTGCCGTGTGCCGCGGATGCACATACTGGTGGCACGTATTACTGCGACGCTGATTCTTGCTCTGAGCCAGCCCAGTATGGTGCTTATGCTGCGATTCCAACGTTCAGATATTCTTTCACTCATGTGTTTTATGAAAGAGGACATTTGAGGTGCAAAGACGCCATCAACTGATGTTACAAGTGGGGTGAAGGTATCATGTCGCATTTCACAGGCATTTGAGTATTTTCTTTGCTTTTCAGCTTCGGCTGATTTTAAAACAGATGTCACCGGACGTGAGAGGTAGGAGGGAGCGTCGGTGTCAACAACACGAATATCGAATAACGCCTCCTTCTGAGCATCCCATACGCCACGGCAGGATAGGTCTGCACGTAGTCCGCTGTCATTTTCGGAAATAATTGGTTCTTTTGTTACGTTTCCCCAGGCGTGTTGGCAAAGTTGACATAAAAGGTCTCTGATCTCATTGTGTCGCCTAGTGATTAGGCCTCCAGTTTTACAACATAGCGCGTGATCAATGTTGAATTGGCCGTTGCCGCAACCATCGCATGACTGTGGCATGGAGATTGGTATTCTGTGGTAACGAACTGATAGCGCATCTCTAAATTCTATAGTGGGGATAGAACAAAGTGATCTTTTTTTATAGGAATGATTGATAGCCAATTTGAGGACTTCGTTTTCATCTTGGATGCGATGGATCTTTCAATCGCTCTTCTCTTGTTAGAGGTGAATTTTGCTAAGGTAGTTTCTAAAAGTCTGTCGTCGAGAGCATCTTTTTCTTTATGACCTTCTTTGCGTGCATCTTTTAGACATGTATTATGGTCGGATAGGACAATCTGTTTCTTCTCTAATAAGGCACCTGTGAGAGCTGTGCAACCTTTCATGGAAATTTCGTAGTTTAAGTTAGTGGCGTGTGGGTTAGAGATTGCCAATCCACCTTTATGTACAGGTAGAGAAAATAGGTCAGCTTCCACAGTAGAGACATTACTACCAAAGAGTATTGACAGGAAGATCGTGCGTTGTGCATCTGTCAAAGGTTCAAAAACTTCATGGGAATATTTTAGGACTCGTAGTAAGAATGACCATTGGAATTGAATTGCTTTGGTGAAATCTTTGCAAATTTCAGAAATTTTTTCTACCGTGGAAACGAATTTGTTTACATTAATTTTTATGAAATCTTCTTTTCCATCACCAATGTAACTTCCCAAAAAGCGAGATCCTGTGACAATATTTAGATTGGTGCCCCTGAAGATCTGCTGAGCTGTTTGCTTGTCAGTGTCAGATACGATGAGCAATGTTTTCTTAGCTTGAGGGAAGTATCCAAAGGATGGTCCTATAATGCTTATTTTATCCCACCAATTCCGTAGGCTTTTGAAATTACCTTGGGCTGAGGAATCATCTGCATACCAGGATTGATTGCACAGCATGGTTTCAAATAATGAGCGAATCCGAAACAAAAGCAATATATATGAGCAACTTAACTAGATTTTGTTACAAATAAACGATATATTATGACAAAATACAAATTTGGAGTTTATGATGACTGAGCACCAGTGGCGGCGCATCAAAAATATTCTTAGGAAAGCCGGAAATAATTTGCTTTTCTTATACTTCATGAGCCGTAGTAAAAGAACTGCACTGGCTGAAAATTAGGTAAGCCGGTGGGAATCGAGTTGTATGGACGCTCCGCCACTGCTGAGCACTTTGACAGAGAACTTTAGTTTGATCCAGGATGACATTTATTTTGATAGAGGTCATTCATTGCATGTATTGCACCTTCAATACCACTACTGAGACCACTGCAGAGTTGTGACTGGCCACGTGCTTCTGTTACTTCGGAACCAGTGGCTAGTATCATGCATTTTGATAATATTCTTCGCAAGCATTCGCCAATGCCAATGGGCCTCACACATGGGCATTTGTCTAAAGCTACAAGGCGGCTTGACATTAATGCTTGTATTTGATTCCATGGGACGAATTCATTATTAAGTTTCATGGTTAGTTGTGCTATGGAATTTCTGAGGTGTAGGCTTGCATCTCCAAATCTTGGATAGAAGGTAGTCCTTCCAGTTTTCAGATGTGGTACCTGTTGGGCCGCCCCCACCATGTAATTTTCTGGCGACTGGTTCCACATGGTTGCTGGTTATGTCAACATCTAGCAATGGCGGCATTTCCAAGAGATCGCCTGGGAGGGTAAATAAAGCTGGATCTGGCGTTTTAGAAGGTGGGTGTTTTTCTTTCAAGGCGTCGCCAACGGTTTTTCCGGTATTGTCTATTTCGCCGTCGGTCGGTGTGTTTTACAGCTGTAGACTGTGCTTCTTGCTAGAATTCTGCCTCTTAAAGGCCAGAATGTTTCTCTAATAGGGTATTAAACTAAGGTAAAATAAATTATTTTTTACTTGACTAATAAAAGATCTAACGAAAATACTCGAAAAACATCAATTATTAATTTATTTTAGCGAATTGAAAGATTTTATAAGCATAAAGATTTAAAAAGGACGCTGATTTGAACAAACCTGCTCCCACTGTCTTAGTGACGTCACTAAGACAGTATTTCCCTACAAACTTCATATTAACAAATCGTTTTTGACATTTAATAAAAAGTTGCTGATTTGACTAGGGGTTTAATACCGTATTGTACATAATAATAATTGCGGTCCACCATATAGCAGTTTTATATGGGCCTGCTTGAAAATTAACTTTGTAAATGCATGTTTTGAATCAACTATAATAGGATGTTTTTTATTGTATGTTTCAGGAGAGTTCTTTAAGGCTAGGTATTACTGCGAGAGTAGGTATTTATCGCTCCCCGCTCACAGCGCGAAACACTCCCGCAAACAAGCAGCCGCGGTGAACTCGCATGACCGTGCCAGCGTCACAGACGTCACAGTATAGAGATATTAACTTTGTTTTGACTTGCGTCTGCAAAATGCGTCTATTATGACTATTTTTTAGAGGTGCATGAACACTAAATAATCAACAAAATTGGAATAAGTTTGTCAGGAAAAAAGTCAAATTTGGAATGATAATTACGTGGAGTCCACGTGTTTCGGGGACTAGTTTTACTTTAAATTACTTTCCACAGAAACTACTTGGCCTAAAAATCTGAAATTGCACATACATATAATTCGATAACTAGTCCAAATAACGCAGTCATAAATTATCGGGCGCTCGTTAAGAATAAAAAAATATAAATGCATATGAATATGAATATGAGAGTAAATTTACACAATAGTACATTACTTAACAAGGGCGGTAAAACAAAGAATGTCTCATATCGCAGGTATTTGACGCTTTATGGCCAGGTGTGACATAAAAGATAACAAACAGTAAACATATGTTGGAAGACTATACAAACTATTTTTAGAGTTGCATGAACACGGATTAATCAACAAAATTGGAATAAGTTTGTCAGGAAAAAAGTCAAATTAGGAATGATAATTACGTGGAGTCCACGTGTTTCGGGGACTAGTTTTACTTTAAATTACTTTCCACAGAAACTACTTGGCCTAAAAATCTGAAATTGCACATACATATAATTCGATAACTAGTCCAAACAACGCAGTCATAAATTATCGGGCGCTCGTTAAGAATAAAAAAATATAAATGCATATGAATATGAATATGAGAGTAAATTTACACAAAAGATAACAACCAGTAAACATATGTTGGGAGACTATACAAACTATTTTTAGAGGTGCATGAACACGAATTAATCAACAAAATTGGATTAAGTTTGTCAGGAAAAAAGTCAAATTTTGAATGATAATTACGTGGAGTCCACGTGTTTCGGGGACTAGTTTTACTTTAAATTACTTTCCACAGAAAATACTTGGCCTAAAAATTTTAAATTGCACATACATATAATTCGATAACTAGTTCAAACAACGCAATCATAAATTATCGGGTGCTCGTTAAGAATAAAAAAATATGAGAGTTTGAATTTTACAATTAAAGGAAAGATCCGAAATGTTCACAACTTCACAGAACGTCAAGAACATAGAATAGAAGCACATATCCAGACATAGAAATATCACTAGCAGCAGTAGGTAATAGGTAATAGGTATGATTCTGCTGCCGACTGCATACAACAACTGCACCTTCCGCCGCACTCCAAATTATGAGATCTGAGGCTTTCTTTATTACCGCCCGTGTTAAGTACAAAATTTTATGTCACCCCCTGGCCAGAAAGTGGGATTTCCCGCGCGCGGAGCGTGCGGTAATTGCCGCGTTATGGCCAGGTGTGACATAAAGCCTTCGGCTCGGGCATAAAATACCTGCGATCTGAGACATTCTTTGTTTTATCGCCCTTGGTATGTAATGTACTATTATGTCACACCTGGCCATAAAGTGGCCATTATCGCACGCTCCGCGCGCGAAAAAACCCACTTCCTGGCCAGGGGGTGACATAAAATTTTGCACTTACCACGGGCGATAATAAAGGAAGCCTCAGATCGCATATTTATCGCCCTTGCCTTCGGCTCGGGCGTAAAATACCTGCGATCTGAGACATTCTTTGTTTTATCGCCCTTGGTAAGTAATGTACTATTGTGGCGCATAGAGAGTAATTTAGAAAAGTGATGACAGTGAGTGACATTAAAGTTACGTTAGTCCAACATGTTGTTATTGAGTCCTCGGCGAGTATCTTTCGTGAAGCATCTGTAGTCTGAAGGTTTATTATAATTATATCGGTTAATTTAATACTCAAGTATGTATCTACGAAAGGTGAAAGTTTTAATAATAATAATAATTTATTCGCAGAAAAAGGGTAAGTTTAGATGCGTTAGTGTAAGTACATAAGTGTTTTTTCTCAAAAATGGCCCGCAAACTGGACTTTAGTCGCTACATATTGGAAGGTAAAGTGTATAGTTTAAGGTCAGATCCAAATTAAAAAGTAAAAAACATTGCAGGCCACATATATGGCCTGCAATGTCTCATATAAATTCCTTTATTTGTCGAGTTATAAACTTTTTAAAATATAGAAACTGTCATATAAAAGGAGGCACAGGTCGTATTCAGCCAATTCAGCTCGTATTTTTCTGTTGAAAACGCGACTTTTTTTATGTGTCTCGAATAGTTTGCGTTTTTCAGTTCAGTTCAGGTGACTTATCCAGCCAGCAGTTCTGCTGCAAGGACTCGGAGGTGCTGAATACGGTAAAGAGGAAGTGTTAGAGCAAAGTGACAGGGGAGGCTCGCCTGCCCCTCCTAGTGTAGCATATGAGGCATAAAGTTGGTGGGGTACGTGAACCTTAACGGCGCACCGACTTAGCCGCAAACGCTACAATGTTTAGAGTAAGCGAGCTTGCTAGACCATTTGCACCAACTTCCGCCGCCCACCGCAGACAGCGGCCTCCTGCCCGAGAAACCGGTAAGCCATGTACATAGGGATAGGACTGTAGGTTTGCAGTCAGGAAGTTTGGAGAGACGGGAGGTGTAGCCGACCCGAATACCAGCATCGTGAAGTCAGCATGGGGTAGATAGATACTATACTTGGTGTGTAATATATATTTTTGATTTGTGACTGCATTGGGCCCTCCCTTTATTTTAAACCCCCCGGTTCTGGAAATGAACCTCTTCAAGTTTTCATGCTTATCGCAGATGTTAGTCGAGGTCGTACAAATGGTGTGTTCGCTGTCTCTTCATTTCCATCGGTCTCCGATTCTGTGTCCGTTTCTGAATATTTGTATATTTTCTCGCCTCTTTTCACCCTTCGACTTCTGTCCGTCCGTGAATGTTTTCGTAATGTCAGATATCGTGGTTGAATGTGATATGTATGCGCGTGACGTCACCGAGGCGTCCACTGTAAGCAGGCCCGCACCTCAGTAATAAACGAGCTCTCGTTACACTCGCTTGTTTCATTGCGTCCAATACCTATCACTGGCCGACGAGGCTGTGTCTTACCCGCGCACTAGTTAAAATAAAGTAAATAATAATGTCCGCGTTCCTAGGCAGTGTTCCGAATTTTGATCCTAATACGCAGGAATGGCAAATATTTGTTAGTAGGTTGAAGCAGTTTTTCGGGTTGAACTCAATCGAAACGGAAGAAAAGAAAAAAGCGGTATTGTTAACGCATCTTTCGGATGACGCATATCGGCTACTTACAAACCTCGCGCACCCAAAGGATATCGAAACAGTGAAGTATGATGAGCTGATCGTATTACTCAATGGTCATTTTACACCGAAGAGGTCGACCTTCGCCGACAAGGCCAAATTTTACAGCGCGGTAAAGGCAGAGGGCGAGAGGAGCGAAGACTGGGCGGCTCGACTACGTGGGCTCGCGGTTCACTGCGAGTTTGGAACTGCTCTCGAAACGATGCTCCGCGACCGTTTTGTTCTTGGGTTCAACCCGGGTCCAGAACGGGACCGACTCTGCGAGCAGGACGTAAATACGTTAACATTTGCCAAGGCGTTGGAGTTAGCGCAGCAGGCGGCATGTGCTAGGCAGGCAAGGGCTGCGCCTGTAGTGCCCAAAGAAGAGCCACTTTTCCGAACGGGCACAATTAAAGGCGGCAGCAGCGGCCGTGGAAGTCACGGAGGCAGTCGCGGCAGGCTGGGTAGCCGTCCGACAGACAGCGAGGACTCGTCACCCCGTTGTAATGTTTGTGGCCTCCGTAATCACGTAGGGGACAGGTGTAAATTTCGAAATTACCGGTGCCAAAAGTGTCATGAAAAGGGGCATCTGAAGAAAGTGTGCACATCAAAGCGTGTGCATAATATTGACATCGGGCAATCATCGCAGATTCAGGAGTCTCAAGATTGCAACAGTGATTGTGAGGAATGCCAGCTGTTCAATTTAAGGTGCGTCACTTACGATCCAATTTTAGTGCCAGTTATCTTTAAAAATAACATGACCTCGAACATGGAACTCGACTCGGGATCGAGCACGAATGTAATCAGCCAGTCTTTGTACTTAAAGCATTTCTCAGACTTTCCTTTAGAAAAATGTAATATTAAAATGTGTTTCTATAACGGACATAAAGTCACGCCCGAGGGTAGATTCGCAGCAGATGTTACTTATCGTAACGTGACAAAGCAATTATCATTCTATGTTGTTAAGAACGGAGCAAATCCATTACTTGGGCGTGAGTTCATGGTCAAATTTCAAATAAGGTTTTTAGCAGGCAACAATAACATTGTTGTAAATGATTGTTTGGATCCCGAGGTAAAAGCAGTGTTAAATAAGTACGAACCGCTATTTCGTGAGGAACTAGGGTGTTTTAACAAGTTTAAGGTAAATCTTCATCTGAAGGATGGTGTCAAACCAAAGTTTTTTAAACCTAGGCCGTTACCTTTTGCATTAAAATCACAAGTTGAAAGCGAGCTAGCACGGCTCACGAATGAAGGTATTTTAGTTCCCGTTAATTACTCCGATTACGCAACACCGATAGTGCCGGTTCTGAAACAGAACGGCAGCGTGCGGATATGCGCAGACTATTCTCTCACGTTGAATAATGATATCCACATTGATAAATATCCTCTTCCTCGAGTCGAAGAAATTTTTGCTAAATTGAGTGGAGGAGAACATTATTCAAAGTTAGATTGTAGTCAGGCCTACAACCAATTTGTCCTTACAGATGAAGCCCAAAAGCTTACCACAATCAACACCACGAAAGGGTTATTTATGTACAAGCGTCTTGTATTTGGTCTCGCCTGTGCCCCCGCGGTGTTCCAGAGAGCGATCGAGAACTTGCTAGCAGGAATCGAAGGGGTAGCGGTATTCCTAGACGATGTATGCGTCACAGGGGCTATAAAGTCGGAACATTTAGCTAGGTTAAAGTTAGTGTTCGATAGGTTTCAAGACGCCGGCTTGAGACTGCAAAAGAATAAATGCGCATTTTTTCAGAATAGCGTTACGTACTTACTTGGGTCATATCATTGACAAAAATGGGTTGCATAAGTGTCCTCAAAAGGTTGAAGCAATAGTAAACGCGCCACGTCCTGGCAATGTAAAGGAGCTTAAAAGTTTCCTAGGCTTAGTAAATTACTATCGCAACTTTGTGGAGAACGCTTCGAGCATATTGTGTCCGCTTCACGAATTATTGCGTGCGGATGCGAGGTGGGAGTGGACGCCGCGACACGAGGCTGCTTTCGAGCGCATGAAACGCGAGCTGGCGTCCGAGAGCGTGCTGGCGCACTTCGACCCCGGCGCGCGACTCTTGCTCAGTGCGGATGCTGGGCCTGCTGGCCTTGGCGCGGTTCTGTCACAAATTTGTGCAGACGGAGTGGAGCGCCCGCTCGCTTATGGCTCTCGCTCACTCACCGCCAGCGAGCGAAACTACAGCCAGTTGCACAAAGAAGCGACAGCGATAGTGTTTGGAATCAAAAGATTTCATCAATATTTGTATGGCCGTTCTGAACCGTTCATTTTGAAAACCGATCATAAGCCATTGTTAGCGATTTTTGGCAAAAAGAACGGCATTTCTGTGATGACAGCTTCCAGGTTAGTGAGGTACGCCATATTTTTATCCGCGTACAACTATAATATCCAATACACTTCAGGCAAGGATAATTTAGTTGCCGATTATTTTTCGCGCGCCTGTCCTACGGAGCTAACACATAACGGGTCAAGGTCATCCTCAAAACGGTGCAACTTACTAACTGTCAATGCGTTACAACTAGCTAATTTAACCCCGCTAACCTACAAGGATATTCAGAGTGCGACGGCGACTGATAAACAGTTAGTAACAATAGCAAAATATATACAACACGGTTGGCCGCGTAAAATTACATGTGTTAAAATCGAGCCCTATTTTCGCTGTAGAAACGATCTAGAACTAGAACAGGGTTGTATAATGAGAGGACATCGTGTTATAGTGCCTCAGAGCTTGAGAAATAGTTTGTTGCGAGAATTACATAAAACCCACTTAGGCATAGTAAAAACTAAAAGCAATGCTCGATCGCGTATGTGGTGGCCCGGTATAGACCGCGACATTGAACAGCTGATCGGCGCGTGCGACGTATGCAGCGCGCTGCGCGCCGCGCCGCCGCGCGCGCCGCCGGCGCCCTGGGGCCGACCGCCGGGGCCGTGGCACCGCATACACATTGATTACATGATGGTAGCTCAAAGAACCTATTTGATTGTGGTAGATGCTTTTAGCAAATGGGTTGAATGCGTAGACATGACCGGTGGCACTACCACGAAACACTTAATTAACGAGTTGTCACTATTGTTCTATAGACTTGGACTGCCCAATACAATTGTTTCGGATAACGACGCCAAGATCGCATCGCAAGAATTCATTACTTTTTGTAAAACGAATGGTATCAATTATGTAACTTCGCCTATATACCATCCGATTAGTAATGGTTTAGCCGAATGTGCAGTGCGCAATTGTAAAAAAATGGTAAAATCTATAATAGAACAAGATTCGCAAAGTGTACAACAATTAAATTGTAAATTGCAGAGTTATTTGTTCGAATATCGTACAACAGTTCACTGTACCACAGGAGTAACACCAGCTAAGTTGATGTTCGGCCGGGAGTTGCGATCGAGATTAGATCTCATAGTACCGCCGCGAGGCAAAACTGCTGACGCCGCGCATTCCCCGCCACCTGAGCCGACGCAGCCCGGTAAACAAGCGCGTTCGTTTATCGTAAATGAAGTTGTTTGGGTTAAATGTTTCGAGAATCGGAAACCCTTTTGGGCTAAGGCTAAAATAATTCGTAAAATTGGTTGTAGAATGTATGAGGTAAACTTGGAGGAACAAAATATTAATTGTAGACGCCATGTGGACCAGATATTACGATGTACGAACAATAACGGTAATTTTAATAATGTAATCAGAGGGTTTAGACCCTGCAGAATACGGATCTACCTGTCTCCATCCCCAAATTTGAGCCGGAAGAATGTTATATCGGAAAAAGTGCAGCCCATACAAAATTTTTCGTTATACATTTGGTAAATCGTTCTTCCGGTACCCTAACTATGGTCCAATTGTTATGGATTTTTGATATGCCGTAAAGAACAATATTTGTCATCGTATCCCGAAATTTTTGACACTCCAGCTCCACGTCTTTCTCCGTCGTCTTGGAAAATCTGTCACTTTTTTCAGTGTTTTGCTTGTACTGTCGTTATAGTTCATTTTAGTGCTAAACATGGTTTGGCAATATTGTAAAACACAAAATTTGCTGAAACTTTTGGGTACAAAGATTTTTTCCATGACCCCTAGGGACGAAGATATGACAGGAGATATCATTATAAATTGCCACTTTTTTCTAGTTTTCCTATCATGTTTACGTTTAAAGTGCATTTTAGCGTTAAATATAGTTCGGCAATATTGTAGATTACAAAATTTTCTACAATTTTTGTATTGAAATATTTTTTCCACGATCATTAGGAAAGAAGATACGATGTCACCTATGGGGTACTACCGTCGATATTTACTACTTTTCCAGTTTTCTTCATATATTTTCGTTTTAGTGCATTTCTCGGTCAGCAATATTATAGAAGACAAAATTATATGCAAATTCAAAGTACCTACGATCTTCTAGGTATCGTGGAAACAGACGATTTTGTCTTCTGAGGGATTGAAGTGGTATAGATCAGAAAGTGACAGATGCTTTATCTTGTCGTCTATCACGCTATCACTCGACCATCATAGATCCCCTATAGATAACGATTCATTGCACTCAGATCTAAATATGGGAAGAAAACTGGAAAAGTAGCAAATTTCGACGGTTGTACTCCATAGATGACTTCATATCTTCTTTCCTAATGGTCGTGGAAAAAATATTTCAAGACAAAAGTTGAAGCTAATTTTGTGATCTACAATATTTCCGAACTATAGTTAGCGCTAAAATGCACTTAAAATGTAAACATGAGAGGAAAACTAGAAAAAAGTGGCATGTTTTAATGATATCTCCTGTCATATCTTCGTCCCTAGGGGTCATAGAAAAAATTTTTGTACCCAAAAGTTTTAGCAAATATTGTATTCTACAGTATTGCAGAACTATGTTTAACACTCGAATGAACTTTGATGACAGTATAAGCAAAAAACTGAAAAAAGTGACACTATTTCCAAGATGGCGGCCAAAGTTATGGCGCTGGAGGGCCGAAAATTTTAGGTTACCATGGTTAATATTGTCCTTTACAACATACCAAAAAACCATATCAATCGGACCTCTTTTAAAGTACCAGAGCAACGATTTACTAAATGTACTACGAATTTTTTTGTATGGGCTGCACCTTTTCCGGTATACCGTACTTCCGGCTCAAATTTCGAGATGGCGACAGGCAGATTCGTATTCTGCAGGGTCCAAACCCTCTGATAACGTTGTCACCCCAACTGTTACATGACTTGCCGCTTGCATTTTTTAGAGACGCCTTTTCCAATTCTGTTCCTGCTCTATATTGACAGTTTTAGATTTGGTCGACTATTCTGTCCATAAAAGTCTACAAGTACTACAATTATGAAATTTGGTAGAAGGATGTACTCGTATTCTAATAACTGCTACATAAAAGTGATGTGAAATTAGGAAAAAAAAAAATTTATGGGAGGCACCCCATACATGTAACCGGGGGATACATTTTTTTAGGGTTCCGTACCCAAAGGGTAAAACGGGACCCTGTTACTAACACTCCACTGTCCGTCTGTCACCAGGCCTTATCTCAAAAATCGTGATACTTAGTCAGTTGAAATTTTCACAGATAATGTATTCCTGTTGCCGCTATAACAACAAATACTAAAAAGCAGAATAAAATAAATATTTAAGGGGGCTCCCATACAAGAAACGTGATTTTTTTGCAGTTTTCAAAAGATAATGGGACGGAACCCTTCGTGCGCGAGTCTGACTCGCACTTGTTTTTCAATGCACTTAGTTGTGAGGGGTATTTTGGACAGGCCTTTAAAAATAATATAGAGGTTACTAAAAAAGTTTTAAATTTAAGTCAATCGTTGGTGAGATATTGTATTTTTGTTCTTTGTTTGGCAATAAATTCTATCTTATCTTATCTTATACAAACTGTGTCCCCAACCCTCTAATTTCCAAACTATGAAGATTAAAATTCTGAAAAAAATTGAGGTGGTGTACATTAATAATTACTTGCAACGATTTTTGGTTTGAACAAGATGGGATTAAGGGTTTTTGAGTTTATCACTGAAAAACTGTTTTGCCCAAACAAAAAGACGTAAGTTCCGTGACTTTCCCTATGAAGATACGACCTTTTTTGATTCAAGGTATTAAATAGTGTTTTTAAAAGTGGACTGCTAGGTGTCGGTATGGAACCCTTCATTGTGCCCGATTCGAAACGCACTTGGCCGCTCTTTTTATTACTTTAGATTTGATTCTTCTAGAGAAAAGATTTCTTTAACTGAGCATAACAATCAACCTTCAGTCTCGTCAACCGCTGCTGGTGTCATTGTGTCGAAGCAGAAACTGTGTAGACCGAAGAAAGAATTAGGAGAAAACGAATTTCCTTTGAAGGTACAGTCGAGGTCATTAATGGGTAAGGACCACGAGCATTTGACCCGCTGCACTTATATGTAACGAATTTATTCAAATATAGTTGCGATAATCCATAAAATTTGAATGAGAATATGCAGATGGAATGTATATCTTCCTATTTGCATTCAAACTTTATGGATTATCGCAACTAAAATCGTAAAAAAACACTGTTAATGTTTCTCAGGTTCGTAACCATACATTTACCCAGCTCCATGCCAAATTTCAACTTTCTAGGTCACCTGGAAGTGGGTTAGGTTTTTGATTATTCCCCCATCCATCCTAGTCGAAAAAAAACCTATTTTTAGATGTTTGTATACCGATTGAGCTATATTCATGAATTTGGGAATCTAGTTAGCCTTAAGGATCTTAATAAACGTACCAAATTTCATATGTGTACGTTCAATACATTTTGAGTTACGTAAGGGTCAAAGGCACCAAATGGTTAGTGTACACACGGCCGCTGCGTCGCCAGTTCTTTTTTTTACTTGGTTTGACACGCTGCCGCGTGTCTAGAGTACACTTTTTTACCTAATCGATTGCGTTTGCTTACAAATTGTAGGCGACCGCATTCGTTTAGGTAAAAAAGGGTATACATATTAATGACCTCGACTGTATGAACTTACTTTACCTAAGTTAAAACTTATCGTCTTTTTCTAATATTTCTGCGCGCGCGAGTGTGGCCTACGAGTTTCGCTAGCGGTGGCGGGCAGGTGGGGGTGATGGGCGGAGCAACCGTGGGATTTTTTTTCGGGGGCCTCGTCTTAATCCGCCTAATAGCTCGGCGCGCGGAATCGTCACAGCTGGCTTTAAAGGCATGACCTTGGCCTTCGCACAGAGCAGCCTAACTGTTATTCCCTTATCGCTAATCGAGCGAATGTATGCGCATCCAGCGTACGCTAATAATGACGCATCAGAAAAAAAATGCAGTTCTATTGTTTCGGCGCTCGATTGCAATACGTAACGATCAATTTGGAACGTACATAAGGTACTTAATCCACGCACGATCTTATTCCACGTTTGTTTTATATCGGCGGGTACTTCATCGTTCCAATCTAATTTTAAAACCCAAAGTCGCTGTAGAAGTATCTTAAACGTGATAGTACAAACGCATAATAGGCCCAGTGGGTCAAAAATGCTAGCTATTGTGGATAAAATCGTGCGTTTTGTACACTTTTGATCGTTATCGCTTATAGTGTTAAATTCTTTCGAACAGCTTATTGATAATTTATCCGACGCCGGAGTCCACCGGATTCCGAGCGTTGAACACTCGTCATTAAAGTCGACATTCGTTTGTTCGTTGAAGTTAACATTGTCATTGAACAGGTAAACACAATTAGATTTTATTTTACGCAAGTTCATTTGTGCCTTTGCTAAGGTTTGTGATACAGAATTTAGTATGTAGGTCAGATGTTCAGGATCGTCCGTCCCTGTTACTAAGTCATCGACGTACATATCTTTTTCGATTACAGTTTTTATGAATGAGTCATCACAAGTCTTAGCAATTTCATGTAAACATCTTATACTCAAGAATGGCGAAGAAGCCATTCCATATGTGACAGTGTCGAGGCGTAAATATTTAATGGGTTCCGTACTATTTTCTCGCCACAAAATTACTTGTAAATATCTATCGTTTTCATTTACGCGGATTTGACGGTACATTTTTTCAATATCTCCTATCAGAACGTATTTATGTTGACGGAAACGAGTGAGAATTGAAAAAAATGTCGTCTTGTATTGTCGGTCCAACCATCAGCAAATTGTTCAAAGAAATACCAGATGAAGTTTGACAACTTGCGTCAAAAATGACACGACAGCGTGTTGTGGAACTTTTTTCGCGTAAAATGGGAAAATGGGGGAGTAAGTTAGCTACGTCTGGTTTTTCAATTTCAGTTAAGTGACCCAAATCTTTATACTCGCGAATGAACTCGCAATATTGTTGTTTTACGTGAGCACAGAATAAGTAATAGTACAAATACAGAAGTTTCTCTGTTAACAAATCCCCCGTTTAGGTATGCTAATCGTGCCTAAACGTGGCCATCTCTTTCTATCGCACGCAACGCGCTCTTTCGAGGCCCCGCCCTCAGCGCTAGGGTTACCACCATCGAGAACCTATTTTAATATATGTACTTTATTATTATTAGTAGTGTTGTTTACAATACAATTACGAATAGTACTTTTAAGGTTCCGTAGCCAAAATGGTGAAAACGGAACCCGTCCGTCCGTCTTTTTGTCTGTGTGTGACAGCCGACGTACTCGGGGGCTATAAGCACTACAAATACAATTAAAACATTTAGCAGGAAGGTGTGTATCTTGGGATTAGGTAGCGGACCCCAGGCATCCTTCAGGATGCAACTGTACTGGGATAATGCTAGGAGGATGATGAGCAGGAAGGTGTGTTCTACTCGTATGAACCGCTCCGTAAAAGTGATGTGAAATGACGAAAAAATATTAAAGTAGGGGGAAGGGGGCACTCCATACAATGTAACCACATCCAGCGGGGTAATTACGTAAAGATAATATGTACTACCGTTGGTACGTATTTAATGTCAGTTTTAGTATGGGATTTGACATTTAAATCTATCGTACTAACGGTCGAAAATGTTACGTGATTACCGCGCAGGGGATACAAAGCGAAACGATTTATTTAATGATAGTACAACAGCGCAGCAGCGCGTGCGCGTGCGATCCGTAACGCTGCGCCGCAACCACTGAATAGTCACACGACGTGTGAGCCGGCGGCCGCATGTACTTTGCGCGGCGCGATGACGTCACGGTAGTAAGGGGCTCCTGACGTGAGGTTGCCTTTCAAACCGGTTTTCTAAATAATGTAATCGTTTCTTAGCGATATTGAATGAATCACCTAATTTTTCGGACGATTCTTTTAGAGGCAAACTCACGCAAAACCTACCATCGGGCAATTGGTAGGTATTTTCGACGAAATGAGCTTCGCACGCTTCTTCTTCAGCCGTCCACTTCTCCTGCTGTGGCAGCTCTTCCAGCTCCCAGAACTTCCTGAGTTGGACGCTAATTTCGTGGCTAAAGTTACATTGAACTTTGTTGTGTTGCGATTTATTATAATTAGTATACGCACAATTGGTTGGACCTACAACAAGCCATCCGAAATGCGAGTTCTGTAGAACTGGCTTATTTTCTCCTAATTTTATTTGACCTTGTATAATAAAGTCCCAAAAAACATCAGCCCCTAGTAATAATTCCACTTGTGAGGGACAATTAAATGTCTCATCAGCTAATTTTATATTTTCAGGTTTTTCAAATAATGAAATATCGACCTCGTTAGCCGGGAGGTTATTTGCTATTTGATCGATTACGAAACAATGCACGGATCTTTTTATAGACCCTTCCCTGGCTTGCAAATTTATTTTGCACCGTCGTATAGCTGTGAATGATATATTATTGATGCCAGTGGCCAGTGACATCAGTGGGCTTGGTTTCGATAATGGGAAGATTTAACCTTTCTTGTAACGATTTCGTTATGAATGATGATTCGCTCGCGCAATCGAGAACATTCTCGCTCTCGAGAATTCCTTTCCGTGAGAATTCTCAATGATTCTCGAGAAAGTTCTCTTGAACGGAAATTTCCGAGAAAATACATTTAATCAACACAATATAAAATTTTATCTTTTATTAATTTCTTGCTTTAACAGATTGATAAATATTCTGAAGGCAATATTTTTAAATAGACGATTCTAAATGCTAAATTCTCTTCGTTCTCGAGAAGTTACCGAGAAAGTTCTCGGGATCGTTCTCACTGAGAACTTTCTCGGAGAAAAATTCGGATTGAAATATCGAGGAAAAAGACTACTTAATTTGGATATTTTTATTTGAAAGCCCAAATAATCTTTTTATAGGATATATAGATATCTGTTGGGTTGCCTATGTTGCTTTCGACTTATTGTATTAACACATAAAGCGAGAATTTCGGTTTACTTCCGAGAAGCTTCTCGAAATTGTTCTCGACTTCATTTCATGTTTATGTTATACTACGATTAGCAGTGCAATAAGGTCCATAAATCTTAGCTTGTTAGATTTATTAATAATTTAGTATTGGACTATTAAGCAAATGCTAAATAACTCATTTCTTTCAAGTCAATAATTTCCTTGTAGGTGAGATATAGGTAAGATATTAAGAATTGCTACTATGTTTCGAAAAATCGAAAGGGGATCATGAGCCACCTCAGGTAGTTTTTAAAAGAAAAGGACAGGGTCATCTTTTCTGTACTCGCACCCTTTACAATAACGCTTATCTTATACTACACCATTGTTTTGCCGTCTTTTAAGTAATTTATTGAATAGTAAGTTGGTAAAAATACACGTGCTCCAGATATTTGCAACATAGGCATTCAATTTATTCTCAGTATTATCACTGCTAATTGACGAAGCGGTCGTGGCATGCATAATGAAGAAAACTAAGTTTTAGAGTATTTTAGAATATTGACGGACGATGGAAAAACCAAATACGTATGCGTATTTTGTGATGCAGTGTATACGTGCAAAAATGTCACACGATTTGTACGGCACATGATTTCTAACTGTAAAAGTAGTCCAGTTGAGGTGAAACGTGAATTAGGAAAGAAAAGAAAGAACCTGAATTGATCAATCAATCTAGTGTTTCTAATGAGCCCGTAACTGTGGATAGTGTAACGGAAGACATATTTAACGAGGTAACTTTTAATGCAATTATTTTGGAAGGTAACATGTAGAAAAATATATGGATTTAAAAGCATAGTTCAATTATAATTAACAAAATACAAAAACATGCCATAGTTTCGAAACAGCATCGTAAATGAAAAAATGACAAATTCGTTGTTCTAAATTGACAAGGCATTAGCTAGAGCTGTATACGTCACTGGTCTGCCACTTTCAATATTTGAGCATCCCTTGTGGAAACGAGCTATTCAACTTTTAAGACCTGATTACAGCCCACCATCACGCATAAAAATTATCAACAGTACTGTTTGATGAAGAATATGATGACGTGAAACGAAACGAAAGGTCACTGAAGAAATTGATGAGGCTAAAGTTTTACATTTAGCTGCCGATGCCTGGAAAAATATTAGAAAAGACTCTATTGTCAACATAGTTATCCACACGCCCAATATTTCATATGCTGAAATTCTTTATTGTATAAAAGAGCCTTAATTAAGTATTGCTTTCCGCCAAACTGTATAACTGTAAAAAGTGTTCCAATATTTCTATTCATCGATTGATACCCAAAATAATACTTAGGCAGAGTACTTATCTGAAAAGTTAGGCCAAACTATGTTTAGATTACACAGATAAAAAAAAATATATTTGTAAATAAAACGTGTATTGATTTTATGGCGGATTGTATGAATTTATGGCGGAAAGTTCTCTGGAGAACATTCTCGAGAACTTTCCCGGAAATTTCTCGAGAGTGATGAGAATTTTTCCCTTAAAATACTCACTTAGCCTTAAATGTCTCACGAATGCACATATTTAACTAATATCATGAAATATAAAAAATAAAAATTTCAAAAATGTTCATATTTTAACTACTTTCTCGGAAATTTCCTTTGAAGAGAACTTTGCCGAGAAGTTTCTCACGACATTCTCTCGTTTCGGAAACTTCTCGAGAACGGCCCATCACTAAGCGTACGCGATGGCATTGGTTCGACTCCTTGTCCACGATATTTACTACGGCTGTTGATAACAACACTTGCGTTGCTACACAGGAAGACAATGAAACCGGACATGCATTTTTTATATGGCTATCACCTGTCGGCGACTTACTAGCCTGCGAGGTAGTAGGTACCTGCGCATTATTATGAGGCACGTACGATCGATGTAATAATGAATAATGTTTTCATCCACATATTTTGCACGGACTTGCACGACATTGAAATGCACGATGACCACCTCGAAAACAGACTGGACATACTTTTGATTTATATATTTCGTCACTTCGCACTACTACATGTGTAAATGCGGTGGTCACCTTTACATATCAAGCAGCATGCCTGAGGTAAGTTGGTCATCGTGTTAGAAGCAGCGGCCACAAATGTTTTTTGTCCTTTATCTAATCTTTTTTGAATTACTTTTTCAGGTTTATCAACGTGACTGCCACTACTTCTAGCCAACGACTCCAGTACGTCGGCCCTGCTACGAAGAAAGTCAGTAAAATCAGAGAGCTTCGGCAAGTCCTCTAGGCTGTTTCTTTTCTCCTCCCATTTTCGTAATGTGATCGGGTCAAGCTTGGAGGAGCAAAGAAAAACTACGAGAGTGTCCCAACCGTCCACCTTCTCGCCGAGGCTCTCAAGTGCTCGTAAATTTTTAGCTACGTGATCAATTAAATTTCTTAAAGCCTTATCTGACTCTCTTGTCAAGGCCTCCATATGGAACAAAGACTGCAAATGGTTATGAATTAACTGTCGCTTATTATCATATCTATCACATAATAGTTTCCAAGCTATAGCATAGTTAGCGGCAGATATTTCTAATGATTTGATTACAATTGCGGCGCTGCCCTCCAGAGAGGTGCGTATGTAATGAAACTTGTTTATCTCATTTAGGGAACAGTTATTGTGCACGATAGAAGTATATGTGTCTCTAAACTCGAGCCATCTCTTATAGTTACCATCAAATGAGGGCAACTGAATCTGAGGCAATCTGACATTAATCTGATGGCTGGACTGATGGCTACACACACTCTTATCGTCAGCATCAGCAAATTGCTGTTTGTGTGTTTCAATAAATCCCTGTGCGCAGTTGGGAACCTTAACTTTTTTGAAGTGGTCCAAATTATATTTTTTATTGATAGTAGTCTTATCGTACAGTTCAACGGTGTTGCTGGTTTTATTTTAAGTAGTACCGTTTTTTAGAAATATTTTTTTGAATCTTAGCTTTGAAATTTCACACCTTTGGTGAGCATAATAAGAAACGTGCCTTAGTCTGCCGTGAAAAAAAAAAGACTTGATAGCTGACAGTTGTTATTGTCAAAATTTGTCATTTAATGTGAGGTTATGTTATTACATCCCCGAATTCCCTGTATTTCTTCTGTTTTCTTGTTCCTATATGGAGCTAATGCACGGAATAATAAAAACCAGTTTTTATTATTCCGTGAGCTAATGTTTTTCAAGCAGCATTCAATGATTGAGCAGTTACATGCGGTACTTATAGGAAGTCATCGTGCGACATAAATGAAGGCCCTTCCCTTTGCATCACCGCGGTGCCAAGGATTACAACAACAAGGACTTATTATTTATTTTAGGATTATTTCATTAAAATAAATTGTAAATAATTTATTTTCATTTCATATTTGCATTTTATTTGAGAAGTGTGCTGTGTATTCATTATCAACATTTCCATAAAACCCATACAATAGGCTCTATTCACATGCAAGAATATTCAAACAAATTGGGCTCCAATATACACATTAAACAACAACAAATATTCAAATTTACTAAGTTTAGTAGACAAAAATTCTGCGCTGCTCTACGACCCTTGCACTGCCCTATGTACTGTTTTCTGAACCTGGCATAGGGACTTCATACAGTCAACAATGATAGTATCTATAGGGTGACACCACCAATTATGGACACTTTAAGCACAAGCACGAATAATGGACACTTCAACCCTTATTCAAAGATCATATGGTTTAAATTGATTGTTCTATAAAAAATTAAGACTTATTTTCTTTTACATAAGAGTTAATGTACATCATTGGGCCTTGTCCATTACTGGTGGTGTCACCCTACATATACAGATTCTGGAAATATGTTGGTCATGGACATGGCTGTTAGTATTATGGGATACTTAATGACTAGCGACAAACACAACATTGCTCCGACAGTTTTGTGAGACCCTGATAATTTTATGTTTTTATACTCTGATTATTACATAAATAATAATAATAAGGGGTGTAAAAGCATTGATGTAAGATAATTAAACTTAACATTTAACACCAAAATTCTTTAAACATTGCCTTATTTATTACTTTCCAATGATTGTTTTGTTTTTATTTTAGGGCACTATAGGTGAAAAACTTAAGTAAATGATCTGTTGTATGTGTGAGTAATGTGTGCGAATAGATATTCCATTTTTGAAATTTGTAATATAACGTATGGTTTGCATATTCATTATTTGCTTCTCAGACCAAATAAAAAAAAACTATAGACGACGCATGACAAACAACCTAATGAAGCTATCAAAAACCAAGCGCATCATGTAAACACACGCTCACTCACACATATACGATACAAGGCTGCAGCTGATCTGTTTTTGTTAGGGTTCCGTAGTAAACAAGGAACCCTTATAGTTTCGCCATGTCCGTCCGTCCGTCCGACCCCCGTTTTTCTCAGTAATCGTTAGTACTAGAAAGCTGTAATTTGGCATGAGTATACATATGAATGACGCCGACAAAACGGTAGAATAAAATCTTAAAAAAAAATTTTTTTCAGGGTTCCTCCCCTACATGTAAAGTAGTGGTGCAATTTTTTTTTCTTCCATACCCCATCGTGTGGGATATCGTTGGATAGCTCTTTCAAAAATATTATAAGGTTTCTAAAAGCATTTTTGATTAAAGAATAGGTTGGCGTGATATTAAGCTTTCAAGTGATAATTTTTGTTATGGTCAAGTGTCCCCCCCCTCTGCCAGCTAAACGGTGGCTACTAGGCATGTGAAAAAAATCATGGTAGTAGTATATACGATGAATTTAAAAGGAAAACTATTTTATTTATTTATTTATTTAATCTTTATTGCACAAAAGTAAAACTTATGGTACAAAAGGCGGACTTCATGCCATAAGCATTCTCTACCAGTCAACCTTAGGGCGAAGCAGAGAGGTTGTGGGCGGTGCAACTTCAAAATTTTGACATATATTCTAATTATCCTACATATTAATACTAATATATAAATATTAACAATATACATCTATTAATATATATATATATATATATACATATATTATATAATATATACAGACGAGACTATTAAACAGAAACATTAGGAATATTCGGTTCTGCCGGCGAAAAACTTACGGAGAGAATTTTTAAACGCTATCTTGGTCGGAGATTGCCTGATTTTAACGGGTAAACCGTTCCAGAGACGAGCAACTTGAATGGTAAACGAGTAAGACATGAAACCGGTTCGGTGAAGTGGGATAGAGAGGGAAAGGTTGCCTGAAGAGCGAAACTGACGGAGACGATTGACATCTTGGTACTGAAAGAAACTTTTCAGGTATTCCGGAGAATTAGAGTCCTTGAGAATGGAAAACTATCACAGCTAAGTAGACATTACTAGTTAACGAGTAATAGTCGAACTTCAGAAATGTACTTTGCCAAAGCAAACTTTCGTACAATTTCCATTGATACCTTAGATAATGTTGTTAATTCTGTCAAAAACATAGTAAATATAAGTTTGCGAACTTTTTAGTCCACATAATGTAACGGGACGACTACGGAACCCTACCTTGCGCGTGGCCCGACACGCACTTGGCCGGTTTTTTTACATTCTATATTAGGGTCTCCCTTATTTTACGATTTTCATAAATTAATAAAGCACACAGAAAATCAATTTCACTTCATTACTGTAACTGTAACCCGAGCCGAAATTTATGCGACTCATACCTACAATGTATGAAAATGTCCAAATTTTTTTTCTTCTTATTTCTTTATTTTCATATCAATCTTATATAATACAAATATATATGTGAACGCAAAACCATTGAAAAAATTTCAAATTATTGTGTCACCAAATTTCTCCATGATAATTTATATGGGAAGTTCAGTTGCAAGTCGGCACGGGTTTCGGTACAAGAATGTCCTGAATTTTGGTTTCAGGGTATTTTCAGTGGGCTAGCAGTATTATGCTTAGAGGGTATGCGTAATTAATTTCTGAAAATCGTAAAATAAGGGACACTCTATTCTATATGGGTAGTAGTTTATAATAAGAATATTTGAAATGAAAAATAGAACTTTGACTAAGTTACACTTAATATGGCTTGTAATTACTGGTTACAGTAGACTGCTTATCAGTAATAGATTACAAATAAATGACTTCATGTTTGTTAAAGCTACTCCGCCACTGACACGGTTGGTAGGTGGGCACGGTTGATGTAACGTTAAAAGTCACCCCAATTATGGGGATTTTTTCCTTCCAATGGCCACACTCACATTCACACATCTTTACAAAAGTGGCTTCATTTTGTTGTTCGTGACGTTCCGTCTATATTTACTATTTCATCTGAGATTTGCTTATCCTTTTTTTTGCAAACTGTACACAACTACATACAACAGGTCATTTAGTTAAGTTTTTCACTTATACAAGTGGTTATGTCCAGAGTGCAGTTGGTAATGTTGGTTGGTTGGAGCTGAAGAGAGATGATACCAAATACATTTTAGGTACCTACTGTTGGGTACTAGGTGTAATACTTATTACTAATATAGATAAATAGATACTTAAATACATAGATAACATATGAGACCCAAGAATAAATATTTGAACCCGGGAACTCCAGCTTTGTAGGCACGGCCACCACCAATGAGGCTAAAGCGGTCTACCTAAATTTGACCTAAATGAAAAAGTACTGTGTTTGATGTCCTGCACAAGCAACAGATGTTTTTTAATGTTTACGACGCCAACAATATATATACTTATGTGAAACGTTGGTTCAATACCACCGATAGATGTACAGTCGAGGGCATAAATAATAAATATATACCTATACATTTTTGGACTTTATTACAATGGAATACGGTGAAAATATGTATACATATTGATTCTCTTGACTCTACCCATCATCATATCAACATCATTATCAACCTACATGCATTTCTATAGGGTGCAACTTCGAAAAGGTTAAGGGGCTGATTACACTGAACTACTTCTAGTGCACTAATTGGTGAAACAGGTAGGGTTCTAAATGTAGGGCGTTTTATCTACACTGCACTACATAGCAATTCTAACCCAGTCAGCGACCTACTGTCGACCATGGCACCCGTCTTTTCGAAAGTGCAAAAAATTGGCATTGCTCTTGCTGTGACTGCGGGAATTACTAACTTAAAAAGAAAAATGTTGGGTCAAGGAGTATCTATTATTAAGAAATAAATTGAGTAGCATGAATATTTTAGACATTTTAGATTCAGCCTTTTTTTTAGTCTTTAAAATCGCCACCGGATCAAAATTTTTGTACAATTCCAATAACACTGTAGCTTTATTTTTGTATTCGGGATGGTTCTTATCCCATAGTTGGGGCATTTCTTTATACAAATCTAAAATGTTCAGTAAAGTTTCTTTCTCCACCGATGACATTTTTTATTGCTTTCGCTGCATGATAAATTGCACATATGTATGTTCACTACTGCTGCTGCGGCAAGACTAGCCAAAAGACTAGCCACGCTATGTAGGCGCCCTACCTGTCTACTAAGCTTGCATTTACACCACACTACATGTAGGGAAATAGTCCATATAGGGCGGTCGGACTCATTCTGCACCCTAAATCTAGGGTTCTATATCCCTATTTGCAATTACACTATGCTATATCTAGTGCACTACATGACGTAGTACACTAGATGTAGTTCGGTGTAATCGACGCTTAAGTCATGCTCTAATTAGTTATTATGATTATTATTAAAACTTCCCTGTACTTATATTATTTAAATTTTTGTGCTGTGTTAGTTATGTTAAGTCTGTACTTGCTCAGAAGGGAGACAAGACTTAATAATGTATTAATAATGTAGGTACTCTTTGGACAAGACTAATATTTATCATTAATTTCACTTAACATGAGAATGTGTTAGTGGGTTTAAATATATTTTGTTATATTTGATTTGCTGGAAAGGCTAGAATGATTTTGTTGCATGTGAATACATCTTATTGTATGGGGAATGGTCTAGGACACGATGGGATGCGGACGCGTCCATCCCGGGCCCAAAATATCCGTAAAAACCCCGCAATTAACAAAAGGCCTTCGCGAAGCAATAGAAACACATGTTCCGCAGGGACCGCCGCGGTACTTCGTCCAACCGGTCAACCAAACTTTGAGCGATTCGTTACCTTATAAAATGTCGATGCCGGTTAAAATGTGCAGTGTGTTATATAAAATTTGGACAAATAGTGCGTGTAGGTGTGTTTAATGCGAGATGTGTCTGCCCCAATGGCGTTGTCCGGGACATTGGTGAGATTTTTCCATTTTAAATGCTTCACCCAAACTTTAAAATTAAATGTACGTTTGACGCTCATATATGTATAGGTTCCACAATGAAATGGCCAGGGCTACTGGGGCACCACGCTCGTTTAGTGGACCCCTAAGAACAATTGTAATATTATAATCTGTCCAAGTAAACATACTTAAAATATTTGTTTTAACGGGTCTAACGCGACGGATAGCGCGAGTAAGTTGATTCTCACTCGCTGCAACCCCTGAGATAACATAAATATGTAATAAGCATTATTAAGTAAAATAACACCTGAATAATCACACTGTCCTTAGTTAATATTTGGAGGGTCAAACAAAAAGCACAACAAACTATCGACAATTTTGGTTTATTTTTCATCTGTAGGTACTATTAACCAAGGCTAGTTACAAGCGGCCAATCAAATTTGCCCCGTCTCAATAAAACGGCGGCGTTACGTGATAACAAAAATACACTTCCATAGCTGACAACGGTGATGAAACCATTATATTCCTCAAACATTTTAAAATCTTAAACATTGCGTAATAACTGGAAAAACGACGAACCCGGGACGCTTTCAATGAGACTTGAGGGATGCACATGTGCAATGCAGGCCGCGCAGAACTAAAACAATGGATACGCACAAAAAATATCGCCTCGAGGCACACCGATAAGCATTCTACTACCTGACATGTAATGTTGTAAAAACATAAGGACCAAAGACCACTTGTTATATCATCGTTTAACAGTAAAATCGGTAAAATATTTACCTACCGACTCAAGAGAGAAACCAAATGTATCTGAACCTAGGGCTACCCGACCGTAGACCTATTGATCATAATATTTTATTCGGATTTATGAAGACACATTTATTGGATTCCAAAGAAGGAATTAACTATGGAGAATAAGGACCTCAACACGAAGAAATTTTGACACGACTAACACGTAAATCATTATTTTTGCGTATTTACAAAGACAGTATTATTTATCTAGTGATGGTGATGTGTAGCTGTTGATGTTAAGAAAGTATCCGTGATGGTGACGTGTTAATATTTTGTGTGTTGATATTAAGAGCGGCAAATGTGTTCTTAGGATAATGAACTAATGAGGTGTAAATATATTCTATTAAATATGAGTTGGCTTTGTGCTTACGGTAAATAGCAGAGTTGGGGTTTGATAAAACGCTATCACCCAACCTTGAGTACTTAAGCAAATCCAAATCTAGCAATACAGCAGTGCCACGTTAGCAACATACAAAGGCTACAGAAGATGGCCGCCGTAGCCACTAGGGACAATACCTATAGCCATAACTAAACAAAAATAAAGTGCTATTAATAAACCAGCAAGTAACGGAAAATATGAAATATGTACCTAATTTCTTCGGAGAATACGCTAAAAAAGTGTCTGTGTGTGAAATCATAGAAACAGTACGTGTCGCATCGCTTGTTTTCACCGGGTGCAGAGAAGCTGACTAAATTGTTAGTACGCCACAGCTTATCATCAAAGTATGACTGATAACTTAGACACCTACAAGCATATACACCACAAAAACCTCCTCAAATTGTAACATCTGCTAATGACTCAAACTGTCCACTTTAACACGGAAACTACCGAATAAACAAAAAACTATTTAACAGTTCACTACCTGAAAAAAATACGAAATGAAGATATCTAGCGACGATTACAGCGAATCAGTGGAACACGCAGAGATCCCGAGAAGAATCACTCTGAAAGGAAGAAGACTTCATACGAAGCAACGTGCAGCATCTCACCAACGCTCATCCACCGACGTAATATCCTCCCCCTCCTCGATTCCAATATTGGCTAAAGGCTGCACAGCCGGTCGATTGTGGCCGATTGGTTGCGACTCGTCGGTCGTCCCTTCCCATCCCAGAGCGTGTCACTCCTAACAATCTTGTGCCCCCTGGTATATGGGAGAGGACCGGGTTTTTGGCGCATCGTTGGGGCGTCTAGCATACCCGCGTAATGCCTCAGCGATGTGCCGGGGCTTTGATCCTCACTCACATCCGGCTTGTCCGGGTCAGGCTTGCTCCTGGCTGGGTGCGGTACCTATGTTCATGTTCATGTTGTTTGTGAATACATCTTATTGTATGGCTTTTATGGCAATGTTGATAATGTAGGTATAGCACTTTACTGAAATAAAACAAGATAAATGATGAATCTTTATTGTATTAAATAATCCTGTAAGTTCACCGAAGCACAAGTCGTCTAAGTACTGTACTTGTTGTTTAAACCTTCGTTAGATCACGCCATGCCTTCCTGTAAGTACCGCATATGACTGTATTGACTGTGGTTAATCACTGGATGCTGCTTCAAAACATTAACTCCATAACTCCACTCCAAATACACACGCTATCGTCGGATTCCAATTTTGTAAATCAACTAAGACTCGTCGAGAGATGCGGTTACATATTGCAGGCAGGTCGATGATTAATACTGTGATAAAACTCGAAAGAAAACAGATCAAATTAAGCTAACACAAAATCGTGGATGTAATAACATAACCTCACATTAAATGTCAAATTTTGACAATGACAACTGTCACCTATCAATTCTTTTTTTTTTCACGGCAGACTAAGGCACGTTTCTTATTATGCATACGAAAGGTGTGAAATTTCAAAGCTAAGATTCAAAAAAATATTTCTAAAAAACGGTACTACTTAAAAAAAAAACCAGCATCACCGTTGAACTGTACGATAAGACTACTATCAGTAAAAAATATAATTTGGACCACTTCAAAAAAGTTAAGGTTCCCAATTGATCAATTTAAAGAAATCATTTTCAATCTGTATATTTTCGGTCAACTGTTCGCTTTCGTTATTTAATGACTCAATCTGATCTCTCAAAGTATCAAAACTGTTGAAAACGATTTCAAGTCTGCGTAATCTTAACGCTAACTCATTAACCTGGCTGGATGTAATATCAGTCTGGTTTTACAAACTCGGAAAGCTTATTTCTAAACACAGTTACTTTTAACGCGGCGCTTTTAAATTTTAATTGATTTTAATTGTTGCAGTTTGACTTTCAAGGTCATTGGTTATCATTATTCATTATTTGTCTTAACCATTTGTATTTTAGCACGCTATGTAAACTAAAATTTTACATACGGAGCAAAATCACTGGAAGGATATTACATCCGCCCTTTACACAATCTCATTCCCAGTTTTCCGCAGTTCTCTTTGTGGACAACTGGAAAAATTCACTAAGTCATCGTACGAACAAGGGTACGGAGAAATGGGAACCGTCCTTCATATCGTGTGTATATTACAGTACTGTCTGCCGCAGTAGTGAGATAATTGTCTCAAAAATTATATGATTCTTATCTGTGTCTTAAATATTGATATTGTATAAAGCTGGTTACATCTTGATTATATCTTTGTTTAAATAATGATAATCGTAAATGTGTCATGTTAATGTTTATTCTTGATTTGAAATTATTTGAATAATTCAGATTTAATGAATAATATTAAAGAGCTATTTTTAATTACTTTTTTTATTGCACTTTCAGACTTCTTTATAGTTTCGAATGCTACGACAACGGGGTACCAATTACTGAAAAAATATCACTTTAAAGCTAATAAAACGCAAACGGATTACGTAATCAAAAAATGGACTAAGAAAACCCACAATATTTTTAAACGAGCTATCTAGGTTTGGAAAAAAAATTACACCTCCACTTTACGTGTTGGGGATATGCCACCGAGGCGTGATTAATATGTATACTCATTACTCATGCCAAACTACAGCTTTAGTACCAACGGTTACTGGGCTAAGCCGTGAACGGACGGGCATGGAGAAATTATAAGGGTTCCTTGTTTACAACGGAACCCTAAAATGCTTAAAATTATGGGCGGTCAATACGAATCACAAAACGAATATCGGCAAAGAATGGGCGAAGAAACAGGTGAAGAATACACAAATGAATACGAGTAAGACAATGACAATGATAACGAGAGTTCTGTGGAGAACTATTTATGTATAATGGAAATTGACGACATCGAGGGTTTTTTAAAGTTCTATGGACTTAGTAGGTAATCTAAGTCCACAGAACGTTAAGAAATCCTTGCGAAAAACGCCAAATAAAACTGTTGCATAATAATGTCGTCTTAACGTGGCGCTATCAACATTAAAATGCCAAAAAGCTCGAGCATTTCCAAATTTTATGTAAAAATATTGTCAGTTTAAATGAACAAGAATAAACATAGGTAGTGTCATACAGCTACTAAAAAATTGTTGTCGAATACGGAAAAAGAGCAAGGAAACACCCGAAAAAAAAGTCTTTTGATCTCTATTTGTCATTCACTGGTGGAACTAGAGAAAGAGAACATTGAAACATTACATTGAAACGTAAGTTTTTTGATGTCCTTAACATTTCGCCACCAAGGGCATTTGCAGCCTGCAGTGCCACGAGCGCCAGGCCCTTCATAGGTGAGCGGCAACCCAAACTACACCAAATAGATATTTGTAGCGTTACTCGGAAAACCGAAGTACGGATGGTGCCATCTCTTTCACTCGATTCTATCACGACTGGAGTGCGGTAGATATGGCACTATCCGAACTTCGATTTTTGAGGTAACGCCACTGTAGCTGGGGTGCTATTGCTATGTGTTGTATGGGCACTGAAATTTGGCACAGTTGATCTTTAGGTGGCGGTCTATTATAGAATTTGAATTTATAACAGGTGAATATTAGAGTAAAAGATAATTATAGAATATGAAATTTATATATAATGAGTTTAGACTATTTAACATTTATAGTAAATGAACATTATAACAAGCAACTAATATAGAATTTGAATTTATAGCTGGTGAATGAATATAGCAAATGAATTTAGAGTATGTGTAGCTATAGCCATTAATTTTATAGGAAATGAGGGGATACCCCTTAAAACAGCACATTGCTATACCATACAGCACTAACTATACTAATAAAAGACGTAAAGACATTGTTTGCCCAAATACTATAAAAAAGAAACATGCTTTTTCTTCTAGATTCTTTGTTTTTCTAGGCCCATTTCTTTATAATAGACTCAATGGAAGGTTCGACATATATTATACCCTCTCAACTACGCTAGCTGCAAGAAAAAGCTCCACGACTCACTAATAAATATGTCATACGAGGATACAGAGGAGTTATTGACTGTGTACCTACCTACTTTATAAATTACCAATTAATTGTACTTATATGGTTCTATCCTGTTAGTGTTTACATCTGTTAGATACGTTACTTATCTTAGTTATCTATTAATCTAAGTATTTATAACTATTTTAATGCCTCATTTTTTCGGAAAAACAGAATTTTGCTTTTATCATTAGTTGTACTAGATAATAAGAATTAAAATGTTTTATATTTTGTAGATAAATAGTAACTAATTTATTGGCCATTTGCCAGAAACACAGGAAACATCCTAGTTCAGGCATGTGATATATGTTCTCTATCAATAAGTTGTAGACTATAAGAAAATAATTGTAAAATGTATATTTAATAAATTATTCTTATTCTTATTCTTACCTTGTGAGGTACCCACGCTGCGCCTTCCGGTCTGTGGTCGCCACTCGAGAACCTTTCGGCCCCAACGGGCATTGGTTACTATAAATACTATTTAAATGTACTTAAGTATTCTTCTCTCTCACAAACCCACAAGGATTATTAACTAAAAAAACTTACCAAAACAGCAAAACTTAGATAAGGGAACAAATTACTCAGATACCGCTTGTCACATACCTGTAACAAAAGCGGGGCATTAGTCGAACGCACGGACAAACGCACTGACCTCCGGCGCGGGCAAAAAGAAACAATAAATGATAGCACACACGCTTGTCAAATCCTTGTTTGGACAAATCCTTGACTTGTTCTGTCAGATGCTTGTTTTGTCTGATTCTAGTTACGTTCAAACCTAACTTCGTCGGATCCTTGTTTCGTCAAATCATTGTTTCGTCTAATGCTTATCGAGTCAAATTCTTTTTTCGTCGAAAGATTATTATCTCAAAACGTAATTAAGTCAAGCGTCAGTACAATCAAATACTTAGTGCCAGTTGCACCAACGTACGAACACAGACCGGTCATCGTTAAATATGGCGCCGGCAGCTGTCATCCCATAGAAACTTGTCAAACTTTCCATACAATCAGATTTGACGAACACCGCTTACGATTACAGACGGTTTGGTGCAACCCAGCCTTAGTAAAATATTACTGCACACGCTTGTGACCACTATTTGCTCTACTATTTAGCTCAGAGAGGGTTTAATTATAACATAATGGCATCATGCCTTAATGCTTGCTTTGACTAAATTTTTTGTTGTCTTTGTCAGCCATTGCTCTAATGATATTTGCTGTAATAATATTCTGACAAGTGATTATTTGACTATATTAGGATTTGGCAAATAAATCTTTGGGGAAATAAAAAATAATTAAAAAAAAAAATAGAAAATCGACTTCAATAGGTACTTAAATGTACAAATGTAAACTAAAAAGTAGAAAGAATATATTTTAGTAACTTCAAAGCAAAGAGCTTACAGGACAATAAACTAATGTAATTAGTTTTTTTTTTTAATTTATTGGCCATAATAATAATTGATACAAATTGGTAAACACTGTTTCACCAACGGAAACCTCGTGGGGTTATATGCCGGTGAATAGTTCGCTCTGGTATTTATATATGTATATGTATGTAGTTACATTGTTATAATAGGTTCAGATAACGTCAGGTATCTTTTTATAGCCGGTATCGACTTGAAGCTATTTAAGTATCTTTGCTGAAGTTCATTAGGTAGTTGATTAACTATGTACGGAAGTAGGTATCTGATCGTTTCTTTTTCCATGCACATTAACAAACTTAGGTAATTTAAACTTAGCTAGTTGTGGTATATTTTGTCTAAGATTCTTTTATGTCACACCTAGCCATAAAGTGGCCATTATCGCACGCTCCGCGCGCGAAAAAACCCACTTCCTGGCCAGGGGGTGACATAAAATATTGTACTTACCACGGGCGATAATAAAGAAAGCCTCAGATCGCATATTTATCGCCCTTGCCTTCGGCTCGGGCGTAAAATACCTGCGCCTTTTATCGCCCTTGGTAAGTAATGTACTATTGTCTTACATTTATTTCTAGTTGGTCTACTTTGTCTTCACAATGAATAAACAACTGCTCATAATCTGGCGATATTTTATTCCTTATGTTTTTAGGCACAATATTTTTAAGTAATCTGATTTGTAGTTTGTAAATATCGTTAAGATAAGTCTTGTAAGTTCTACCATAACTACTTAGTCCGTATGTAATTACTGAATCTGCCATGGAGGTATACAATAGCTTGAGGGTGCGATATGGGAGTTTATATTTCAAAATATGGATTTTACTGAGTAGCGCTCTAAGTTTATCGCATACATACTGTATATGTGGACCCCAATTGAATCTATGGTCAACTATTAGACCTACGTATGTATGTTGTGTGACAAGTTCGATCTGTGTACAATTACACTTAACATCATTCTTATGCAAGCAGTCGACGCTGTGCGCAATGATGCACGGCATGTGGGCTGTTTTATTGTGTATGGTATGTATGTGCATGACCTTGGTTTTTTGTGCATTTATGACATGCCCCATATCGTGCGATATAGTTACTTATTTATATACATATTCACAATATATAATCAGGTATTTTTGGAGTCGGTGCCAGCTCAGGAGGATAAGTACCTAGTTTCCTGCTTTGCCACAAACTTTCGACACTCGGAGCGGCGGCGGCGCGCGCAGCGGGGCTGGCACCGACTCCAAAAATACCTGATTATATATTGTGAATATTATTTTCTACTTTTTAGTTTAAATTTGTACATTTAAGTACATTTAAGTACCTATTGAAGTCGATTTTCTATTTTTTTAAAATTATTTTTTATTTTTTAATTTTGAGTGGAAAGTACTTAAGAGGAGGGGTAGGGCAAGCTCTCTCCATACAAACTTTGTGCAGGATTTTCTTCATTTGTGTTTGCATTTAAGTTATGATTTTTGGTCAGTGTGCTTATTTTTCTGTTAGCTATTTCGTGATGTAATTTTTTTTTTCATTTATATATATATATATATATTTTTTCTTTATCATTTTTTTGAAATATTTGAAAATTTCCACATCACTTTCTTCGCATATCTAATATTTACATCCAAAAATATATTACATTCGTTAGTGCCAAAACCTACGAATAAAACGTGCACAGAGTTTGTATGGAGAATGCCTTGCCCACCCCTGCGCCTTAACTTAAGGCTTGGTCACACCGCGTTAGAGCTGGGTCGTTGCGACTTTTAAGTGTAACGAAACGTAACAGCTTTTCATTATCTGGAAACAGTTTCACGAAACAGTTTCAAAAGTAACTAGTTTTTTTTCACTGCGGCGCCCGACAAAACGAAACGAACGAAAGAAATATTTATGAATGAATTTTCAAAATTAAGCCTTAACATCTTGCGAATAGAGCGCATTTTTGTCAATCATCAATACAAAACGTTTTTGGCACAAAGCTAAGTTTTGTTTCGTTTCGTCGTTTCGATCGCTACATCAATGAAAGTTATAGGTTATAGTTTGAGTTATGTCAGTTTTGCGTTTCGTTTCTATTTTCATGTAGTGTAGTTTCATTGTTGCGTTGCATTGCAGCTTTGGTGGTCGTTTTTATAAAAACTGTTTTTTGTTCTCATAAGAAACTGTTATTCCGTTACTGTAAGCGAAAGCGTTTTACGAAACGCTTATTGAAAAAAACTCTCAGCTCTACACCGCGTGCGCGACGCAAGCGGGACGCCGCGCTGCGCGCCATAATGTATGAAACCGTCCCGCTTGCGTCGCGCAGCCAGTGTGACGTCGCTAACCTGTTAGCATACGTTCCGGCGCGCTGCGGTCGCGTCGCGCGGACGTCGCGCAACGCGGTGTGACCAAGCCTTAATTGTATTTCGTTTTTGTTTTGCACTTTTTGTTTGAAATGCGTCTGCTGCGCTGCGAGTAAGTCAGCAGTTTGGGGGGTTTTATGACGTCAGCGGTCAATAGCGCAAAATATCGTTCTTCAGGTACACAAGCGGAGGTCTAAACCCTTGTTTTTTGCTGCTTGTTTGTTTTTTTTGTTAGTTAAATGTATATGGGACAACCAACCGATGTGATATCGACCAACAAACATACAACAAAAAAAATACGTAGGTACCGTAGAATTGAGGACCTCGTCCTTTTTTTTGTAGTTACTTATTTCACACTTCTTAGTGATAGCCAAAGTGCATCTCATGGCAATTCCAATAAGCCCAAACACTTATTGGAATTGCCACTTTTATTACGGAATTCCGGGTTCAATCATCAGATTCATGTTTATGGTAACATTACATTAAGACCATTTAAAATGGCTACGTCATATTATAAAATCACTAAAATATGTTTCCCTTGAAATTTTGAGGATTTCCCTCAATTCCTCATGGATTCCATCATCAGAAGTGAACTGTGGTAACAACACAACCTACCTGGAAGCATATGCTTTCAAACAAATAGGTAAATAGTTTTCCAAATCTGTTTTTAAATGGCGGGGGTCCGTTGCCAATGCCAACCTTCCGGCTTCAATTACCAGATCAGGTAGATGGTATAACATTACATCATGACAATCTAAATTGGCTTCGTCATAGTCGCTTCATTATCTTGATCGAAATATCTTAACGCCGCCCATGAAACAGTTGGAGTTTTGGATGATCATCTGTGGTCTTCTTCATCAGTTCCGGTTTACCAAATGCTACTTTCTGAATGCAAATGCTTCTGAATAGATGACGTGGAAATAGAAGCAGTCGACTTTGTTAAATTCCTCGGTGTGCGTATTGATGCGCGGTTGACATGGAAACAAGAGCTAGAGTCCATTGCTAATTCCATTTACTCGGCCTGCTACGCACTTAAAAGCTTAAGGGAGGAACTCACTACAGAACAGCTTAAGGTAATATATTATGCATTAGTAGACTCCAAACTTAGGTACAGCATTAAATTCTGGGGAAACAGCTTTAAATACAACATGGACAAAGCTCTGGTGGCTCAAAAAAGAGCAATCCGCACCATTGTGCGTGTTCCTCAGTGGATCTCTTGCCGTGAATATTTTATGAAATTGGGCATCCTTACAGTTCCTGGGCTATACGTGCTCGTTTTATTAACTGACCTCGTTAAACAAATCTCGAAATACGAGTCCTCTACAGAACAAGAGCTGCGCCTACAAACGCGGACGAAAAACATAAAGAACAGTTTCTGCCCTAAACTGAAGATAGTACAGCATAGTGTTAGGTACCAGGCATGCAAAATGTTTAATAAACTACCAACGGAACTAAAAGTCATTGCGAATTGTGAGATATTTAACAAAAAATTGAAAATGTTTTTACTGAGAGGGTGCTTCTATAGTATTGATGAGATATTTGCTGATTAGTATAAGTTTAGATTTTTTGACACTTTTACTATTTTCGATAATATTCTGACATGCTTTTGTATTAATATTCTTAATTTTTGGTAATTTATATGTTGACAAGATTTTTTTTCTTATTATTATTCTCTTTGTTTTTTATTATTGTTCGCTTCATTGCTCGTAAATATACCTAGATTTAAGTTAATTTTTACTATTATTTTCAAACACAATTGTACTATTGTTAATGAAATAAATTTATGAAATGCTTGATTTATAACCGAAAATACTAAAATTGTTATATGTTTCCCTTGAAATTTTGAGGAGTTCTCTCAATTCCTCGTAGATTCCATCATCAGAAGTGAACTTTGAGAACAACGGGACCAATCCGGAGGAATGTGCTTTCAAACAAAGAAATAATTTTCCAAATCTGTTCATAAATGGCGGAGTAATCGCGTAACAAACATACAACAAAAAAAAAACCAACATACAGGCGAATTGGGAACCTCCTCCTTTTCATGAAGTCGGTTAAAAAATATTGGAAACTAATCTGTTGGCAAAGATTATTTGGGAAATGAAATTTTGTCAAACATATTTCGGTGAAACAAGGGGATCCCGGGGCGATGCCGTTACGTAGTGGATAATGGCTGGAGCACACCGCTGCATCCGCACTCATCTGGCTTGCCAAAACCTTAACTGTGCGTTACAGTATGAAGTTTCTAACAAATATTTTAATAAATACTGTTTGTATGGTTTAAGCGTTAAGAAAACAAATATTGTACGTTTAATAAGCTTTCAAACGACACCTCACACGAACCAATTGGTAAAATAAAACCCGAGATTTGGACAAAACCCTCCATGATGGTTGCCCAATTGGTAAGAAATTTAACACCGTCTGCTTGGTGGTTCCTCTCCCTCAGAATAGTCTCCATCACCTACTCCATCCTCGAACCTCCTCAACTGGAGAAACTCCAACAATCTGTAGTAATATTAGTTCGGAGCGTAATGGATCATTTTGAACAAAATTGCTCAGAACTAGTTTAGTTTTTATTATATCCCAATAAAACTTATATTTTTGGAAAGCTTATAAACCTACATTTTTTATACGAGTAACAACATTAGTTGCGCTAAAGTAAGTATTTAATGAGTAATAAGCATCTTTTATCAGTACTTATGCAAACATGCGTGGTAAAAAACACAAACTTTTTCAAATATTTTAATTAATACTGTTTGTATGGTATAAGTGTTAAGAAAGCAACTGTAGTACGTAAAATAAGCTTTCAAACGACACTTGTTGGGATGTATTAAGGTTCAAATGTAGATCTCCACAATGAAGTTTTACCTTTTTGCGAAAGCGATGTATAACTTTTTAGTGTAAAATTAAATAAGCTTTCGTTATGTCAGATATCTCATATCCATAAAGTCAACGGGTTTTGAAAAAAATGGGAATTTCATAAAAATTCGCATATTTGAAGGTAGCGTTTTATCCCCATGGTCCCTGAAGATCAAATTTCAAGACATGTAAACAGATGTTTCAGTGTGCGTGTATAGTGAACGTGACACCTGTCACTTGCATTTTGATCCCATTTATACCGTGAAACCTGTTCCAGTCACTACATTATAAAGTCCCCCTAAGACGTCCTGCTTCAATAATATTTAATTCATGGTGTATAGCGCTGGCGTGTTCTTGGGACATCTACTGATGTCACGTTCATTGAAATCCGGCCGATAATTTAGGCGCTAGATGCAAAGTTATGATTTCAGACGACCTCTCACTCCCGCCATGTTGAATTTCCATAAACTCTATATGCGCCAACATGTAGTTAGAATTAGGAGAAATCTAACACCACTTCAATTGTTGGAATTTATCAAATATCTTGACTTGGAGGTGGCAGCAAATTATCAGTACTTAATGATCAATTTAAACCATAACCCTTCTCTTTGGTTTAGTCGTAGTTGGGTAAAATGTTAATATTATTATAGCTCATATCCTATTGTATAAATCTAAGTACATTTGAAATTCTGCCAAGCCTCATGTTCAAAGTTCAAATATTTATTCGTGATAAAAAAGGACAAACACAATTATATACTATAAAACCGTGTCACGAAATGGACCCAACTCAGCATAATGCCGGCATTGCAGCCGGCGCTGGTCTTCCGTAGGGCCCATTTGGTGATGGCACGGCGGGTAACACTACACGGATAAAAACAAAACTATGAGCACACACAGTAATAAATTGTAACAAAAACGAAAGCACATTGAATATAAAACAATAATAATAATTTGCACAGACGCACCGACTAGTGGTAGGTCTCGTGTGTGTAGGCCTTAAGTTTGCATTGAACATGAACGCAGCCTACCACTAGCGACAGTGGAAAAGATGGCAACAAAGAAAAAAACTTAAACGTCAAATGCACGTCAATCAATCATACACTGTTTAATAATATTTGGGTTTACAATTACAGAAATTAGAATTAAAGTAGGATATAACAGAATACCTACGTGCAATTACTTACTTTCTATGAACTATTTACTATTTTAACAAAGGGGCATATAGACATGGCAATGCAAGTGGGACTTAAACTAGTGGTGAGTGATGATGATGAAATGTTCAGATATTCTCCCCTGGAATGACATTAACGCAAAACCTCACACGTGGGTGGATTTTTCTCCACGAAGACATGTTTTCTCGTCACAGTTATGTATTACAGGTTAGTGCAGAATTTATTAAGCTTCAGTGTTGCCCTTGACCATATTTTAATAGGGTACGTAGATTTCACACAAAATGCGAAAATCTTACGGATGGAGTACGTTTCCCAAGATAGTGGCGGCTCTAGAAGGTCCTGGCGTGGGGACTTTATGGGAGACGAAAACAAGGCCTTCAATGAATATTCGTGCCAAATTTCATCAAAGTTACCGACATTTCGAGGTTGTGCATATCTCGACTGGGTTATAAGCATTAAAATGGAAGATAACAGCTTTCAGCGTTTTTCAAAATTTGCCCTCTAAAGGGGTGAAATGGGGGTTGAAAGTTTGTATGGGCATCCTGAGTTTTTTAAACTGAGTGATTTAATGCTTGGCGGGTAGACTTTCAGTTAAGGCCGTGTATTACCAATTTTGAGTTTTTAAAAACCATCTGAGACATAGAATATAGTGTCTTAAAATCTAAAAAATATATATGTGTTACATGAGGATCTTGTCTAGTCAAAATCGCAGTCAGTTACATGATTTGATGAATTTCACTCGATAGAAAATAATCGCGAAGTTACCCCTTTTTGGAATGTATTTTCAATGCTACGGCTATATTACTGATATTTAACATTTAATTTTTGTACTCAATTAAAGATCGTAAATAGTTATAGACAAATTCGCAGGGTTTGCTTTGATAAAATGATTGGCTTAATAACTATAGCTAAATATTTACAAAACTGCGCGCAGAGCTTGCGTAGAGAGCGGGATGGTTAATTGTAAACTCACGCATGTTAGAGCGGGACAGTTGCGTTGGGGATACCTCCCCTTAAAATATATAATTTAAAAGTTTGTATAGAAAACGTGTATATTCGATATCGCTGGGTGCGCGATGACAGCGCCAACTAGCGGTCACAATTACGGCGGACTTAGAAATATCCAATGGCTGGCTATCATTACGAAAAGAAGTAAACAAACGAATAATTTCAATTAAATATCGTAATTTTCATATATTCTATTCGATCACGTAAATCTATAGTAATTTCACGCCTAAAATGGCTATATATCAATCAATTTCAGGTAGTACACACGGGCTTTCTCATGGCTGACCTCACGAGAAATAAGTAAAGAAATAAACAAATATAATTGAATAACGCATTTCATATATATATATGACGATCATTTATGGCTGTATAGTGTCGTAAATAATGCAGATTTTTTGTGTATTTTCAGTTAAACATGGCTAAATTAATTATAAAAACTACAAAAAAAAGTAAAGTGCGCACTGCAAATCCTGTCATGTGGCTTTGGGTACCATGGCGATCGATTGGCACTGAAATAAAGCAACAAATAAATTATAGTAACTTAACCGTTACTTCCTACAGCATACAAAATATAATAATTAAATTTTGCTTTATAGGTTAGCTTTCTTACTTTTTCCTCGACAACGATTGTCCATTTCATTTGTTGTGCTCGTTTTCAACTTGCTTGTGGAAATTTATAGAATTAGTGATCACTGTTTGTGCCATTCTTCTTGCAGTTAACTACGCAGCTGGTTTCGTAACGCATGTTTATTTATTTTTACTTCAAATGCACGGATATGTAAATTTCGCTAGAAAAAAGTAACAGTTGGTCCGCCGAAAGTTCCTTTTTTGGCCACGGTGCGCGCTGCGATCGATTCGTGGTTCCCCCACCACCTACTTCGCACCCAGCGAATAGTACATATATAAAAACGTACCTACAAACAACTGGACTATCCATTCAAAGAAAAAAAAACGGTCAATCCCCTCCAAAAAGTGGTTCGAATCATGTTTTTTTTGGGAACTACCTGTTAATACTTTAATATTGTTGTTGATTATTCTGGTTGTCTTTTCAGGTGGCGAACGACCTATTAGTAGGTGTATACCTGTATGGTCTCCTGAAGGGGGGGCGTAACGGTTCTACTAAGGATCGCGAGATATTCATGTATGCGGACGACGTTGCGGTGGTTGTTTGCGCTTCGACCTGTGACGCATTGGATGCGCAGCTGAATGTTACTGCCGCATGCCTATCCGATTGGTTCCGTACGAATGGTCTCATTTTGAATATTAAAAAAACTCACTTTATGCACTTCGACCTCTCGGGTAGGCAGATGGAGTCACTGTCAGTGAGCGCGAACGGAATAAATATAGATCAAGTCACAAGCACGACCTTCCTGGGCTTTGAACTGGACAGGGGACTGACTTGGGCGGCCCATATCGACAAGGTAGGTATGTGGTAAGTTAGCCGCATCCTGTTTCGCCCTAAAACGACTTGCTCGGATCCTCCCCCGCGATATGGTCCGAAATTGTTATTTCGCATCAGTGCACACTCATCTGCAGTATGGAGTAGACCTGTGGGCTGGTGCTGCAGATTGGGTAAGGGTGTTTCGGCTCCAGAAACGTGCCATACGAGCCATAGTTCGCATCTCACAGACCGAGTCGGCGAAGCCTCACTTCAAGTCTCTAGGCATACTAACCCTGCCATCGCTGCTGATACTGCAAGCGGCAATACATGCGCGAGAACAGGCGGAAAGTACACCTTGGAGTGAGAGTAGCGAAGCCTCTCGTCGTTATGCGGTGCGTTCCACCAGAGTAGGCAAAAGACTCCCGACGGTGTCGCATAGGTTGGCCAAATCGGACAAACTCGTGCACGTCATGGCTCCGAAGGTATACAATCATCTACCCAACGATATAGTTAACTCGAAGAGCAATACAATCTTCAAAACAAAACTAAAGAAATGGCTAATCGAGCGGGCCTTCTACGACCATAAGGAATTCTACAGCCGTGATCTTATAAAAACATGTGTCTATTAATTATTAACACTACGAGTATTAATTATTATTACTATAAATGTATAAACATATACCGCACTTTGAAAAGTGTTAAGTAATTTTGTTTGTAATCTTCCTATTTTATATAGGCAATTAACCTTAATTTGACTTGTAATTTTTATTATTAATAAATTGATTATGATTATTATGATTATGATCAACTCTACCCCCGCGCGCGATCTCCGCGAACAACTCAATTTTACATATAATCGAGTCTTTATCTTATGGATCGCTGGGTGGTGGCTTTCAGCCGTAGGAGGGCTGACGACAGCTCGCAACTATCAAGAAGGCCTGTATATCTTATATCTTTAAACGAGCAATTCTTGTATATTTATATATTTATTTCGAGGATCTCGGAAACGGCTCTAACGATTTCGATGAAATTTGGTATGTGCGGGTTTTCGGGGACGAGCAATCGATCTAGCTAGGTCTCATGCCCGGGAATGCATCATAAAGCAGCATCATATCACGAACTATTCGTCTATGTTCAAGAGCGATAACACTATGTCTTTTGCAAGATTCGGCATAACTATTATTCAAGGTACGCGAGCGAAAGTTCAAATGATTTAAAAACCTTCGTTGTATTTTTTCAACGGCAACAAGATACGTTGCATATCGGGGGTTCCATATTGTGCTGCAATATTCAAGCACACATAATATGTTCTTGAATTGACTTGATAAAATTCCCCTTTACACTACAAAAAGACATTACACCCTGAAAGTTTCATGTAGGCTGCTCTATATAAAGAACTATTCATTGTAAATTATAAAAATAAATTGGATCAAAAGTGTACGGATTCTGTTAAATTTGTACAAGATCGGTGGCACGCGGCGTCTAGGTAGGTAGCCGATATATAAGTCTGTGGTTTTATGTACATAGATTACTTAAGCCTAAGAACGTTTTTCGCTATGGGTCACCGTTTATGAGTTTTTCATGAAAAACCGAAAAATGGGACTTTCAAGGGCCCCCCCTTCCTACCCCCCAGGGGGTGGCGGATGGCTACCGGGCTAAATTAACTTAGATTTACCTATATTACATCTGTGCCAAGTGAATTCATCCGATACCAAAATGTGCACCTCATGACACTACTTCCCCTACTACACAATCAGTTGCGCATTATTATGTCGAAGCAAATGCTAAAAATCTTCTCTAAAAAACACAGGCATGTTTTTTTATAAGACAAAGCCGGTGCCGAAATTGAGAGAATGTGCACAACAAATGTTCTATTGTCTTGCGGCTACCTCTGAAGATAAAATGAAAGTGGTCAACCTCGACTTTATTGTGTAGGCCGTAAGAATGGTCTAATATTGTTGACCCTTTAGTGTGAACTTGGTAGGTTAGGTTCGATTTACAAGGGCTAGCGCGGAAATTGTATGAAACTGTCATTTTAGATGTATGTAGAGCTAACAAGTGCTTACTATGATCACTACCTACCGGATGAGTGTTGAGTTTTGCGAGGGTTCGAAGAAAATAGGTAAACACAGGTCAACCTAGTGAACTCATTTGTTAAAGGTTAGTAAAATCGGATAAGCTGTTTTTGTAAAAAAAAAATAGGGATTCAAACATGAGTAAAATATTCTGTCAATAAGCCTCGCAAGCTAGTTGTTCGAAATCTTAAGCATAAGTTTAAAGCGCCTCAGCTCGGGTTGCTACTCATAACGGACAAGACCAGATGTGATAATATTTACAAAAAACCCTATAAAGAAATTGTTTCGAGCCTTCCCCAAATTTCATTGGTGGACGAGAGCTGACCAAACCTCGAGCAGATGTTAGCCGCTGCAACCTAAAAGCGCCTTTAAGGTGGTCAAGCGACCGTTTTGTCGATAGTACGTCTTGTCGTTGAAGTAGTATGTAGGTACTATATACGATAACAGGATAGCCGATATTTTTATTGTGGCAAGCACTAAACGAATGTTGTTCCTGCCAGAAAAATATCTAGGTATAGTGATGAGATGAGCAACATTGTATGTATCGCCAAAATCGTCGCTAAACCACCTTAAAGGCGCCTTTTGGTTGCAGTGGGTAACATCTGCTGCGGCTTGCTCGCTTACGCCCACCAATCAAATTTTAGGGGCGGTCCACAACAATCTCTTCTTTTTGTTTTGTAATTTTTGCCACAGTGTAAACAGTAGTCCAATTAGAATATTTTATTTAGTGACAAGGTGAAATACTGAATGAATGCTGAAGTTTATTTGAGTAGCGTAACGCATTTAACTAAATGGTGAAACGTATTTTTATTATCACTGCCTTTATTTAATTTACAACTTATTATTACAATTTTCTTTATTCATCTAAAGTATATAAGCTAGGTTTATATTAATTCTATGAAACGTAGAATATAAAAATACACTTACAAAACATGAAACATGAAAACATGAAGCGATACCTATAAGACCGCCTGTTGTTTGCCTCTATTTTAAGCCTAATGTGCTGATATGTGTTCTTTTTGAGGTATGCAATAAAGAGTATTTCTATTGTATTATATGAAAACCTAGCCTAAGGTAGGCTAGCAACTGATGTATTGTGTTGTGAGTCTTTCGAGGGTCAACAATCGTTAAAAGTTAACCTCGTTAATCATTATATTAAGAAAATTTTAAACTGTATTTGATTGTTTCGAGTTCCAACCTTAAGAACTTCTGTGTTGAAGTGCTTTTTTTCTAATATTTGAAGTGTGGACTAGGGTATCATTCGCTTTTTTATCGACTCTACTGCGCCATGACTATATTGACTAAGTATACCATAATATTTTTGTCGAAGTATTGTTTACTCATGGCACAGCTCACAGAGAGTTGGTCTCCTCTCATTCGTTTGTAACCCAAACTGTTAGAAAACGGAGATAATATATATTTTGACCTGCTTATGACGTTGATAACGCAAAATAGCTTTTCGACCTCCGATCATGAACAGCCTTTAAAAATTCTACGATTGTTTTCGCTCTAGCCAATAAAACATTTGTTATGCACGTGGTGACGATTGTGAATTCAGTCAGAAACTCGTATCAAAAAATGCAATCGAGATAAATTGTATCCTATCTCCTTCTTCATAGGGTTCAGGTTCAAATGTCAGTGGCCGTTTGGCTCATAACATGGTGTTGAAAAAGTAGCTGTAGAAATTCTATCGACATGTATTGAATCGAGCTGTCCTATTGTTTAGGCCCGAAACCCTTCCCGGCTCTATTAAGAATTGTGCAACTCAGGCTGGGCGCGGTTAACTCTTAGTTTTGTTTTTTATACAACGACGGTGACAAACAAGCGTACGGTTCACCTGATGGTAAGTGGAAAACGCAGCCTATAGACTCTCGCAACTCCAATGGAGTCACGTGCGCGTTGCCGACCCTTTATAAAATTTGAGTATTCACTGTGTTGACAGCAAAATGGCCAAATTTAGGTTCCTAGCTCTCAACACAGTGCATTCTCGGAAGCTCTGGCAACCTTGCTCACCTTCAGGAACACAACACTAATATTATTATGGCTGTTGTTCTGGTCTAACTATTCTGTTCTTTTACGATAAAGATGCCTTCGAAGTTCACTACTAAAGATTGATCGAGTATAGTGTTATACCTCGGTGCTGTGTGGAACCAGTAAGTATTAAATTATCGTATTTATCCCTTACAAGAAAACTAATAAATAACGCGTGAACACACTTGTTAAAGCGATAACAAGGTTTGAAGGGTTTCTCATTTGGATACTTATGTCGGTCAAATTCAAAACAGTAAGTCTCAGTCTTCGTTCTACAGGCGGTTTAGCAGTTATCTTAAACATGGTGGTTATAATTGACCCTGACACAGTGCTTGTGAGGGATGATTTGTTTTTAATCCTACAAGGCGAAGCGATTATTGTGTGTACTGTGGGCGGGTGCAATTGAATGTGCCAGGGGATGAACATTTCCTTGCAGATTTGAAAATTCCTAGTGTAATTTTCTTGTTTATAATTGTTAGGTATATACCTATATAGATATAAGTGGGTACCTAAATAAAGCATCTGTCATTATTAGTATGTTTCGGGTAGTCCAACAATAAATCAGTCAGCTCCCAACCGGCCTTTCATGCGCTGCACTGGCGACTGGTTGATAAATTATTTAATTGTTTTGCTTGTTTCCGTGCAATCGAGAGTTTCGGCGATGCCTATCGGGAAGTTAGAACCTTTTGACCTTACGTCTAAACAGTGGCCGGCGTATATCCGGCGAGTGAAACAGTACATCTTGTTAAACGAAGTGAGGGACGACCTCGAAGTGCCCTTGTTAATAACGGTTGTTGGTGACGCTACGTATACCCTTATGTGCGATTTGTGTTCACCGGATCTTCCGGAAAACAAAACATTCGAAGAGCTTGTTGACTTGGTCACCGGACATTTGGAACCTCAACGGTCCGAGATCGCCGAGCGTCATGTATTTAGGCTACGACTAGGGATTGCAATCGCTGGATCCAGCATCCAGCAATCCAGCTGGATCCAGCGCTTTTTTCAGTGTGCTGGATCCAGCGCCGGCTGCTGGATCCAGCACTGCGGATCCGCAGTGAAAATAATTAGAACAAAAACAAGAAAACGATGTCTCAGATGATCTAAATTTTCTCAATATCACAACCAAACTATAACTAGAAGGTCCAACAAAACCGTGAAAGCACTCACTTTAGATACTTATCTACTAAAATCATCATCCAACTAGCGTTATCCCAGTATATTTGCATCCTGAAGGATGCCTGATGTCCGCTACTCCGCTATTTAATCACAAGGTCTCTACTAAAGTATGTACTTACGAAAAATAATTAAACAAAATTGAGGGGGATTATACCGGGTGGCACTTTTAGATGTCAGTATGGGTAAGTCTGTAACTATAAGACATACAAAGATTTGTTCTTAGGAACGATGTCATCGATTTAAGTGACAAGAAAAACGCAATAGTAATACAGTATTACTTAAAGTGTTTTATAAAAAGTCGGCAACCCGCAGGCAAATCCCTTGGGAATTGCGAGCGTCTATAGGCTGCAGTATCCACTTACCATCAGATGGATCGTACGCTCGTTTGGCAACGTCGTTTTATAACAAAAAAAAAATTGTGACTAAATACGATGACATGGATTCAGAAAAACACAATAGTAAAATCAGTTATGAATAATTGATAAAAAACCATGAAATTAATTAGCGTCTATGCTGAGGGGGTTTTACTACAGGCTATAACCAACATGTCCAGCGCAATTAGAAGCGGATTCAGCACTCAGCTCTAGGTCGTCTACGGTACTTTAGAACAAACTCGTAAATGTACGTCGGTTAATCAAATTAGCCATTGGTCCTCATATTAATAAAATAGTATGTTAAGATTTCGAAGAAAATCGGTTTATTATTTACAAAATACAAAGTTGCTGGATCCGCGCTGGATCCAGCTGGATTGATATAAATCCAGCAGAAATCCAGCTGGATTGAAAACGTTGCTGGATTGCAATCCCTAGCTACGACGTCAGAGCGCCGGCGAGCCGCTCGCCGAATACTTGCAGATTCTGAAACACCTAGCGAGCACTTGCAATTTCGGCGCGACCCTCGAAGAGAATTTGCGAGATCAATTCGTTTCGGGGTTGGCAAATGAAGCTATGCGATCTCGTATATTTGCTGAAAAAAATATTCAGTATAAGGAGGCGGTGGAGTTGGCTCTGGCACTCGAGGCTGCGGAGAAACACGCGGAGGTGAGCGGCGCGGCGGCGGCGCCGGCGAGCACCTCGGGCAGCGGCGGCGCGGCGGTGCGGGCGAAGAGCTGCACCACGCGAGTGCGCGGCGCGGGGCGCGCGGCGGGGGGCGCGGGCCCGGGACCGGCGGCGCGGCGGCCGCGGCCCGGCGCGACCCGGCGCCGGCGCGCGGTGCCCCGGCGCAGTGCCGGCGATGTGGGAAGGCGCATCGCCCCGATAAGTGTAAATACATCCATTACAACTGCGACGAATGCAATCAAAGAAGACACTTGAAAGTGATGTGTAGTAAACCGCGGGATCGCTCGCATCAGCGTTTCGGGCGGCAACACTTCATTGAGGAGGACTCTGAAGAGGAGGACTTGTTCAATATTCAAGTGTCATCGCAAGGTAACAAACCTTATTTTATTAAGTTGGAGATCGATGGACAAACGATCGTTTGTGAGATTGATACGGGAAGCCGTATATCGGCTATAAGTGAGGACTTGTATAAGATGAAGTTCGCAAATAAAGTGATTAAAAAGGATAATTTAATATTACGTTGCTATTCCGGATCACAAATCGAGGCTCTTGGGTATATATCGGTAGATGTAATGCTTAATAATATTAAAGCGGTGGCTATGCCGTTATACTTATATCATAAAAAACGGGGGAGGTCCTCTTTTGGGTCGCGAATGGATGCGCGCGTTAAAAATTAATCAAATAACTTTTAATGATATAGTAGAAGGGGATAGATTTGTGACCCAGTTGTGCAACGAGTTCCCAGACGTGTTTACGGACAAATTAAGGTACTTGCAAAAAAAGTATTCAACTACAGTTAAGCGATAAGGAGCCGGTGTATGTTCGCGCGAGACCCGTGCCTCTCGCGTTACGAGGACGTGTCGAGCGCGAACTCGAGCGGCTCGAGCGCGACGGGACCCTGTGCCGTGTTGACCATTCCGATTACGGAACCCCAATCGTACCAGTAGTAAAACAGAATGGCGAGTTACGCATTTGTGGGGATTACAAAGTAACAATTAATCCTAAACTGAAACGCGATTATTACCCGCTACCCCGCATAGAGGAACTATTTGCCAATCTGAGTGGTGGGGAACAATATACTAAACTAGATTTACGTCACGCGTACGAACAATGTTTTTTAACCGAAGATTCACAACCGTACACGGCAATATCAACGCATGTTGGTACTTTTGTGTATCGTCGAACACCGTATGGACTTTCGTGTATACCCGAGAAGTTCCAAAAGTTAATGGAGGAAACTCTGCGCGGGATCCCAAATTGCGTAGTATTTTTAGATGATATTTGTGTAACAGGCCCCAATAAAAAGGAACATTTGCGAAACCTTAGGGCCGTACTGCAACGCTTGCGAGCCATGGGTATGACGCTTAAATTGAGCAAGTGTAAATTCTTACAGGATAAGGTAAACTATTTAGGTTTTATTATTGATAAAGAATGGCTTGCGACCGGACTGCGGCAAGTTGGAGGCCATTTCTAACGCTCCCAGACAAGGAAACTTTTTAGTTGCGAGACATCCTCCGCAACTAAAAAGTTTCCTTGGTATGCTGAACTATTATGGTAAATTCATTCCAAATTTAAGTACGTTACTACATCCGCTACATACGTTATTAAGGACGGGAGTGGAGTGGAAATGGAGTCCAGCTTGTGAGCAGGCTTTTAAAGAGGCTAAACAGGCTCTGCTGGACAAAAGTGTATTAGCACATTACGAGGAGGGGCGGGAACTCGTACTGGCAGTGGACAGCAGCGCGTACGGGCTCGGCGCCGTGCTCGCACACCGCTACGAAGACGGCTCCGAGCGCCCGATCTGCTGCGCGTCACGGACGCTCAATATACACGAGCGGAATTATAGCCAACTTGATAAAGAGGCTTTAGCGATATATTACGGTATCACGCAACACCATCAGTTTTTGTTCGGAAGGCAATTCACATTACGAACAGATCACAAGCCGCTGAGTTACATTTTCGGTAAAAAAAATGGAATCCCTCAGACGGCCGCGAGCCGTTTACAACGGTGGGCGGCGCGCTTGGCGGCTTATGACTTTTGGGTGGAATTTGTGCGTTCCGTAGAGAACGGGCCAGCCGATGCTCTGTCTCGGCTGCCGCTGCCACGCGAGTACCGCGCCTCCACGGAGGCGTTTAGTTATGTTCAATTGGTAGAAGACGCAATGCCAGTTAGTTTCAAAGATGTCGCTAAGGAAACGCAGAAAGATTCAGTGTTAAGTAAGATTTACGGTTACGTGTTGTTTGGGTAGCCGTCCGCCGCGAGCTGCGAGGACGAAAAACCTTATTTTGCGAGAAAGAGCGATTTGATAGTTGACATGGGCTGTTTAGTTTACAAATATCGCATAGTAATTCCTGCTAGTATTAGAAAAATAGTATTAGAGGAAATTCACGAAGGACATCTGGGCATACGGAAGATGAAAAATATTTCACGCAACTATGTATATTGGCCGGAGGTCGACCGGGACCTTGAGGCCACTTGCCGCGCATGCAGCGCGTGCTGTGCGGTGCGCGACGCGCCGCCGCACGCGCCGCTGCATCCGTGGGAGTACCCACTGAACCCGTGGTGCCGACTTCACGCGGATTTCGCGGATTGTGGTGGAAAACGGTATCTAATTATTGTTGACGCACACTCAAAATGGATAGAGGCTATTTTAATGAAAAACACGGACGCCCATTCGACTATCCTAGCTTTTCGATCGATATTTGCGCGGTTCGGATTTCCTGAGCAGCTCGTGACAGACAATGGACCGCCATTTTTTTCTAAGGAATTTAAAGACTTTTGTGTTAGGAATATAATAAAACATGTAACGTCAGCACCATACAGGCCTCAAGGCAACGGCGCCGCGGAGAACGCGGTTAAAACTATTAAAAAAGCAATCAAGAGGGCTTTGCATGAGGGCGTGGACGTGTCAGCCGCACTCAGCAAATTCCTGTTACAGTATCGTAACTGCGAGCACGCTACTACGGGTGTGGCCCCGGCCATGGCCCTGATGAAGCGACGACTGCGCGGGCGGCTGGACGCGCTGCGGCCGGACCGCGCGGCCGGCGTGCGCGCCGCCCAGGAGCGCCAGGTGGCGGCCGCGGGGGGCACGCCACGCCGCCTGCAGGTGGGGGATGCGGTCCTCGCTCGCGACTTCACTATAAGAGGGGAGAAGTGGTCGGAGGGTAAGGTCACGTCCCAAACCGGCCCGGTTTCTTATAAAGTGGGGATGGGGGACGGTATCGAGTGGCGAAGACATATAGACCAAATCATACCGACAAATAAAAATAGATTCTCACTTACGCGGGCCAGTATCAGGGCGCCTGAGGAACAAGGGAGCGCTGGATCCGTGTCGGCTGAGTGTGGTGCTGACGAGGCATTCGAGGACGCGTCGGACGGTGAGCAGTCCGAGCAGTCCCCGCCCGGGCCCCCGCCGTTGGACGCGAGCTCCCCGCGGGATGCTCGGGCTGCGCCTCCGCCCGACGCGTCGGCCCGTGCGCTGCGCGCTTGGAACCGGGCTTAAAAACCTCATATGTAAGTTCCCAGTCTTTAATTCTATGGTGTTATCATAAAGTGTAAACTATAACATAAGTTCACGCCAACCTGTAGTTTAAGTGGGAGAGGTGTTAGGTATATACCTATATAGATATAAGTGGGTGTAATATCTTTCAGATTCTCACTATTAACACTGCAACTGCACTGTGACTGGCTCATCAACGCACCATCGACCCTCGCACTCTGTCCGGTGATCTAACGGCAACTAACTCGCCGGGTCCTGACGTATGCGCTTGAGACAGGCTATACACTACATCCCTTCCTTATTGTTATTTTTATTTATTTATTTATTCCAAATAAAAACAATTACATTATAAATGTTAATACCTAAAACAGTTCAAGTTACTTGTAAAGATTCTTAACATGCATCACTAGATTCGGAATCAAGCTCACTATCCTCTTCCAGTATTTTATCAGCAACTGTCCATTCTCCTTCTACCTTTTTAAGATGGACAATATTTCTTCTGTAAGTCTTACCCGTGTCGTCATTTAACACTTCGACATCACCGCCTATGGTTTTCTTTACGGTATGCGGAGTCGGGTCATAGTTTGAGCTCAGTTTATTATCTCGATTCATGTTTTTGATATAAACTTTATCACCAGGCTCTAAGTCATTAGGTTTGGCCTTCCTCTTCCGGTCTGATTATTCTTTCCCCTTGCTTTATTTTCTTGATCCACGTCTCTTATTCCCATATCGTCTGCTCTGGATCTATTAATGTCGTTAATCATTGGTATTTTGTCTTTGAATTTTCTTTTATAGAATTACTCAGATGGAGTAGCTCCTGTTGTCGAGTGTGGTGAGCTGTTGTACATTACCAAATATTGCAGCAAGCTCGCTTTCCAGTCTTGTTTTTCAACCTGACTTCTTTTTATACGTTTTAAAATATCTCGGTTCTGGCTTTCTACTTCCTCCGTTTTGTTGCGGCCAGTACAGAATTGTATTAAAAAGGGTAATGTCTCTCTCTGTGCAGTAATCTCTAAACTTTTTACTACAGAATTGCTTTCCATTATCCGCTGTTATGCTTGCCGGATATCCGCAACGACTAAAAATTTCTTCTAGGTGTGACGTTATTTCACCAGTTGTGATTTTATGACAAATTTAATTTCTTTATATCGACTGTAATAGTCGACTATTACTAACAACCACTCATTACTTGGGAGTGGACCTAAAAGGTCGATCGCCACGTCAACCTATGGTTCCTCTGGTAACGTTCTGCGTTTCATCGGATTCGGTAGACTAGGGCCTGATACCAAAGTGCAACCTCTGCATGATTTTACAACTCGTTCCGCATCCTTGTCACACCTAGGCCACCAGACTTTAGTTCTCAACCGCCCTTTCATCGCAACTATTCCAGGGTGACCCTCGTGAGCAGCATCTAGAACTCGCTGACGCAGCTTTTCAGGTATGACGATTTTATTTCCCCTTAATAAGATATCTTCACAGAAACACAGTTCCGATTGGAAGACTTTATAGGTTCGTACTTTCTCATGCCAATTGTTGTTATATAAGCCTTCTTTGACCTGTAAAATATCTGGATCATTTGCAGAGTGTTCCATGATTTCTTTTAGTGAGACAGCTATGGGTCTAGTGTATTCCACTATCAAATGGACGTGGTCAGTTCGTGTAGCTGATAGAATCTCCTCAAATTTACTCAGTCGTGACAATGAATCTGCAATATTTTCTTTTCCTGGTTTATATACTACAGTATATGTATAGGCCTGCAATCGCAGAACCCATCTTTCTATTCTGGCACAAGGTTTTGATTTAGGTCCAAATATAACATCTAAGGGTTTGTGATCGGTTATCAGTTCGAACCGCTTACCAAACAGGGATGTGTGGAAATGTTCCACAGCCCAAACGAGTGCTAATCCCTCTTTCTCTGTTTGGCAATATCTACGTTCACATTCTATTAAGGTTTTGTGGCCGTAAGCTATTATCCTAGGTCCTTGTTCATTTATTTGTATCAGAACTGCTCCTAGGCCCACTGGGCTGGCGTCTGCCCATACTACCGTATGATCTTCCACATCATAATATCCTAAAGTAGGCACATTGGCAAGAGCCGACTTTAAAGTTTCAAACGACTGCTGTTGGTCTGGTCCCCAATCTTTTTGAATGTCACGCCCCGAACTCATTTTATTACGTAGTAATTTTTTCATTGGCTCCGTTAGTGTTGCGAAGTTTGGGATCCATTTACTGACGAAATTTACCAGGCCCAGAAAACTCTGTAATTCGCCTACAGTTGTGGGTGGTCTGAAACTTTGTATGGTCGCGATATATTTTTCAAGTGGCTTGACTCCATCACCTGACAGTTCGTGTCCTAAAAATTTGACTTTCGTCATCTTATACTTGCATTCGTCTTGCCTGAGTAGAACATTATTTTCTTTTAGAACAGCCATTACTTTCTCGAGCCGTGTATCATGTTCTTCCGAGTCTCTCCCAAAAACCAAAATTTCATCGATATAATTTATTACTCCTTCGCATGGTAGCAGCATTCGCTCTAATGTCTTTTGGAAGAGTTCTGGAGCGCAAGATATGCCGAACATTAACCTTTTATACCGGTATAGCCCTTTGCTAGTGATAAAAGTCGTTATATGTCTAGAATCTGGCGCAATTTCGATTTGATGAAATGCGTCTTTAATGTCCAACTTCGTGTAATACTTTGCACCTTTAATTTTATGTAGTAATTTTAATAATTCATTTATTTTCTCCTCGACTTTTTCTTCAAGAGGTATGGGAATCCTCCTGTGTGGTTGTGAAATTGCTGTAATGGTCCGATCTATGGGTAACTCTATTTTGACGTTTTTGAACTTGGGAAACATCTCTGATCCCACGTGGTTGATATCCAAGTTCAACCCAATCTTCAGTATTCCCATGGCCATGGCAGACAGTTTCCCTAATAGGTTTTTCGTGCCATTTCCAATAACATAGAAGGTGCAAAGTTGTGATTTGCTGCCTATCTTCAATTCAGCGTCAAAAAACCCCTTGACTTCTAATGGGTTAGTGCTTCCATATGCCATGAACGTGATATCCGGTGTTGCTTTTTGGTTTTGTACCTCTATACCTGCATTTTTCATGGTCTCCCATGTTTCTTCTGTGATCAAGTTTTGTTTGCTGCCTGAATCGATCAAAATTTTGGTGTTTACTCCTCCAATAGAACAATGAAATTCAACATCGTCATCAATGTGAAATATATATTGTGTCGTTTTCGTTGTCTTGTCTTGTACTTGGTTGATAGTGTTTTCGTATGCTTTTTGTCGTTTAGCCTTGCCTCCTGTGCTGTGTGTTTCACCATTGTTTCTTTTCAGGGGCAGAACGGTTCTGCAATGTTGCCTGAAATGACCTTTGAGATTACATTTTAGACAAGTTTTATCTCTCGCCAGGCATTTTGGGTCATTTGATGTGTGTCTAAGATTACCACATCTAGTACAGCCAGAAGAATTTTTTGTAAATTTATCAAATTTTTGTTTAAATTTGGTTTCGACTTTGTTCACATTGAAACTTGCTTTCGCTGAAGCGGAAAAGTCTTCCATTTGTTTATTTACCGCTTCCAAGGTGTTCGCTTCAAGGATAATCCTGTCGACAGTAATTTCGTCTCCAATTTGCAGTATCTTCTTTCTAAGCTCTAATGAAAGACATTTCTCCGTAACTTGGTCTATAATACATTCGTCTTTATCCTCGAATTGACATTTGTCAGCCTGCTGTCTGAGACGTACCATAAACTTGTCAAATTTCTCGTTTGGCTCTTGTTTGATAAGACGAAATACATGTCTTTCAAACAGCTTGTTTTGCTTGGGGGCAAAGAAGGAGTCTAGTTTGGAAAGAGCCACAGTATATACATCCACATTTGCCGCCGGTTCGACATTAGCTCCCGGAATGTTGTAAAATATTTCCTGCAGTTCCGTACCGCCAAAGTGCAGCAGACTTGCTCTCTTTTTTTCGGCCTTATTAATTCCTGCGGCCTCTAAATAAATTTTAAGGCCTCTTTTCCAACGTTCCCATCGAGCACCTACAGATGTAGGATCGCCCTCGCAATCGAACTTGTCCAGCGTTAGTGACGATGACATGTTTCGGGGCGACCTGTAATCAATCCATGTAATAATCAGATAGCGAAACAGCCACCTGCTCATGCCAATCTAATGACCAGATAAATTTATCTGCTATATCCTGTTTAATGGTCAGGTTTAAAGTTTATATACACAAGTGACAATTTAATGTCCAGATTTAGTAATCTGCTTGTTGTCAATTTAATGACCAGATAATCATTATCTGCACGCAAGTGACAATTTAATGTCCAGATTCAGTAATCTGCTTGTTGTCAATTTAATGACCAGATAAACATTATCTGCACGCAAGTGACAATTTAATGTCCAGATTCAGTAATCTGCTTCTTGTCAATTTAATGACCAGATAATGTTATCTGCTGTAACCATGTACCGTTTTCATACACAAGTGACAATTTAATGTCCAGATTCAGTAATCTGCTTCTTGTCAATTTAATGACCAGATAATGTTATCTGCTGTAACCATGTACCATTTTCATACACAAGTGACAATTTAATGTCCAGATTCAGTAATCTGCTTCTTGTCAATTTAATGACCAGATAATGTTATCTGCTGTAACCATGTACCATTTTCATACACAAGTGACAATTTAATGTCCAGATTCAGTAATCTGCTTGTTGTCAATTTAATGACCAGATAAACATTATCTGCACGCAAGTGACAATTTAATGTCCAGATTCAGTATTAATCTGCTTCTTGTCAATTTAATGACCAGATAATGCTATCTGCTGTAACTTGTTGAATGGCTAGGTTTAATTTTACCATTAATATACACAAGCGACAATTGAATGTCCAGATTCGGTAATCTGCTTAGTTCAATCTAAAGAACTTAGTTGCAAGTCAATTTAATGGGCGGTGTTATCCCGCTAATACTAAGACCTGACTTAAGCTGAACTAATGTATTTAACAACACACTTCTATGAATATAACAAGAAGCCTGTTGTCATATAACTTGTAAGTACTTAGTTGCGTCGAGACTCGGCAAGATCTCCTTTACACACTTGCAACTATGTTATAAATCATGCAACAATTTGATGTCGGGGCATTTTAAAACAAAGACATCACCCATAGGGATTCATGTAGCACAGTTTGTTTAAATAGCACAACAATGTCATCGCAAAATAGTAAGATCTCAAGGTAAGTACGCGCTGACATGTAGGTGGGTACCTATCCGGATGTTTCAATTTTTATGGTATATAATTAGAAACACCTGTGAATTTCAGACGTATCAAAATACGGTGAATTGGGTCACCCCCGTCTTCAAGGTTTCGCCCTTATTTATATCGCGCTTATCCGATATATCTTTGTTATTAAAATAAAAATGAATAATACGAACTCCATTCTGTAAGCAGGCCGCAATGGCACTTTTACAAGTGAATCGATTTTATATCTTATTGGGTAACACTAAGGTGCTTAGTCGTGCGCACCCGCAGTACTTTCAAGTTCTAGGCTGTTTTATCAACTAGGAATTATTATTATTATTTAATCCAGTCAACCCGATTTAATTAAGAGTTGCTTTTTTTTTCGGCCGAGAATAAAAAGAAAGTGCACGCTCAATTTTCAGAAATGGTTCATAACAACCAACTATATAAATCGATTGTTGCGTGGTTCGCACAAGGGTGTATCTCACTAGAACGTTCACATCAGTTACTTCCTTCTTGGACATCGTGCCTTCCTTATTGTTTTTTTTTTTTTTCTCATTTGAGAGTGTACTAGTAGGTACTTACTATTTTCCTCGTCGCCACATGTAATATCTTTCAGATTCTCACTATTAACACTGCAACTGCACTGTGACTGGCTCATCAACGCACCATCGACCCTCGCACTCTGTCCGGTGATCTAACGGCAACTAACTCGCCGGGTCCTGACGTATGCGCTTGAGACAGGCTATACACTACAGTGGGTACCTAAATAAAGCACCTGTCATTATTAGTATGTTTCGGGTAGTCCAACAATAAATCAGTCAGCTCCCAACCGGCCTTTCATTCGCTGCAATAATGAATTCTCTTATGTGGTGTGAGGATTGCGGATTTTGTTTGTATTATCATTATCCACCGGATGAGTGCACAATCTGCAACGAGCTTGTGCAAGTAAGTATATCGTTACTTGTTTGTCGTGCCGAATTAAGACGCATTTTTACACGACTAGGTATACAGTGTGGAAAGTTAACTCAGGCCGTGGAGGGAAACTACCTTAAATCCTTGAGCTAGCTCATTTTACTTCAAGGAGACATTCCTTTATTTTTAAAAAGAAACAAAACTGCATTCAAAGATTTTCTAAAACTCGCTTGCCTCGCCCGGGACTCGAACCAACTAAAATTAAAAAAACAAACACACTCTATTTTATTATACTAATCGATAGTATTAATATTCAGGATAAAATTTCTCTAACAAACATTTGGTCTTAAAAATAAAAACAATCGTTAAATCTAACATTAACTTTACTTTACTATCAATTTGTTACACTTAAATTATTTAACTGATAAATTGTTCGAAATGAGCCCCGTGGTTGTGCTGTGAAATGTGATGTGTGCTATCGGGTAAGTTCCATACCGACGGTATGGGGTAGACTTTATTCGACCAAACTTTCATTGAAATTAAAAATTACTTGTTCACAGGAATGAGAAGAAAACAAAAAATGGCGATATCGGCGACATATATATATATATATATATATATGACAAAGGTATATTTATCAATCAGTTATCATTGTCAATTCAAATTATGTAATTAGGTAGGTCATGCGAGTTCCTGATAATTAAAGAATTAATGTTTCTTTTCAGATGCAGCGACCACGCCGACACCTTAATTTTAATTTTTAATCAAAGTGAAAATTGAAAAATTCAACACCACAGGTGGGATTTGAACCCACGACCTCTGGAATCCGTCCATTGCTCTACCAATTGAGCCACCGTGGTATCCCTTGTAATGGTGATTTTTTCAATCTTAACACTCGTCTATTAAGCCTTATTAGGGAGGCTCGTAGCGACATCTACCGTGAAGCTGTTACAACTTCTGATACGGCACCAACAGTAAAAAAAAACGACAGCACAGGAAAAAAAAAAAAATAGAATAAAAAGAATAATAATAATAATAATGGAATAAAATAGAGTGTGTTTGTTTTTTAATCCCACCTGTGGTGTTGAATTTTTCAATTTTCACTTTGATTAAAAAATTGAGATTTTCGCTAGCGGACGCATCCGCTTAACAAACATATTAAACCTTAATTTTACTTTTACATTAGGTTGTGTAATATATAAAATTGTTGAGAATATAATATAGAATTGTATAGAATATAACATAGAGTATAATGTAGAATTTTAAACTGAATCACTTAATTGACTATTTTATTTTAAACTGTTTAAGGGGAGGTATTCCCATTGCAAATTTCCCGCTCTAACACGCGTGAGTTTGCAATTAACCATCCCGCTCTCTACGTAAGGTCTGTAGTTTTCATAAATGTGTGTGTCAAAGTGGTTAGGTAGTAAGAACAATTATGTCTTTACTTTCCTTTTCACACCATCAACAATCCGTAAAAAAAAACAGCAAGTAAATTGACCAGCCCTATTATGATAATTTTCACGTTATTCGTTATCTCAAAGCTAGCAGCCGACAAGACATAATGTGTGTTGCACGTGTTGACCATTCGATTGTTACAGCGTGGCGAATTTAAAATTTAGTAACAGATGTTTACCTCAAATAATACGTAATCATTATACCTTTAAACCGCTTTGTAACAAGAGTACCGACCTTTTTCCTGTACCAAAGCTCACAATGCATGGTCAACAATATTTTACCATTCTTACAGCCTACACAATAAAGTCGCGATTCCTAGCTCTGATGGCAGGGCTGATATTTATTGATATAACATTTGTTGTTCAAATTCTTCAATTTCGGCACCGCCTTTGTGTTGTGAAAGAGCCCGCCCGTGTTTATAAAACAAAACTAAGTAATAATGAGTCTCACGTCTTACAACGAACTTAAAACCAATTATATGCCTCTCTGTCGCACTTGCAAATTCTAGCGACAGAGAGAGTAGAGCCCTCCTGCTTCCATACAGATTGGGTATTGAAATTCATCGCGAATGACTGAACTTAATTAGAGTGACACCAACCAGCATGTCGGACAGGTAACAATAATTACTTTTTTACACATGATCTGTTTGTTTACTTTAATGGTATATTTTTCATTATCTATATTCATACAATGTGTGTATTTTTATAGCCGAATCGAAACACGATGATTTCCAAGGTATTTATACACGAATCTGGCCTATCCACTTATTGCACCTGGGGATGGGTCACGCTACTTAATTAATATTTGCCTCGCAATGTTGTGCTCAAACTAACCTATACTAACTTTGGGGTGGTAAAGAAATTGGCAAGCTATTCTAATTCTGATGGTGTGATTAAATGTTGTAAATAATTTAAAGGGAACAAAGAAAATGATCACCTAAATAACTTTTGATATCATCAAATTTTCGAACCCTAAAAGAAGGTTGAAAACTCAAAAAAAATTATCGATCAGCAATTCCAAGTCACCAAAAAACTTCTACCTATTTTTACAGTACTTGCACCTATTTTACTTATTGCGTTCCTATAAATTTATAATCGCATCAAAAAAATTGTCAAGTAGTTACCACCAAAAACACTAAACTACCACCTAATCTCATGCACCTTTTTTCATTAGAATTACATCCAAATATTGTACACATCGCATGCTACATTTTAGTAAACAGTTACAAATTAATTGTTTTTAGCACTATAAATATTTTAGTAATTTCCAAAATGTTATAAATTAGAAAGTAAAATTCTAAATTAATTTAAAAAGCAACGCGCAATGTGCCTGTGTAAAATAATAACACGTATATTGCTATCTCACTCAATCAAATACACAGAATTGTCTGAAAGCATAAAACCTATTGATATGTCGTTAGAGTGAAAGGTACATATTGCTGTTTAATTCTAACTACCTATTGCTGATGGTTTACAAACTGCAAGAAGTTTTATTATTATTTTTTTAATGCGTTAACTGACGTGAGCGCGTTTGATTGAAAACTTTTATTTGAAAATGAGTTTTGTTGATTTATTAAATTGTTAGTTTGTTATGAAAATGGATAAAGGTCCTCAAATGAGTTTACTTTATTAATTTAGATAGACTTTCATGGAAAAATTAAAGGAAGTTAATAGGTAGAAATAGGTATAGGTAAGTTTAGGTTATGTTAGTTTTGCATCGGCCGGAAGGGCCAAAACAACCCAAAATAGGAGCTCTGAGCTACGTCAAAACTGTTCCAATGTCCACTAGTTTGAAACTAAAATAGATGTCATACTATTGGGCAAATTGACGATTATCAGCGAATAGAGAAGAGGCAAAAACATCTGAGAACAAATAGCTGTATGCGACCAGTAAGGAAAGCACTGTTGAAAATATATTAAATTAAATTATGTTATGTACGTGTCTCATTAAAGTTACAGAAATGTTGAAGCTTCTATAAAATAAAATCATTTAGCGCTGTCTTGCTCGCACGCGGTGCGACGTGCGAGCGAGACGGACCGTATGGAAAACCGCATCACTGTGCTAGCAATGAGGTTGGAACTTGGAACTGCTTTGCGCGTCGGGCGTTAAAAACATTTGACGCGTGAAATTTGGTGATCATGTAGTATTTCTGGGTATCGAAAGAATTATTTGGGTGTAATTTATTTTAATAGGATTACGAGCCCTGTAATATTTGGATGTAAATTATATGAAATTTGGTGTTTCAAATTAGGTGATCATTAAGTATATTTGGTAACAATTTAATTTAATAGGTTATCGACATGTTACTTCTTTGAGTTGCACTTTATATTTAAAAGGAGTTGAAAATTTGGTGCGAATCTAGTATTTTTGGTAATCAATGTAATTTTTTAGAGCATCATTCGGCACCTAATTTGGTGGTTCGTTAAATGCTACCCTAATTTAAATACACATTTCCTGTAGATCACTACGTCGTTTATCCCGCTGGGGCCAGTGGCTGGGGTGGCTGCCCTGCTTACATGTGTAAGTATAGTAAAGTTTTTATTTAAACACTAATATTTGCCTAAAACGTATTATCATCAACAGGCTATATACTGGCCAGCCAATACGTAATTGTAGATTATTAATCAAGGGTTGAAAGCGACCCATTTGACCCGAGATATTTTCACTCGAACGAAGTGAGAGCGCTAATAGTTTAACGGTGAAATGGGAACTTTCACCTGAGTTAAACACTCTAATTTTTATTTTGACCATACGGAAAGCAAATGAGAAGAGAATATTCTATGGACTCAGTAATAAAAACACGCGCTAATAAAAGTAACCAGGCCCGCACTGACGCGCCCCGCTTTCTGCGCGCGGCTGCTTGCGGCTCGGGCCCGTAGGAAAACCGATGGAAGGAAATGATAATAATATTTCTTTATGTCACACCTGGCCATAAAGTGGCCATTATCGCACGCTCTGCGCGCTAAAAAACTCACTTCCTGGCCAGGGGGTGACATAAAATTTTGTACTTACCACGGGCGATAATAAAGAAAGCCTTAGATCGCATATTTATCGCCCTTGCCTTCGGCTCGGGCGTAAAATACCTGCGATCTGAGACATTCTTTGTTTTATCGCCCTTGGTAAGTAATGTACTATTATGTGTTAACAGTGACATAGCAGACGAGGCGCAGCCGCCAGTGGCGCAGCCGCCAGTGGCGCACTGGTACCGCCGCCACCACAAGCGGAGCCACTGCCACCGCTGCCGGAAGTGCAGCGCAAATTGTACCGCCAGCTGCTGTTGGTGGAGGAGCGCCGCCCGCCTCTCACGCAGGAGGAGCTCCTCGCTGCCCAGCAGCGGTGGCGTGCGGCGGTTGCCGGAGCAGAAAGCCGCCGCCACAAATAAAAAGCCCAATTCTTCAGCAGAACCGTTGTTAATGAAAACACTCACCTGACTTATATGCTTCCCTGGCAAAACTCACATTCACTCGGTAGACAGTGATCGAATACGCATTTGTTGCAATCACTGCACCAAAAAAACGGTTCGTTCACTAAAATATTTGCATTAAGTCCAAAACTTATATCTACAATAAAATGTGGCATAAGTGCTTTGTCTTTAATTTCTTGCCCACAATAGCAATGTTTTCTTAAAACAAAATGTGTTAGGTCCCACGGCCAAATTAATACACTATTGATCATAAAAATATAGTCACTCCTATCAAGTATACGGTCCACATCCACAAACAACACCATTGTAATAATAAGTATTATAGTAAGTAACTGTTTCACTTCTTCTACCTCCAATGCCTTTCGAGCACACAATGATTTTATATTCGATGGCTTGTGTTTAAAATATGAGATTTGTTTAAAGAACAAACAGCCCTTTATTGTATCTAATAGTCTACGAGCGGATATATACTCGTCGGTCGGATCGTATGTCAGCCTTGTAAGCGCAATGGCGCAAAATAATAACAAATTGGTATACGTAGTAGTAGTAGCAGTAAGTAGATATATAAACTATGTAATATCCCCTCTAGAGAAAAAGGGAAATCGGAAAATGGAAAACCTAAAGCTTTACTTACAAATACTTACTCCACAGGAAAACCCGGAAACCAGGTATTTTCCTCAAGTTCCTAAAGTCTAAAGTGTCTGGAGCTTATCTAGATTTACTAAAGGGTTGTAACTATAGAGAAAGAGAATAAATCAAACAAATATTTGTGAGAAAACTAAAATAAACAAAGCGCATAATTTATTTCCTAAAAATGATTTTACTCGAAACTGACTATTTTATCTTATAAAGCCCGGTGAGAACTTTATTAGACATCCGCGTTGATTCCTAGGCCAAACCTAAGCAAGGGAAAACAAGGCGGACTCAACAAAAACCCTTGCTGCCAACTTAACCTATTACAAATTATAATAGAATTTTATGACTGTATTATTAAGTAGCATTTGTGCCTAAAAGAAGGACAAACAAATATTTTTTTCACATGCTAACTTAAAACACCTACACAATAATTGTGTTCCTATTGGCTACAAATTAGGTAGACATAAACTAGCATGCAATATAAATGTAACGTATTTATAATAAAAACCGGCCAAGTGCGAGTCGGACTTCGCACATTTAGGGTTTCGATTTAACCTCAAAAAATATGATTTATCCAGACGACGGACGGATGGACGGACGGACGGACGGACGGACGGACGTATGAGTGACAACGATAGGATTCCGGTTAAATACTTATTTTAAAACCAGTGAATAAATTCTAACTAGCTGATAGGTTATAGAGCACTAATAAAACCAGTAGGGAATCTAATATAACGTAATATAAACCTAATTTAGTTAAAATTACAATACTACACAACATATTTGGACTTAGCTTAAGACGACGCTTTGGAAATATTGGTTGCATGGATTTCCATTTTTCTCAGCAACCAAGCAACTGATGAAAACGAAATTGACTCACATGATCAATCATACCTTTAGCTTTAATTTTATACATAATTGCTTTTCACGATTGGATAACTTTTGCAACAGACTTTTCTTCGTCAAAAACACCTCTGTTTAAACAGAGATTCGCATTTTACAGACAAACGGCACTTGTTAAAGCCTCTTAGTTTTCCATATAGATTCATCTTAACAAACACTTTAAAATTATAATTGGATTTTATAAAATAACTTAGAACTCTTATTTAAATCGAAAAACACGGTTTTGTCGTATACGACCTTATAGTTTAAGCCAGCGCGTGCCGTGTTTTCTATACAAGAATGATGACAAGATGTCAAGTCAATCGGCCGACGGCCGCTGTCAGCGTTGGACCCGTGCTCGTCGAGACCAGCAAAATTACGTAAATATATGTTTAAAATGTTATTTTATTCGCGTAAAAACTCGAGGAAGCACTCAAAACGAAAAAGGAAAGCTTGTTTAATTGATTAATGTAAAAATATGGTTATAAAAGGTAAGTAAAAACGCAAATAGATTTATTCAACAACATTCGTAAATGTCATTCAATGCTCTAGTTGGAAAAGAAAACAATGCCATGGAGTCGTCTCCGGATTTAAACGAAAACGAAAATATGTCATGTTATATAGGTAATTAGGTATGTATATAAGTTTTGTATATAAGTTTGAATACTTAGTATGTGAGATATAAAACCGTCTTACTGATAAACTGTTTTAAGAGTATTTTTAACCAATTTCAAAAAACTAGCCAAGTGCGAGTCGGACTTCGCACATCTAGGGTTCCGAACCAACCTCAAAAAATGTGTTTTATTAAGTATTTATTGGTAAAATATGCGTAATAATAAACATGATCACCAAATTTCAAGTTCATAGGTCAAACGGAAGTTGACAAATTCTTCGGAACAAAATTTTGTGGCAGACGACGGACGGACGGACGGACGGACGGACGCATGAGTGACAACAATTGAGTTCCGCTTGGCCCTTCGGGTACGGAACCCTATAAAGGAGAAGGTTCCTACTTCGGCTGTATTATAAATTTCTATACATCGTTTTAATTTACATTATTTTATATGTTGTACAACACGAGAAATGCTACTGAAGTATAAAGACTTACAATAGTAGATTGTGTCACAAGGGAGCAAAATGACATATTTACGGCGTGGGCGTAACTTGAATCCTGAACGAAGAGAAGGATTATATAATAGAACCCTGAGCGTAGCGAGGGATTCTAAAATAGAATCCTGAGCGTAGTGAGGGATTCAAGAATTAACGCCCAAGGTGGAAATAATTTTGCTTCCATGTGACACATACTGCTTTTCACATCACCTATTGAGGATAATGAAAGATCTGAAATAACAATGGTTGTGCATTTATTTTATCATAATCGATACTAATAACTTATTACTCGTTACAGAAAAGTGCCACTTTGATCCCTCCTAGCAGGGAAGAAAAGTGCCATTTTGATCCCTCCTAGCAGGGAAGAAAAAGCCCTTATCCGAATAGGTGATGTGAAAAATGTGTTGCCAATGTAGGGTTTTATACCCATCTAACTCGCTAGTGGCAACTCGATATGCCATAGGTTCTCTGTGGATTGCCAGAATTTTATACAGTAAGTATAATTTCGCTTGCCAGATTTTCATTAGAAATAATTTTGTATTCCACGGCGTTAAGTTTTAATTATATTCATGTATTTAAAGCCTGGATAAGAATTTATTTTACCTTCGCCGTGTTGCGGATATTGGATTGCTTATTGGTTGTTGACATGTCCGGTACTGACATTTTATAGTGCCGTTGTATTTAACTGGTTTGTAGGTTTGGGGTTTAACTCAATAGGTATTTTTTTTTTTCGTATTAAGGGACACGTCCACCAAACTACGAAAATAGGCAAAAAGATCTTATAATCGAATCACTGGCCGAACATTTTATAATTGAGGTCGGTGGTACTGAAAGTGACACTTCAACAACTGACGAAAATGAAGCATCATCGGAGTTCGAATCTGAAGAATATTTTGAATCAGATTTAGATGAATAGGTAGCATAGCAGAGGCTGACAAGACCTAATTTTGTTGAAATTGATGTTAATTAAGCAGTTTTTTAAGAAAAACTATTTGTTCTAGCACATCAAAATATATGTTAATATTCATCACATTTCAAAGACCTTGTACGGACTCGATACATAATTGGACGAAATCGGCTCGATAGAAAATAATTGCAAAGATTGGTCTTAAATTCATCATTAAATAGAACCGTTTAATGATGAATTTAAGACCAATCTTTGCAATTATTTTCTATCGAGCCGATTTCGTCTTTATTTTTATTACGTATGGGTCTGCAATTAAAAACATAAAGTCAACATATTCATACCTAAACCGCCAACGAGCCATATTTCACAAATAATCCACACTTTTTTTCATTTCAATATTATTGTACGTAGTATAATTTATTTACTATTTTACGCGCAGAGCTTCCGTAAAGAGCGGGATGGTTATTTGGAAACTTTTGGACATTCTAAATTGTTAACATGAAGCTACACTGTACCGACTGTACATGACTTACACTCATTATTATTAATTTCAGGACCAAATACAATCTTGTCAGGGTTTAACTGTAAACATGTACAATAGATATTTGATTTCTTACCTCCTAATCTGACATCGGTAATAATGTCGGCACGAATAGTTTTACATATTTGTATCAAGTTTTACCCGATAAAATTCTTATTATTAAATACCCATACATCTCTAATTAGGTACACAATAAACACAATCTAATCTAATCTTTATAGGTATTACAAATTCTAAAAAAGTAATGTTATAATTAGAAAATATTTAAGAAATGTGGAAAGCACAAATTAATCCTCAAATTTGATAAAGACTCGGCAACGCGCATGGAGTTGCCGGCGTCTGTAGGCTGCGGTATCCACTAACCATCTGGTGGACCATACGCTTTTTTCCCACCGTCGTATTTAAATAAATTAATACCTCTCCTTTAATGTCTATGTTCCGTGCGGCGCTCTGTCTGTCAACTCTGTCATGCGCTATTCGATCGCGAGCCGCGTAAGAAATACCGGGGCGGATGAGGTGAGGGGATTTTAGCACACTGTTTGAGTTTCATAGTTTATCACGGCGTCACCTTAATATTTTGTTAGTGCTCCATTGGCGGCAATAACCGCGTCGCATCTACTACGCATAGATGCAACAAGGTTCTCGCACAGGTTCGTGCCGCGGAATGAATCCCACACTTGTTCGACATGTGCGACAGGTGCAGGCTTGGTCCTCTCGGATCTCGTATCCCACCGTTGGACCATTATAGCCCATAAGTTTTCGATGGGGTTGAGATCCGGGGAGCGCGAGGGCCACGGTATAGTATGTAGACCGGGCTGCTGTTGGATCCATTGTTGCACCGCGTTACATTTGTGTATCGGGCAGTTGTCATGAATGAAGAATATTTCAGGCATGACTTCCTGCGGATACACAATCCTCACCGTCGGCAACATGGTGTCTCGCAGCACCTCCAAATAACTCGCACCGTTGGCCCTCTCGGGTATAAATACCAACTCTCCAGGACCAGCTGCACTCATCCACGCCCACATGTTGACAACGACCCTTCCCGACTCCAAGCATGGGATTACATTCCTTGGCTCGTACCGCGTATTGTTCACGCGCCATAAATTCACACGACCTATCTGGCTTGATTTAAAAGATTTTTCATCGGAAAATATGGCGCGTGAAAAATCAAAGTCCCTAAAAGCTCGAGCGAAGTGGACTCGTGCTGCTTTGTGATTTTCAGTCAGCACAATTTTTTTTGCCGGCTTCCGGTGGGTAATGCCCGCCCGATGCAGAGCATTCCTAATCGTCTGCTGGGTGCAATCATATTCTTCGGCGAAGTGGCGCGTTGGAGTGAACGGATGCTCCTCGTAAGTAGCAACCATTCGTTCCAAACTCTGATCACTGATGACGCGTGGCTGCGGCGGACGGGGCCGGGTCTCAATGGTCCCTTCGTCGTCGTAGCGACGAAGCCACAGACGAACCGTATTTCTCTTAACAATACAATGATCATTAAAAGGCGTTACAAGATTAATTTTCACAAAAAGAACAGTGTATTTGTATGTTCTGTTTTTTCGTGAACGTTTGTCGACCACTAAATGAGAAAGCCAAAGTGAATCCTGAAATTTTATAAAGGGTCGGCAACGCGCACGTGACTCTTTTGGAGTTGCGAGCGTCTTAATAATTCCGCAGCCGACAGCAGACGGCAACAACACGTTCCATCGCACACAAAATAGAACCGTAATACAATTACAAAAAGTCCCAATTTATAGAGTGAGCAGCGTAAGTGTCGTCGTTCCGTTATAGAGTAGGCCCATTTTTGAAGAAGTAGCATGCAAGAAGCAAGTCATGTAACAGTTGGGGTGACAACGTTATCAGAGGGATTAGACCCTGCAGAATACGGTTCTGCCTGTCTCCATCCCCAAATTTGAGCCGGAAGTATGTCATACCGGATAATGTGCAGCCCATAAGGTAAAAGTACCCTTCACCGGACGCTTAAGACCTACATGTACGTTTGTTTTTTTAATAAGGTTTAGAATTTTTGTACGATTATGATCAACAGCATATGGTTAAGATAGATAAATTTGTCATCATTTAAATGTACGTCGAAATTTATTACATAGTTAGACGTATATAAAAATATTTTTTAAAGTTTTTTATATCGATTACACTGATTTGTCCCATTCAACGAACTAAGAAACGGAATTTGCACCCATTACCGGATCGGCATGCCGTTTCACCGAACTAGGGAACAAATGTATGGAATGATGGCAGTGTGTGAGTTTGTAAACTGATGAGTGACTATTTAATTCAACCTAACTGCACTAGTTTTGTGATTTCGAGCAATCTTGACGGTAATTTAATCTAAGAAAAAACAGTCTATAATTAAAAATTTTAATCAAATATTTTTTTTATATAAATAATATACTTATCTATTAAAAATTCTTCGCTAATCGCCAATAATTTATTTTTTATATAATTTATTCGTTAACGGTTTACATCTAAGTAGCGCTGGCTTTTTTTTAAAGATATACGAAAAATAACACATTTCAATATAGATCTAGCTGTACGCTGAATATGGTTTATATTCCAATGAACGCCAAATAGCAGCTAGGCCGAGATAATCATATGTTCGGTATCAGAGACCATGGGTACGCTTTACCGAACAGGCGTTCGGTAAAGCGTACACATTGAACCTATCACGCGAACATATTTAATAAAATAGTGTTTTAATCTTAATGATTCTGCCATAACAACATAAGTACATTTTATATCTAGAAATAAGAACTATTGCAAAATAATAAATACACAATTATTTTGCTTCTACTGATGTTAAATAAATAATATGGAATTTTTAAAATTACCTGGTCAATGAAGCTTATTTTGACGTCAAAAAGTCGTGAAAACTATACATTTCAAATGCAATTTACAAAAAATCTGTCTCGTTTATAGGCGTTCGGTAATTGCTCATTAAATTACTCTATTAATTGGATATGTGTAAAACCGAGTAGTATATATATAACGTTTAAAATTAACGAGTGAAAAAATAATTTTCAAAACATACGTTTTTCCCTGATTCCGAACGCTGTTCGGTAAAACCTTCAAGTAGTAGATGAGGGTGACCCATCACCGAATTTACATTTTTGTTGAATTCTGTAAATTTGACTGCACTAATTTCACTTATTTAACTCAAACACACACACTTATTAACTCATGATACGATAACACCCTATTTTGAAGCATAAAGTCACTTTTAAACGCTTTTATGACCTTACGAAGTACACTCAGTTTCTTAACCATTTTCGTAAGGAGTCCCATACAACGCCGCGATCGACCTGCTCAATCGATTCTCCCGTTACAACTAAGAAACAAAATGGCTCTCTTTGCCTCGTAGTGGAAGGAATAGGTATCTAGCTAACGGAAAAAAATATCACAACGTAATATTAGCTGTAAGAACTCGACTTATGGCTCAAAATATAGAAAATCCGGTGATAGGGCAGATCCGGTAAAGGGTACATCTCAAAGAGTATAATAATATATATCAGGTAAAGAGAGCCATCTCGCGTGAAAACTTGGATACTCGTGAGCACAAGCGCCGCACACGGATTTGGTGTGGACTAATTTCGTGTGTCTGTGTGCGTGCACACACACACCCATAATATTATCCGTTAAATATTGTTCATGTACCATCCACCCACTGTGACATCTTAGACTTCCCGTGGCAACTTCCCACTTTTTAAATTGAATAATGGTAATAAAGTTATTCTTTTCAGAAGTCATAATTTACTATCATTGTTTAGTATGAAAATGGGGAAGTTTATACGGGAAGGTTAAGATGCCTCAGTAGGTAGATAGTACATGAACAGTATTTTATTGTTTACTTTTATCTATAAAAAATCTTTCTCGGATTGGCGAGTTAACTCGTCCAATTTGAGTACAAATTATAATCACGCCGTACTGAAAGGGTTAAGTGATTTGTACACAAATAATTATTCCAGTCAGGAGACTAATAAAATTAAGTTGTATATATAATATCATTTATTTATTTTTGACTAACTTATTTATGAATAGTATATTAAAAGGAGGATTAAATACGATTACCTATAACTTGTAGCGATTTGTTTAACTTCTTCAATCACTAACTGGTAAACGAATTGGTGAAGTACGATCGTCTACAAAAAGATGTATCCATTTTTTTCACCTTGAAATGGATGCACGCTGTATCTTCCTGATTTCATGTATTGGCCCAGGATAATTGTTGTTTTCTCCAACAATTGACATCCATGTTGAAAATACCTCTGTCCTGACTTTTTCTCAGCATGAGGACGTGGCATGATTGTATGCACTATGCATCTGCAAAACATAACATTAAATAATGAGATGAAAGTGTAGGAGGTATGTATGTATTTTTGAAATTATGTTTCTAATTATCTACTATACCTATTTCAAATTTCAAAGACAACAACAAGAAGAAAGTGGGCTTCATATTCGTTTATCGTATAGCTCACGTAATTCAATACTCAAACGTTTATATTGCTAAGTAACCAACTGTTTTCATTGATTTTCTTTTATGTATGAGCTGCATAACCACCCGGCAAAACAGACTACCTACCTAAATAAATCTATTGATTGGAATATAAATATAACATCGCATCGGTGTGAACAGGGATAGTAAATAAAGAATTAAAAAATACTTACTTAACTCGGCGTATCCGATAACACATTCAAGTTCATAAAACAATTCAAAGTTCATAAAAAAGCACTTTTAAGAAAATGATAAATCAACTTGACTTTGTAGATCTATATCACTAACTGCTTTTCACAAGAATAATGCAGAAAATTTTATAATTAGCATTATTTTATTTTCAATATGTTGACACGTTATTGACACACGTGTTATTTCAATATTTAAAAATAACCATGGCAACCATACGACCATAGAGTATTATAAAATCTGTGACCATAGAGTTGAAAATTTAATTTTACGATAAATTGTAACGTTTCTTTTCACGTTCAGCTTTGATTAATTGTATTGGTATAGATGAAATGAAAACGAAACCTGCTTGAGACGGATTACACAAAATATGTCGACATCAAATATAATAGGAGGCAGCACTTTCTACGCCAAATTCACGCGAAATTGGTCTTTTCTTTAAGTTTCCCCCCCCTGGTACATCTACACAAATTTTTTCGTTGTACATTTGGTAAATCGTGGTTCCAGTACCCTAACTATGGTCCGATTGTTATAGGTTTTTGATATGCCGTAAAGGACAATATTTGTCATTGTATCCCGAAATTTTCGACTTTCCAGCTCCATATCTTTCTCCGCCATCTTGGAAAATCTATCACTTTTTCAGTTTTTTCCTTGTACTTACTTTCACTAAAGTTCATTTTAGTGTTCAAACATGGTTCGGCAATATTGTAGAAGACTAAATTTGCTACAAAGATTTTTTGTATGACCCCTAAGGACAAAGGTATGACAGGAGATATCTTTAAAACTGCAATTTTTTTTAGTATACCTCCCATTTTTGCGTTTTAAGTGCATTTTAGCGCTAAGTATAGTTGTGCAATATTGTAGATCACAAAATGTGCTACAACACTTCTATTGAAATATTTTTTCCACGATCGTCAGGAAAGAAGATACGAAGTCATCTATGGAGTCATCATCTACTACCGTCGATATTTGCTTCTTTTTCCAGTTTTCTTCCCATATTTGCGTTTTAGTGTATTTTAGCTCAAGTTCTAGGTCTGTAATATTACAGAAGACAAAATTATATGCAAATTCAAAGTACCTACGATCTTACTAGGTGTGATGTCCTGCCTTGGGGTAATCCAGGGAATGTAAATAAAACCACTATTTAGGCTTATCGCTCAGGTGCGCTATCGTGACCATGCTCCCCGAGTGCCTGACAGCAAGTGCCGCATACCTCCGGTTCGCCAGACTACGATAACTACCCGATGCATATTTATTAGTGACACCAATACGTCACATCTCTCCTTTCTTTTAAGATATCAGAATTATTTATCCGGCATGTTTTAGTTTACAGAATTACTCCAGCTAACATATACTAACACAACAAATTCACCAAATTGTTATTATCTGTAACACCGAGACATTGTTTCTTACATTCACTGTTTCACTCTTTTTATTTTTACAAGATTTTTTTGTTATTTTGCTTTTGTTGTAATATATTAACATTACACTTATTATTAAACACTCGATGAAATCGGTGGTTGTTTAGCTAACAATACTTTACATAACAGTAAAATTTACATAGACCTAGAGGTAAAGTATACAATACGAACTGTAAGTTTGATATAAGTTAATTATTTTATATATCGGTGTATTTTACATTGTTAAATATCGTTTTCTATTAATAGGTTTAGTTATTTTCTCAGGTTCTTGATTATTGATGAACTGTTTAGCATTATTTAATCATGGAAATTTCAAATATTTACTTTATTGCGTTCCTATATATATTGATAAGCTACCACCGGTTCGGAAAACTAAACCTCTGCCTCGAGAAGAACCGGCGAAGAAACTCGGCGAGGTATATTTTAACAGCAGATATAAAGTACTTAAAAGTATCTTCCATAATATTAAAATATCACAATATTTTAACACATGGTAATGCATGAAAATGGGAAAACCCTGCCCCTTGATGCAATTGATTATTAAATATCATAATATTACACTTGTTTATTTGTTTTACCTCAAATTGCATTTAATGAACCGTATTTATGGGAAACAAGTCATTTTTATGATTAAGGACTTTACCTTATATTTCTGATAGATACATCATACATCTCACCCCTTCCTGATGCCGTCGTCAGCACAATTTATCATTATTAAATGTCATCTATATTATGAATGTACGCAAATTTCGGATTATTACTCGACTTCTCACGAAGTGCCTATATCTGACATCCTTTTGCTGGCCGATATTTGATAAAATTATTATTGAGTTTTTTGATCCTTCGGCATGCAAACCAAGTCGCTCCTCCATGGATGCTCTGACGCGACTTGGCCATTGCGGATATAAATATGTAAACACATAACAGCTCTAGAGCTGTTTCTGTGACATGTATTGGTATTTATTTTTTACACCAACATGTTGCCACTCCAAGTTCGTTATTACTTCGACCGCCAGTGATTCATGAAGTGATTCGCAGTTCACTAGGTAAAACATAATACATAGATCGAAAGTTTAAATATTATCTATCATCAAATAAATACCGAGTGATAGTATTTACACTCATTAATCGATAACTCAAATTCTATCAATAACGAATTTAACGTTAAAGGAAAACGAATAGGCTAATTAATAATAGGTCAGATAGATCTTTGGACTTTGATTTGGCATAATTTAGCATAAATATTTATACCTATCAGGCACAAGTTATATGGAACTCGGTTTCTGCTTTTGCCTTATGATTTGAGAGCATTTGTCTCATGTTCGTTGCATAAACTGTCTATATAAAAATTGATTTACAGATTTAATTAGTTTAAGAGTGCTTTCGTTGCCGGGCACAAGTCAAATGTAGCTATTTTTTGACGTTTTCCGCTGCACACAAACGAGCACTGTACACGGTGCGTTCGCATGTGTTCGTAACAACACTAACGCACATAACTTTTCATTTAAATTTAAACCCTGATATAGTGCAATAAGGTATACAATTATATCTGTCATGTATCTTCTTATGCTGTAACAAGTTGCCGTATAGTGTGTGTATGAGCCTTGATACTTTTGCAGCGAAAATATTGTTTTTAGGGATATACAACTACATTCATATTATTATCCTTTTTGTATTAGACTAAATATTGAATGCGAAAATATAATCAGTTGAAGTTAAATTAATGGGAAATTCATCCACATGCGTTTTGTAATATTGAAGGAAAATACAAGTTAATGAAATAAGTATATACTTATCTTATACCTATGATTAATCAATACTTCGTATTTGACCAGCTATCTAACGAGAGTGTCTTGAGGTGTTTGTTGATCGAATCTTTTCAAGAGACAACTTGAAGAACACGGCGGCGGTTTTCAAGTTTTAGGGTGCCTTTCCATCAAAGTTGTGTCATTGCTATATATGAATGCGTTGATATCCACCAATCATATTCGTTGGTTCACATAACATAGCATTGGTTTAAACGGAAAACTATAGCATCCTCGCAGCATAGCTGCATAGCATAGCACTGGTGAAAAGGCTATCTAAGTCTTGCTAACTATGTCCTTCTCGGCCTTTTATAAGGTTCTCGCCATTGGGGATAATGATGTCATCGATCGTCATCTGTCAGTAGTGGTAGGTGTGTAACCCTGGCTACCAAGTTATGCCTACGCGAGTACATGCTTGCCGTTAGCAAGGGAAGTGCAATCGGAAATTATATTCAAGGTGTAGCCAGTAACAGGAGCAAATATATAAAAGGACGCTTCCTTAGAGCATCCGCAGTAGCCCCTTGTGTCCAAATATTTTATTTATTATTTCAAGCAATTTATTAGGTCAAGTTACGGTAGCCCAGTGGTTCAAGCATGCGGCTGTCAAGCGGCGGTCGTGGGTTCGAATCCCAGCTCGTACCAATGAGTTTTTCGGAACTTATGTAGGTACAGAATATCATTTGATATTTACCGTTAGCTTTTCGGTGAAGGAAAACATCGTGAGGAAACCTGCATACATCCACGAAGAAATTCAAAGTTGTATTTGAAGTCCCCAACCCGCTCTGGGCCAGCGTGGAGACTACTGCCCAATCCCTCTCATCTATGAAATGAGGCCTGTGCCCAGCAGTGGGACGTATATAGGTAAGCTGATGATGATGATGATTTCAATTCGGAGAAACTTTAATCTAAACATAAGACCCTCGGGTAAAGTGCCGTGGAAGTCCACGGTAAAGGATAAAACTACCATTATTGTGTAGATAAATATCGTATATTAAAACAAAAGAACAAGAATCCACCAAAATCACCTTTTTTCCTTTCATGTAATTTTTAACTTCCTATAAATCACATAAGAACCTGAAATTTGGCGATAAAATGTTAACTTTTTATTTCCTAAGCCTATAAAGGTGTCCCACTCCTGGGCAAAGGCCTCCGCCTCGACTTCCACTCGTTCCGGCTTTGAGCTGTTTCGGGCCAGTCGTTTAGAAATGTGTCTAGGTTATCCCGCCACCTCCGCCTCGGCCTGCCACGTCGTCTCCGAGCATATTGCGAAACCCACTCTGTTGCTAATTTTGCCCACCTCCGTAGATGCATACGGCAGACGTGGCCGGCCCAGTTCCATTTCAGCCTGGCAGTCTTGCTCCAACATCCTCCAGCTCCAACATCTGCAATACCGGTTTTGAAGCGCATCACAGAGTTCCGAACACGGTCGATCAGTTTGACTCCCAGAATGCTGCGCTCTATTGCCCGTTGGTAAACCTTCAATTTTGTCTCGGTGAGTGACCATGTTTGTGCACCGTAGGTTAGAACAGGCAGAATGCACATGTCGACGAGCCTCCGCTTCAAAGCTACCGGAAGGCCTCCCTTCAGTAGATCTTTCAAAGCCCAATAGCTCTACCAAGCATTTTGGATCCGTCTTTCAACTTCCTTGTCTTGTAGAGACAAGACAAGGAAGTTGAAAGACGGAGGACCCAGACGGACGGAGCCAGAGGGCTGAAAGAAGCTTATTGGCCCAAGTACGGATAGTCGTCGACATATTTTATCTGAATTTTCTAATGCGTGATTGCGTGGTCCTAAATGTGCGTATTCCGACAATGACTTGGCCGGTTCTTTAACTATCTGTATTTGTAATGGTAACACATTTCCGGCCTACACTATGTTTCTCCAAGCCACACTTCAGATTCGGTTGAAACCGCTCAACCAAGCTCACTGGAGCGCAAACTCTCAGAGTATTTCTATGTTTAAGCCGCCCGCGTGGTAGTATCGGAGGTTTCCCCTGCACTTTCCCCAGGCCACCCTCAAACAGCGCACTCCTATCGCTTTAATGGGCACAGCCAGGTTAAAAAAGAATTCCCAAACACATTTTTCAATTTCAAGCTAGCATTGTTCATTTGCGCTAGATTTGCTATTAATACCATACCATGTATTAAAAGGGATATTTAGGCTGCTTTTTCACTAGAGATGAGTTATGCTACGGTACTATAGATATTTGATAGCTAGAGTCTGGCTAACCAAAATTTACTGACAGATATTTACATGCTGTATCACTAATTGTCTATGATTGTTTAAATGTCTGTTGTCAACACGTTGTCAATTTATGTCAATCATTCAAATTGCTCGCGGTTTATTAGGGGTTTATTGTGTTTATTTTAAATAATATTAATAATTACTATACCGATTGAGGTCCGCGAACTATTATTTAAGCCCGTAAATAATTACGACAATGTGCGAAGTGGACGTGAAGCGTTGTATAACGAAAAACTGCAATGTTTACAAGATGTAAACAATGTAGTAGGTTGGTGCCCTATTAATATTTTGATACTTTCAGTACTAGTTTTTGTTATACAACGACGGTGGTAAACAAGCGTACGGTCCACCTGATGGTAAACGGACACCCCAGCCTTTAGACGCTCGCAACTCCAAAGAAGGCACGTTCGCATTTTTAATATATACCCTATATAAAATTTGACGATTCACTGTGTTGACAGCAGAAGGGACAAATTTAGGTCCCACGCTCTCAACACAGTGCAACCCGGCAGCTCTGGCAACCTTGCCCACCTCTAGAAACACAACATTACTTACAATTACCTGACCTAATTGTAATATTGTAGTCGACGAGTATAAAAAATATATTTTAGGAGGGGCATCCCAAACATGTATACTTAAAATCATTTCAGTTGAACGAATTGTTCCAAAGCAATTCCTTCAAAAAGCTACTTTACCGTTCAAACAATAAGGTTCAAAATCCAATAACATTTTAATACAAATACGTTCAACAAAAAGAATTTCAACCATAACCGGGGACATGTACATACATGCGCTTACTTATTGATCATGCTGTGTGCACTTGCTTGGGATGTCATGCTGGTCTTCAAGCTATTGATTTTGTGTAAACACAACAAACTATTGCGTGATATCTGGCCCTGTACCTGTACTCCGAAACTCCAAATACGAACTTCGTGTTGTGCCGTCCCTTTCACTCTTATAGTATCTAACACGAGAGTGAAGGGGACGGCACGATACGAAGTTCGAGTTTCGTAGTAGCCCCTCCGTTAAGTGTACCTTTTGTAATAAAATAAAACTAGTAATTATTATACACAACGAAGTACTAATATTTTTATTTTTTTATTTTTTTTTAAGAGCCTATATGGTGTCCCACTGCTGGGCAAAGGCCTCCCCTCTTAATCTCCACTCGTTACGATCTTGAGTAATCTCTGGCCAATCGTTATAAAATGCGTCTAGGTCGTCCCGCCATCTCCGTCTTGGCCTGCCACGTCGTCGTCGCCCATCGTTCGGTACCCACTCCGTGGCCAGTTTGGCCCACCTTTGTAGATGCATGCGGTAGACGTGGCCTGCCCAGTCCCACTCGAGCTTGGCGGTCTTAACTCCTACGTCAGCGATGCCAGTCTTTGAGCGCAGCGTAGAGTTTCGGACACGATCGATCCGTTTCACTCCAAGTATGCTACGCTCCATAGCTCGTTGGCAAACTTTCAATCTGGTCTTTTGTGCCTCAGTGAGTGACCAAGTTTGGACACCGTAGGTTAGGACAGGCAGAATACACATATCGACGAGTCTTCTCTTTAGGGTTAAGGGAAGGTCTCCCTTCAGCAGCTCTTTAAGAGACCAATAGCTTCTCCAGGCGTTTTGTATCCGTCTTTCGACCTCTTTATCCTGTCTTTGGTTGAAGGAAACTAGTTGGCCTAAGTATATATACTCGTCGACATACTGTATTAACTGCCGACCCTACTTTTTGTGCCGTTGGTCATTAATTGGGTCTTGGATCTGTTCATTGTAAGACCAGATTGAGCGCTTGCCGAGCTTAGATCTTGGAGCATCGTTTGGAGTTCCTGGGCTGTCGAGGAGAACAATACAATATCATCGGCGAAACGAAGGTTTGTTAGTCTTCTGTCGCCGATGATAATGCCTTTGTTTTCCCAGTGGACCGCCAAGCTTTGGAATATTTGTTGCAGGGTACTTGTGAAGAGTTTTGGAGACAGCGGGTCACCCTGCTTTACGCCTCTTTCGATTTGGAACGGCTGGCCAGAAGATTGCAATTTTACGGCTGCTGTACTATTGTCATAGATGGAACTAAGTAGGTCTATATACGTGGATTCGATATTTTGGTGACGGAGTGCTGTAAATATGGAATTATGTGTAATGCTATCGAAAGCCTTTGCATAATCTACAAAGGCTAGATACAGAGGTTTGTGGTATTCCTGGCATTTTTCTATAACTTGATTGAGGGTATGTAGGTGATCGGTGGTCGAAAAACCGGGACGGAATCCGGCTTGCTCGGGGGGTTGATGTTTATCTAGTTGACCAGCAATGCGACACTCTATTACTTTGATGAACGCTTTATACAGATGAGAGACTAGACTAATTGGTCGGTAGTTGTTGATGTCACTCTTGTTTCCCTTTTTGTGAAGCAGTATTATATTTGTGTGGGTCATCTGCTTGGGGATCTTTCCTGTTTGCAAAATCCTGTTAAATAGTTGGGTTATATGGGGTAGTAGGACGGGTTTTCCAAGGGTTAAGCATTCTGTGCTAATAATAAGTATTATTATTATTATTAGACTTAGCTAGTAGTAAAGCATCGATAACACCGAACTAGATCTAGTGTACTAACTGGTGGAGGGGAGTTAAAGCATTTCACTCATTAGAGCGAGATAGTTTAACTCCCCTCCACCAGTTAGTGCACTAGATGTAATTCGGTGTAATCGATGCTTAATAGCCGATCTGATGGTTGACCTTGCGCTTGAGCTTGTCAAGGACTAGCGTTGGTACCGAGACACGCCACCGCCGCCTGTTACCGAGTGCGCTAGTGTCGCGCACGCGGTTGTTGTTATGGTGGCTCTGTCAGAAAATGGAATCGCGCGCCAGTCAGTAGTCCGATCCGATGCGCGGTTCCACTCCACCACAGCTGAACACGAAATAATGGTCCTATATTTTACGTTCTATTACAGCTGAGCAAATAGGTGCTGTTTACATAGAGATCGTTATTGCAAAAATAATTTCGTATGTCCGTCCGGATTTCTGGATGTTCTACTCTACAGGTCGAATTTTGTGAGCAGGTTCGATTATTATATGGATTTTTTTCAAGTCAGAGCCATTTTGAAAAAAATCCAAAAACGGAATCGGTAAAGAAATTCCACACAATTATCGACTTCGCGAGGTCTACACCTACAGCTCACGGAGCCACTAGTATAATATGATCCACACAAGATTCAACAACTCTATCATAATATATTAATATAGTTTCATATTCCATTACCTACATAAAGGTATGATTCCGCTCCGCTGCCGACTGCATACAGCAACAGCACGTTCCGCCGCACTCCAAATTGAACCGTAATGGTATGCGTAAAAAGCTCAATTTGAAATGAGCGGAGATGTATCGGAACAGCACACGTCGCTCACTCTAAATTGGGACTTTTAGTCTTTTGATTACGGATCAATTTGGAGTGCGGCGGAACGTGCTGTTGCTGTATGCTGTCGGCAGCGGAATCATACCTTAATATGTTTATTCTGTTGTGGTGTGTTGTGTTGTGTTATAGTTTCCTAATGTCTGTCTGTCTGTCCGTATGTCACAGCCGGTTTACTCGTAAACTATAAGTACTACAATTATGAAATTTGGTATGAAGATGTACTCTATGAACCGCTATATAAATGTGATATGAAATTAGGAAAAAAATATTTTAGGGGGGCACCCCATACATGTAACCGGGGGACGAAAAAATTTTTTTCAATGCAAGTAGTGATGGTAGATAGTATTTTTGGATAGGTCTTTAAAAATGATATAGAGGTTACTAAGAAAGTTTTCCATTTAAGTCAATCGTTGGTGAGATATTAGCTCCTAAATTCGTAGCCCAAAGCCGTTTGCATTTGTGTGTGTTCATTCATATTAACGGAACTTCGCTTTCGGGACGGACGTTTACGTTTGATAAATAACATTGCATGAAATAGTGCCTTACCAAAATATTGAATAATAAGTAGTCAGAGGACGCAAAAGAAAAAACGAAATATTGAATAACAATGAAATGGTACAGGATTTTAGTCATAGAAACATGTCTTTAAAATGTAAGATTGGAGCTTACTTTGCGATTATTTTCTATCGAGCCAATTTAATCGAATCGTGTTTTGGGCCCCAAGAACTCATAAGAAATATCTCCAAGTTAGGGTGCTTCTTATTTTACGATTTTTTTTGTTTCTCATGGGGCACCTGTTCGTTTCGTTAAGTGGCGTGAAGAACACTACTGTATTTATTTCAGAATTTTTATTCAAGTTTTAGGGGTCGCTACCGTCCAAGGAAAATCTTGAAAAAAAGTCAAAATAACCTTTTTTTTAAAATATTTCTGTAAATAGATATAATTCTCATTAATGAACTATAAAACAATTTAAAAAAAAAACCTGTTTTTTTTCCTTCTTCATATCACTAAAATGCAATTTTTAAACATGCAAGTTGATTAGAATAAAAGTATTAGTTATTAATAAAACAACTTTTTTGTTGCCAATAAAAAAAAATTAAAAGTACAGAAATATATTTGTTTTTATCGTTAATTTTCCTTGGACGGTAGCGACCCCTAAAACTTGAATAAAAATTCTGAAATAAATACAGTAGTGTTTTTTCACGCCACTTAACGAAATGAAGCACCCTACTCCAGAAAAAAAAACTCAATTTTTTATACATTTCGAATAATAAAGTAGTAAATTTCGAACGCTATCATACCTTCGAGCGGTGTATTTTGGGACAGGTTTCGCCTTAAATAGTAGTCAGGGGAATCTGAACCTTCTATATCAATTTCATATTAAAATGGCAGCAACAATGGTCTCGAGCAGTACCGAGCACGATGCTTTAACTGTATATATTTGAAGACTATAGCTTCATCCGTTGACCCAAAGCTATACAAATTGTCCAAAAATATTTTTATGGGTTTATAAGTACCCATACAACTAAAGGGGGGCGCGAAAAAGAATGTTTCCTATCCCATCAAGTGGGGTATCGTTGAGTAGAGCTCGTTGAGTGCATAAATATAGTATTTTTTGTTTTTAAAAATATTGAGAAATAAAGGACTGCGAAGCCACTTAAATTATCATAAAAAATATTTTCCCCGTTTAAGATCTCATTAAGTATTAATCCTAGCGAAAAACTGTATATCACCTTTTTTGTAGATAATTTTTTGTAGGTCACTTACGTCTGAGAACGTTTTTTGATGTGTGTCACCGTTTACGAGTTTTTTACGAAATACCGAAAAATGGGACTTTAAACCCCCCTTTCCCCCCAGTGGCGGGGGTAGGTGCGGGGAATTTTGACATGTTAACCTCCTAACTAGCCCGTATGTAATATAATAATCCGGTCTTTTCCTCTCATGCATGTAGCTTTCATATTTGTGCTTCAAAAATTTTAGGGAAACACGTTGACAGACCTTCCCCCCCCCCCATTCCCCCACTTTTGTGTGCCGAATTATAGTTTTTTTTTTTTAATTTTATTGATAACGGCTGAAGCTAGGAGAAAACCGTCAAAGGGAAAAATGATCCTTATAAAATTATCTACAAGTCATTCTTTGGATGTATTTCGGTAGGACCTATATCTTTCAAAATATACGAGCATTCATTAGGGTAAGTACAGCAGAAAAGATGCTACTTAGAGGGCAGATTACTAATATTTCTGTGCGCATCGGGCTACAAGCATGAAATTTGTACCATAGATAAAGTGTTCCGCGGTAAATTTTTTTCAGATGTGGAGATAAGTTAGATTTGTCCCGTGTGCGAGGGGAGAGCGGGGTGAATTAGAACAAGCACACCTCTTTTTAGTCCTTTTTTCACTGATCAGTTAAGGCTACTATGGCCGCAAATGTGAAAATTTGAAGCCTGTATCCCACCGTTTGGCTGTAAAACCTGCAAAACAGACGACGGACGGATTTATGACTGACAAAAATAGGGTTCCGGTTGGAGCTTTTGGGTACAGAGCCCTAAAAATGAATTCCTGATGTCTGTTTTACACGAAAACGATACCCCGCAAGCCATAGTAGCCTTAATTGATCAGTGAGAAAAAGACTAAAAAGAGGTGTGCTTGATCCAATTCACCCCGCTCTCCCCTTGCCCAGGGGACGAGTCTAACTAATCTCCACATCTGAAAATAATCACCGCGGAACACTTTATTTATGGTACAAATTTCATGCTTGTAGCCCGATGCGCACAAAAATGTTAGTAATCTGCCCTCTAGCATCTTTTCTGCTGTACTTACCCTAATGAATGCTCGTATATTTTGAAAGATATAGGTCCTATCGAAATACATCCAAAGAATAACTTGTAGATAATTTTATAAGGAACATTTTTCCCTTTGATGGTTTTCTTCTAGCTTCAGCCGTTTTCAATAAAAAAAAAAAAAAAAAACTGTAATTCGGCACACAAAAGTGGGGGAGGGGAAAGGTCTGTCAACGTGTCTCCCTAAAATTTTTGAAGCACAAATATGAAAGCTACATGCATGCCAAATTCCATGCTTTCTGCCAGATGGGACCGTATTTCGAGCTAAGGAGCCGTACTACAACTCGCACGCGTCTACAGAAGTTACCCGACAAGTTGCAACGCGTGCTTGTGTGTGTGTACGTAAGGACCTAACCTACCGACACCGACCCCCGCCAGGGGCCCGGCCGGGTCGCCGCGGCCGCGCCACTCGTGGAATAAACCGGTTTATATCAGGGACCCGACCACCCCTTCCCAGAAAAAAGCCTTTGAACGGCTTAGTCGTTCAATGAATAGCCCTAACGTCTTGCTAACCCAATCGAAGGGGTAACCCCTTCATTTTGCTTAGAACTAGGAAAGAGGCTACCACCGCTTTTATAAGGGTATCCCTTTCCGACAATTTTAAGCGCTGGTTGCCCATTCAATGAATAGTTTCGGGAAAGGCTAACCATAACGAGTTTAGCGCTTACCCTTTGGAAGATCTTCAGTTTTCTGTGCTGCGTAAGTACTTGCAACTCGCGTAGAGCGGCGTGAATTAATAGTTTCACTTTAGTTTTTAATATTTGGGTAGCCGACGCCGAAGTTTTGTTTTGTTTCGTGTTCGGGCGATTTTTCTACCGTTGTATAGCGGCATTTTTGGTATGTCCTACCATTATTTTTATCACTTTAGACATGTTTTTAAAGTAGTTGCGTATCTTTTGTGCTATTAAATACGTTAATAGATAATTTTGCATCAATAATGCGTAGGAACTTTTTTTAATAATATATATTTTTTCCATGTCCCAGCATTTTATTGCAGATGCAGATTTTTGTATGGTAAGAGTATATGATTTGACTAGCAATAAAGTTTATAGATACATCGATATTTACATCATTGTAATGGTTTTAATTTAAATGTTTAGTGTATAATATTGCTCAAAAAAGTAGCGCTGTAGAGATTCCTATTGAATAACGAATGTTATTCGATGATATTTTGATTAATTCTTCCAAAAAGACAATTTTATTTTGGTAAGGCTACATTCTTTTATCCATGCCGTGTTGGTTTTGTTGGTTAGTCAGTATACTAAAAGCTTTCGTTGCAAAAGGAGTTATATTGCAGAGTTTTTGGTTGACTATTTTTAGTTCCATTTAGTGACGGAGTTTTAGAAGGTAATTATCGTATTTTATCGTATTTCTTATATGTGGTGTTATTAATAACATCATTCATTGATATAGAAATAACGTTACTTTTCATAATAAAATAACTTAAATTTTGTATCTCAAGGTACAAGCGTGAAGTTCCACTGAGAAATTTTGTTTCTCATTGGATCGAAAAGTTACTCAGTGTAACGGTAAAGCCGCGTTATAAGTGCATAAAGAAGGATAATAATTAAAATATGAATTCTGTACTAGTTTATTGCAGTGCCATTACAGATGTCTCGCTCTAACACGCGTGAGTTTGCAATTAACCATCCCGCTCTTTAAGGAACTCTGCGCGTAGTTTTCGTAAATATTTATTTTGATCGTTTTTTGGAATACTGGATCACTTATCAAAAATCTATCCGGTTACCAATTGTGTTAGAACAATAAAAAAGCTATCCTTGCTTGTCATGTTTTCGTAATAAGCAAGGAACCCTCATAGTTTGGGAATGTCCGTCGAACCGTCCGTCCGGTTCCAGCTTAGCTCAAAAACCGTTAGTACTATAAAGCTGTAATTTGGCACGGGTACTAAATATAAACGGACGAATATAGAACAACATCTTGAAAAACATGTTTTTTTAGGGTACCTTCCCTAGACATCAAGTGTTGGTGAATTTATTTTTGTTTCATTCAAACCGCATCATGTTTGTGCTGTCTAAATATTGTGAGGTTACTCAAACCGTTTTTTGATTCAAGAATCTGTTGGCGTGATATTAAGCTACCAAGTGTTGGTTATTGAAATTTCCTGTTACTGACTGATTACTTTTTTCATGGCGACGTAAGTAGAATTTTCAATGAGCACACGTATTGATACAGTGCGTTACCGGGAAGCAGGTATTAATTTTAAACTGATATTAATATGTTCCATTAGCCATTCTACGTCGACTAGAATTTATACTACGATGGTGGCAAACAAGCGTGCGGTCCACCTGATGGTAAGCCGACACCGTAGCCTATAAACGCTCGCGACTCTAAAGGAGTAACGTGCGCCTTGCCGACCCTTTATAAAATTTGAGGATTCACTAAGCTTAGGAGTAGCAAAAACCCAAAAACTGCGAAATTAAATTTCCTAATTCCGCACCTTCAATGTACTACGTAACGCACTGCCTAAGAGAACGTCATAGTAAACAGAACACTAAGGGCTGTCATTTGTACTGAGTTGTCAATTTACTTTGCAATACATTGCTGGCAATTAAAATTTTAATTTAATCGATATCAAATCCCTAGAACTTGTTCCGAGTTAGCACAGGTATGGTCATAACTTCATAAGTAAATGTTACTATGATGCTATCTAAAATGAATAAAATGCATCATAAAATCATAACATAACCCTTCATTAAGTTGATGTTTGAAATGGCAACCATGGTTTTCAATGCAATATTAAACTCGTTTAGGTGATGATTTTACTATTGCGTTTTTCTTGTTACTGAAATCTATGACATCGTTCCTAAGAACAGATCTTCGTATGTCTTATAGTTTCAGACTTCCCATACTGACCGATTTAAATGTTACACCCTATATAATGAAATTATAAGTAAAATGATCACAGCTGAGTAGACATTACTAGTTAACGACTAAAAGCAGAACTTTCATACAATTTCCATTGAGGTAGGTACCTCAGATAATGTTTTTAATTAAGTATTTCAAAAACATAGTAGGTAAATATAAGTTTGCAAACTTTTTAGTCCACATAATGTAACGGGTGACCAACTACGGAACTCTACATTGTGCGTGGCCCGACACGCACTTTACCGGTTTCGTAAAAAAAAGAACATAATTATAACTGACGTTGAAAATTACGAAATAATCAGCACTAAAGTTGATTTTTACGATGATATTAGGATTTATGACAGAGTTATCTAAGGCATTTTTCAATGTTTTCTTCGGTTATTTTACTGTGTTCTTTTTCAGTCTAAATAGTTTTTAGTGTAGTATAATTCTACCTTATTTCTTCACACTGGAAGCTCAAACTTCAATTTCACTACGTTAACTCTTCCATGAAAATGAGCTGTCAAACAAATATAAATATCTGGGTGACCGAGCTTTGCTCGACCTTTTCGCGGAGATGAGACCTACTAGACCTAGCTAGATCGATTGCTCGTCCCCGAAAACCCCCACTTACCAAATTTCATCAAAATCGATAGAGCCGTTTCCGAGATCCCCGAAATAAAGATATATACAAGAATTGCTCGTATAAAGTTATAAAATATCTGGGCGGCCGAGCGGCGTTTTCCTGGGCATGAGACCTAGCTAGATCGATTGCTCGTCCTCGAAAACTCCCACATACCACATTTCATCAAAATCGTTAGAGCCGTTTCAGAGATCCCCAAAATAAATAAATATATATACAAGAATTGCTCGTTTAAAGACATAAGATTTGGCAACATTGTGCATTATACGTCATATTGGTATTACTAACATCTCACAAAAAATAATTTTGTGGAATATAATGTTTTTCTTCGTTTATAATGCATGCAAATAGAACCGGTCTATTACATGGCACTTTACTAAAAAAAAATATGTACCTTTTTCTCGTTTTTTAGGTAAATTATGTTACTTAAATAATAGTGTACGTATACGTACACCTTGTACAAAATGTAACTCAGTGGAAATTAAAATGTCTTTATTTTAAAAGGTTTTGCTATATATGCAATGTTTTTTGTATTTTGAATATTGTTGTAGTCTATATTCATAATTTAGGGAAAAATATATTCATTATCGTATTTTAAACAACCATTTTATTAATTTCAATTTCGTCACTCAGGGGAACATCGGTATCGGTAGATCGGTACCGAGATTAACACTAACACATTCATCCGATTTTTTTTTTGCTAAATCCAAGCATTAATCCGTGAGTATATCTATATTTTTTAGGTACCTTAATAATTAATTAACATTATAAACCCAGCTAAGTGCTTGTTGCACTCGCACATTTAGGGTTCCGAACCATCCGCAAAATTTCAAAGGAAAAACCTCATTTATCAATATATATATTAGTATTTGTTGGTAAAATAATAAACATTATCACCAAATTTCAAGTTCATAGGTCAACGGGAAGTTAAAAAATTGTTAGGAACAAAATTTTGTGACAATCGACGGACGGACGGATGCGTGAGTGACAGCAATAGGGCTCCGATTAGAGCCTTCGGTTTCGGAACCCTAAAAAGTATTTGCATTAACAGAATCAGCATTTGTTTTTTGAACACTACTTTTTAAATATGTTACAACTGCAGAAAAGTCGGCCCGTTCGATAAATTGCACGCTTCAACTTGTTCCGGCCCTTCGCCATGCCAAAGGAAACCGTATTGCAATGTGATAAGGTATTTTTAAATCGCAACTTAGCGGTATTTCAAAGGCGCCGGCGTTTTATGGCACCTGTGCCGACGGCGCCGGCAGTCATCCAGTCGACAAACGTAAATTTGCAATTACTGCTCTTATTGTCATCAGTAAAAGGATGAAAATTGCATAAGCGTGGAAAGGGAAACCCCTTCAAACTGTTGCCTTTTCGAAAGGCTTTTTAAGCGCTTAGTAAAAATATATGATATTCGTTAACTGAACGGCTTACCCATATTTAAAGCGCTTTAAAAGCCGAATGAATGGGTTTTTTTAGAGCAACGTCTTCGGTAAGCGAAGTCTTACTTAAAACCCTTTCAAAAACCCCTTGAAGGGGATACCGTATTAAAAGCGCTTTAAAAGCCAAATGAATGGGTTTGAAGCGCCACGGATTGGGTAAGCAAAGCCTTACTAAAAACCCGTTCAAAAACCCTCGAAGGGGATACCGGGCGGGTCCCTGGTTTATATAAAGTTCTTAAAACGTTCGCGCTCTCAATAAAGTTCGGAGCTAAACCCAAATAAACCGGTTTTAACCGGTTAAAAAAACCGGTTCCGAGCCCTGTGTGGACTAGTAGGTGTCGGTACGGAACCCTTCGTTGTGCGTGATCCGACACGCACTTGGCCGGTTTTTTAATAAGTTTTTGTTTATAAATACATATCACCACAAAATATCAAATTTGCATGTATTGGTAAACTTTTGAATAAGGGGAATGTCCTCAAGGAATTCAACTGTTTTACCCTGTTTAGATATTTTCTAGGTGGTACGTAGGTAAATACATACACTTAAACACGTAACAAATAGGTACACAGGTTCATTATTGTTGACAAGTGTAATGGAAACACACTCGGTATTTCGCCCGCCATTGTCAAACGACATACTTTTTGAATGTTGCCAGTTATAATATAACAAATTCTAGGTTTGTGCTTTTTAGTTATTTTTTTCAATATGAGCAATAATTTTAATCCCTTTCTTGGTTGTATATATGACAAAAATTATTTATTATTTGTTTACCTTTAATGAATATTCATCATCCTCCTAGCGTTTTCCCAGTTGTATCCTAAAGGGGCCCGGGGTGCGCTATGGCACGTATCTAATCCCAAGATTTGGCGTAAGCACTAATTTTACGAAAGCGACTGCCATCTGACCTTCCATCTTCCTCATTGGGATTAGACCGGTTTCCTCAGGGTGTTTTCCTTCACCGAAAAGCCACTGTTAAATATCAAAGCGTTCGGGAGCTAAAATCAGGCTAAAATAGTATGGCGGATTGGCCACTATGAGGAAAAGTCGTGGACACGGCTCCTATTTACCTAAAACTGATATCGATTTGTTCCTCTTTGTCTCCAGAATACGAATTGACCGGTTTTAAGAAGCGGATAGGGGAAGGGGCATAGTTATGACGTCATCAAAATAGCGGCCGACCGTCATCGATTTTTGTCCAAATCTCGGGTTGTATTTTACCAATCGGTTCAAGTGAGGTGTCGTTTGAAAGCTTATTAAATTTACTACAATTGCTTCCTTAAGAAGAGGGGTAGGGCAAGCTCTCTCCATACAAACTTTGTGCACGTTTTATTCGTAGGTTTTGGCACTAACGAATATAATATGACCAACGAGTGAAAGCGACATATATCCAAAGTGGCCAGCTTATGACGCCGACTGTGCCTAATTAAATAGTGGAGTATTAATTTTTGTAAATCCCGGGTTTTTTCATACATGCTGGTACGAGGACAGCATATTCTAGTTGTGTACATAGAATTAGTTGCATAAAATAAAGCTTATACTCACTTATCATGTGTTTTTATTGTGCACATATCACCTTTACAACCCTCGTCTTCGGCTCGTGTTTGAAATGCACTTGATTTGTGATGAGACGGTCTTTGTTTCACAGCCGAATGATGTCTGTATCTCGTATCATGAGTTATGATCGCCTTACATATAAGTAGCTAGTCACGGTTTCCTGTCCCAGCCCTGGCTTGGATTGTCAGATTTCGAAAATCCCGGGACTTTTCATACAAACCAGTCCCGGGACTACCAACCGTAATACTTACTCAGGAAACAAAAATAAAGTCTTATAAATACACCAAGGCACGACGCGCTCGCTAGCATAAGTTGAGCGTAGTAATAGTCAATCGGCGCGTAATGGCTCATGTCGAACAAAATTGCTCAGAACTTGTTTATTTTTTATTCTACCCCAATAAAACTTATATTTTTGGAAAGCTTACAAAATGTGCTACTTTTTCTATAATAACATTAGTTGCGCTAAAGTAAGTATTTAATGAGTAATAAGCATCTCTTATCAGTACTTATGCAAACATGCACGGTAAAAAACACAAACTATTTCAAATATTTTTATGTCACACCTGGCCATAAAGTGGCCATTATCGCACGCTCCGCGCGCGAAAAAACCCACTTCCTGGCCAGGGGGTGACATAAAATTTTGTACTTACCACGGGCGATAACAAAGAAAGCCTCAGATCGCATATTTATCGCCCTTGCCTTCGGCTCGGGCGTAACATACCTGCGATCTGAGACATTCTTTGTTTTATCGCCCTTGGTAAGTAATGTACTATAATAAATACTGTTTGTATGGTATAAGTGTTAAAGAAACAATTATAGTACGTTTAATAAGCTTTCAAACGACACCTCACACGAACCAATTGGTAAAATAGAACCCGAGATTTGTACAAAAACCTTGATGACGGCAACGCGCACGTGACTCCTTTGGAGTTGCGAGTGTCTATAGGCTGCGGTGTCCGCTTACTATCAGGTGGACCGTATGCTTGTTTGCCACCATCGTAGTATAAAAAAAAAAAGGCGGTCGGCCGCCATCTTTAGTAATATTAGTTCGGAGCGTAACGGATCATTTTGAACAAAATTGCTCAGAACTTGTTTATTTTTTATTCTATCCCAATAAAACTTATATTTTTGGAAAGCTTATAAAATGTGATACTTTTTCTATAATAACATTAGTTGCGTTAAAGTAATTATTTAATGAGTAATAAGCATCTTTTATCAGTACTTATGCAAACATGCACGGTAAAAAACACAAACTTTTTCAAATATTTTAATAAATACTGTTTGTATGGTATAAGTGTAATGTATGAAGCAATTGTAGTAAATTTAATAAGCTTTCAAACGACACCTCACATGAACCGATTGGTAAAATAGAACCCGAGATTTGGACAAAAATCGATGACGGTCGGCCGCCATCTTGATGACGTCATAACTATGCCCCTTCCCCTATCCGCTTCTTAAAACCGGTCAATTCGTATTCTGGAGACAAAGAGGAACACATCCATACCAGTTGTAGGTAAATAGAAGCCGTGTCCACGAAAATCGTGAAGGAGACGACTTTTTGTAAATCTGCCAACACACTAAAATATTTCCTAAACCGTCCTCAAAAAAAAAATAAGCAGTCAAGTGCGTGTCGGACTACTACTACTACTACTAGGTCCTAATTTAATATCACTATCCAATACTGCAAATAAAAAGATTGTATCTTCATAGGACACTCACTGCACTTAAGTCCTTTTGTTTGGGCGAGGCAATAACGTTAAAAATTAATATTAATTACTCATGCGCGCCTGCACTTATATAAATATCTATGTTGATACAATGTCAGTTTAATTTCTTAATTAGGTTCCTAGTTATAGTCCTGGACCTGACTATGGTTTTGTAGGGAAGTTCGCGCATGGGGATTTTTTTTCGGGAAAGCTTAGTAGTCTTAGTAAGTATTTTAGACTGGCGTGCCATTAGTTCGCCAGCCCTGGGCTATGATGTCACACATTTTTTGTATGAAAATAAAAAATCTTCAGAAAACTTATAACATACAGAAAAAGTAAATAAATAAGAATATGTATTGATTATAGCGCTACGTACTCAAAAATCTGTTATATTTTTAGGTGGCGCGTGTAACGGAACGCGAAATACCCTGGCAACACTGCTTCTTTTCTTTTTCTTTCGCAATTCGCAAATTCTTGGGACGCCACGTTAACCACGTTTGTTCATAGCTTTTTTCACGTTCACGTTGTGTGATTTCATTGTGTATAATATAATAATGGAAGCCGATAAGAATTCTGAAAAGGTGAGTTGTTTTTACTACATATATCATTGTTTACAGTAGAAAGCTATGATATGTATTGCGTAGTTTAGTCTTGTCTAATTGTCTTGACGCCATTTTGGGACGCTTTAGCGCATCGGTTTTTATTTTCTCTTCAAAACACGACACTAATTTTGCATAATTTTTGCATATTTGATAATTGTTGACGAACAACGAATTGATTATTCCGATCCGATGCATTTTCTGTATATCACGCAAAAATAAAGACGTCTCCTGACATGTCAAATTTTGTATATTTTATGAATTAAACAATAAAAAGTAATAGTGAAGGTCCCATACTAAAAAGATTCTGTTTTGTTCTGAAATTGTTTTGTTTGGCCCTATAGTTGACTGGTGTAGAATACCATTCTAGAATAAAGTAATATACTTAGATAAAAAAAGTGTACATGTTTCTTAAAAAGCAATTTAAAATTAAAATGCATTGTGATATTGTTTTATTATATTTAGCTTGCTATAGGGGATCAACGAATTGTTGCAGGTAAAACATGGAATTAATAAAAAAAGAAGAAAAACGTATGACAACATGTCATCTAAATACTTAAAGAGCATTATAAGAAAGTCATCAAAAAGTCAAGAGGTTTTTCAATGTAACTATGCTGAAACATCTCTTTTTCTAGAGCCTTCTACATCGTTTGCTCCATCTGCTCATGACAATGTCAATACATCTGCTGCACATGCACAGTCTTGTTCACCAGTACAGCCAAGACTCTCAGTGGATGTTACTGCATATCTGCAGCCGACTACATCGGTTGTGCTACCTGCCACTACATCCACATATCTTGCATTGGATGAGCGACCTGTCATTACATCCGCCTATCTTCAATCTTCTCCATCGGTTGTCCCACCTGCCTTTGTGGATGCTTCTTCATCTAACCAACTAAATGAAACTAGTTTTCAAAAAGCACTTCAAAATTGGGCCGTTGAAACTCATGTAACACACAATGCTTTTAATAAACTATTAGAAATTTTAAAGGAAGTAAAAACAGTAGACGAATTAACTAATCTTCCTATAGATTGCAGGACTCTTTTGAAAACTAGTAAAACAAATAATATTTCTCAGACAGAATCAGGTCATTACTATCACTTTGGATTAGCTGTAAGTCTAAGTCATGCATTGAAAAATCAAACATCCGATCTGACAATCAATTTCGACATAAATATTGATGGTTTGCCATTGACTAAAAGTTCAGGTAGTCAATTTTGGCCAGTATTGGGAATTCTTTGTTCAAATAAAACTCCTTTTCTGATAGGTGTTTGGCATGGTCTTCGAAAACCAAAGCATCCAAATAAAATAAAATAAAAAATAAATAAATATTTGTGGACATTCTTACACAAATCAACCTAGTCCCAAACTAAGCAAAGCTTGTACTATGGGTACTAAGCGACGATGAATGATGATGAATGAGGTATTAGAGCCATTTATAATAGAATACTTACATATTAAAGTAAATGGCTTTCATCATGAAAATAAATTAAAAAATGTTGTTTTAAAAAAGATTATTTGCGATGCCCCCGCTAAATCTTTCATTCTTTGCACTAAAGGCCATAATGCATATTTTGGTTGCACCAAATGTATAACCGAAGGAACTTATGTAAATAACAGAGTTTGTTACAATGATTTGCATTCAGAATTGCGAACAGACCAAGGTTTCCGAGACGGTCAGTATGGTGATGATTATCACATTCAGCCAAGCCCTTTATTACAATTAGACATAGATTTAATAAAAGGCATTCCACTTGATTACATGCACCTTGTCTGTTTGGGTGTAATGAAAAGGTTGTTGCAATTTTGGATAAAGGGTAATATGTCGGTTAGAATGAACCAAAATGATTTACATAATTTTGACCAAACCACCTTCGATGTAAGAAATTGCATTAGTTCCAGTGATTTTTCAAGATTACCTAGGTCATCTATTGAACTGGACCGATGGAAAGCTACAGAGTTTAGACAGTTACTTCTTTATACAGGTCCAATTATACTTGAAAATAAATTAAAACCTTCTCAATACACACACTTTTTAACACTTAGTTGTGCAATTAGGATTTTATGCAGTACAGTATTGTGTATAGAATTTAATAATTATGCGAAAGATTTACTGATGTATTTTGTAAGAAATTATTCCAAACTATATGGACAAGAGTATGTATCTTACAACGTTCACAATCTTATTCATTTGTCTGATGATGTATTAAATTTCGGTTCACTAGATAACTTCTCTGCATTTCAATACGAAAACTATATGTTTGAAATAAAAAAATGTTTGAAATCTTGCAATATGCCTTTACAATAGCTAATAAACAGAATTAATGAAAAACTCTTCTATCAGAGTAATACTAATATAGTTAAAACTTCATCAAATTTTATTATTTCCTCTAGTGAACCTCTTTTGAGCAACTCGACAGTTAAAATATACAAGTGGGTGAAATATTTGCATTTTAAATTGGGAACTGACAATAAAAACAACCACTGTCTTATTAAAGGTAATGTTGTGGTAAAGATTGTAAGAATAATTGAATGTATAAATACAAAAAATATATATATAATATTTCAAAGATATTTATCTTATGAAAAATTTTTCGAAATTCCTTGTGAATGTAGGTAAGTTTACTCATGGTGGTTTTATTTCACGCTTGAGTGATGTGTGCGAGATAGTATATATTGGTGAAATCATCACAAAATGTATCCATTATAAAAATTATGCAATATTTTTTATTACCTAACATAAAATACCTTAAGAATGTATAATTGTAGATGTATAATAACTTAACCCTTTTAACTGACAGCGGCAATGTAGTTGCCATCATAATGTAACAAAAAACTATCATTTATTTAAAAGTTCGAATCCAATTTTGATTCTTATTTCGATTGACAGTAAACGAAGGGTTAAGAACTGCTTAAGTAATGCTTGCTTAGTTTTATTATTTAATTATCAGCATGCAGCATAATGTTAGCATCAGCAGCATCAGGTGAGTCTTATTAACTTGGTGTCAATAAATTCCGATTTTTAACCCCCGACGCAAAGAGAGGGGTGTTATAAATTTAACGTGTCTGTGAGTGTATCTGTGTATCTGTCTGTGGCAGTGGCGGCGCGTCAAAAATATTCTTAGGGAAGCCGGAAATACTTGGCTTTTCCTATTCTTCATGAACCGTAGTAAAAGAACTGGACTGGCTGAAAATTAGGCAAGCCGGTGGGAATCGAGTTGTATGCACGCTCCGCCACTGGTCTGTGGTATCGTAGCTCCCAAACGGATGAACCGATTTTCGTTTAGTTTTTTTTGTGTCATAGATATCCCGATTAATTTTATCCCGAGTGTTCATAGTCATGTTTCATGAAAATCTGTTCAGCCGTTTGAAGAGCATCAGCTCTTTTCTAGTTGATGAGGGGATCTGACTAACTTTCTTATGTCCGATCGATTCGAAATTTGGTACCGTGTTACTTCAATGATATTGAAAGTATATGGTAAGGTAACCATGTGAGATGTGGAGCGTTACGGGTTATAATGATAAGACGAGACTCGAGGAAATAGTGATGTAATACTGATTTAATACTGATTTAATACACTGCTTTTATACTAAAAGTTTGGTATGCAAAATAGAACATATGGTAATTTATTTAATACTATTTTCTTGGAATCAATATCAAGGTCTCTTGCATTCCTTAGTACTGGGAAAAGGTACAAAGGTTAATATTAGTTAAGTTTCCATCAGATGTGTATCAGCTGTGATCAGCTGAGTTATTAGGGTGTGACATACACCACAGCTTCCCGGTTTTTTTGAGACAAAAAATAGTAAAATACATAACTACTATTTTTTGGCTTCTGTAAACTTAATCAACTTATGTCTATGGTTTACATGGTTTCTTAAAGTAACTTAAGTCTATGGTATACATGGTTTCTTAATATATCTTAATGCTACTTAGAATGTTTACATTACTTGTTCCTTATATGGTAGGTGGTATGCGATCAGATGGATTGGCATAATCGTTTAAGCATCGTAATGTACTTAAATTTAGAAAGGAAACATTGTTATTATTTTTTTCTTTGTAGTTAATACACTTATTAATACTATATAAGATTATACATTTATTCAAAAAAAATAAGTAATTAAAAAAAAATTAAACTAAATATAAATGAACTTATTACTAAATTAATATTAATTACGAAAAATTCAAGAAATCTTATACCTAATTTTTTTTTCAAACAGAATGAGAAATATTTATTGAAACGGATACAGTAAATAAATTAAAACTAAACTAAATCTAATGATACAAAATTTTCTTTATCTATACTAATATAACTGGAATTGAATGCACGCTTTGATGACGACGCTTGTTTTGTATATGGTATTTTCTTTTTTTATATATAATTATATATTTTATAATACATAAATTATGGTATTCTTTTATGATAATACCATTATTAGTTTGTGTTTACGACGTTGCACCATGTCGTTATTTTTCTTTTGTTTGTTATATATATTTTTTTACCATAATAACAAACATTGTGTACATCAATATTTGTCATTATTTTTTAATTTATTTTAAACCATTTAAAAATAGTCATTGTGACTTGCAAGTTATTTTGTTCTCTATTTATTTATGCGCATCTACTGTAATCTTTTATTTCGACGTCATATTTCTATATATATATATTTTTTAATTGTCTTAGTATTTTACTTGTGACATAAAGTGTGCAATTGGGCATCACTTGTTGCTAAGCTTGCAAAGCTTGCTAAGGTACACGGCATGCATTATTTTATGGTCGGCCGACCCTTAATTATAACTCAGTAATACAAGGATTTTATACATAAATTGTATACATAAGCGCGCGTAAATACCATTTAGAGGTAGGTATATACCTTTCAGACAGTGCTTTTAACACTACATTATACTATGTGTCCAAGGACCTGCACGATTGATGCTCGATCGAATCATGTTCAAGGTTTCAAGGATTTGCTGCCTGCCTTGTATTTCTGGTGTACCTTGCTAATAATTATGTATCTACCTACTCGCTCACTGGCACCTCTCGGGTTTACCACTGATTGCGGCGGGACACGATTTCCTTAGTCATAATCATCCTCCTACGTAATCTCATGATTTGGTGTAGGCACTAGTTTTTACGGAAGCGACTGCCATCTGACCTTCCAACCTGAGGGGAAACTAGACCTTATTTCAATTAGGCTTTGTGAAGTAAGTGGGCATCTTGACTGTTAGTAATTCTCAAGCCTCTAACTTGGCTTAACAACTGCTATCATAGACAGCTGTTGGATAAATGGCTTAACGTGCATTCCAAAGCACGGGAGCGCTCAGTTACTAAGCACTCAAAGACAAATAATGAAAGTTGTTTAATATGACTAAACTCGCCTATCATCGTTATCACTTACTTTTGAGACACCTTTAATTATACATACTCGGGATCCGTGCCCGGTTTTATACATTTATTTATACATTGAGCTATACTCGTAGCTAATACTCGTAATACACGCGGTGTCGTCATTATATAGTATGCAATATGCATACATTTTTATTTATTGTGCCTTGCAAATCATACCTAATTCTCTCGCGGGGAAAGCTCGTTCCGTACGCGATTGAGTACTAGATTCGACACACTATTAGTAAGGATGGCGAGTACCTATAAAATTATATTATTCTGACTGGTAATACAGTCTGTTTCATTATTTTGTCATAATCTCGTTTATTGAAACTTACTTAATTCAGGTAAATTATTTGACTTATTAAGAATTTCCACTATTCTTGGTTGATCAGACCTGTCCTAGTTGGAATCCTTATTGTCATTATTTTAAAACTATTCAACATTCTAGTATATTATTTTAATATTTTATTTTTATATTCTGGGAATCTATTTTTATTTTGATAACACTAATCCTATATTATACTCGATACGTCTGTGTGTATCGTGAACGTATTGTAACTCGAGAAGTCCAGATGTTGTTGTACAGGTGGACTGTTGGTTGCTATTTTTAGATTTGTAAATCTTAATCATATTATCACCTCGTCATCAAGCGGCATTATTCCTTATTTACTTAATTATTTATAACATAAATTGGTTCTATACCATAAAGTTTTCACATTCTGAGATAAAATAATATATCAAATTTCCCTTTTAATATTCTGATAAAATTAATTATTATTTTTCTTTATTATATTATTTTAACGAATTATTATTTAAAATTTGACTTTAAAAAAATTCACGTCACTCAATTGTTACATATTTTTTAAACATACTACTAACTAGTAACTAGTACATACCACATATATTATAGTAAAAGTTTTTATAAGTACCTTAATTAATTACTTTTTCACGTGGACTTATGATCAGCTGGTGATCAGCTGTCAGGCATTTGTGGACCTGAAGTCATCTGTATGGTATCAGCGCTGTGCCCTGGAGCTGTGGTAGCGGCGATGGGGCTGGTGCTGGTGACGCGCGGTGACGCTCTGCTTTGGCTTGTTCGGCTTCAGTAGAGCTGGCTGGCTGGCGCAGTGGATCTGACTGGCTGGCGTAGCGTAGTGGAGCTGGATGGCTGGCGCAGCGTAGCTGGCTGGTCGGTGTCTATACAGAGGCTGGCTCGAGAAGTCTGACTGGAAGGCGCAGCGCGCCGCCAGTACGGCACAACTGGCACAAGGCCGCACTGGCACTTGAGTCTTCCTCCAAATAACGTTGGCAGTGCGGTGCTGAAGCGGCTGACGTTGGTTACTATATCAGGGCTGCCTTGCGCAGCCGGAATGGAAGGGTCGCCATGAGATGTGCGGTGCTCTGGCAGAGTCGCTGATGAAGTGACCTGCTCTCAGTATCTTGGTTCTGGCACTTGTTCACTAATTCAGGGCTGCCTGTGGCAGCCCGCCTGGCAGGGTAGCCATGAGATGTGGAGCGTTACGGGTTATAATGATAAGACGAGACTCGAGGAAATAGTGATGTAATACTGATTTAATACTGATTTAATACACTGCTTTTATACTAAAAGTTTGGTATGCAAAATAGAACATATGGTAATTTATTTAATACTATTTTCTTGGAATCAATATCAAGGTCTCTTGCATTCCTTAGTACTGGGAAAAGGTACAAAGGTTAATATTAGTTAAGTTTCCATCAGATGTGTATCAGCTGTGATCGTCAGCTGAGTTATTAGGGTGTGACATACACCACACATGACCTGATCAGCCGTTTGAAGACCATCAGCTCTTTTCTAGTTGATGAGGGGATCTGACTAACTTATGTCCGAACGATTCGAAATTTGGTACCGTGTTACTTCAATGATATTGAAAGAACATGGTAATTTATGCCTACTTTAAAAAGGACAAAATAAAAGTAAAATTAAAAATTTTAAAAACCCCCCGACAAAAAATAAACTCTAAAAACTAACAAATAACATTTTAAACCTAATATAATTGTTATCGTCACATATATTATGTAAGTTCAAATATTTTTATTTTGCAAGCGTCGCCGTGTCGCTGTCAGGGGACCGCTAAGTGAGAAAAACAGGTGTAGTCGCAGATTGCAACAAAAGAATTTACTCCGAAAAATTCGGAAATTTTATAATAGGTTTAAAATATTATTTGTTAGTTTTTAGAGTTTATTTTTTGTGTCGGGGGTTTTATATAATATGGAGCCATCCATATGAGACCATCTATCACCACTCTATTAAAAAAAAATTAAAAGCTGCAATCAGGATTTTTAATTTTGCTCCGGTTATAACTTAATCAAAGGCAAAGTTAGTGTCAAACATGTTAAATAACAGTCTGTCAAGAACAGAATAACTAATTTAATTTGGTTGTTTCGTGATGATGATGATGATGATGTTTATATATTTCAGCTCATTTATGCGGTTCTCATTTTTAAATGCGAAAATATTGAATATATATCGGCCGCTCCTAAATTTTGGATAGATGAGTATGAAAAAAGTTGTATGTGGCCAAAAAGCAAGACATTGGAACGAAAGGCTATAAATTTGCAAATGAAGCCTGAAAATTACTGGAAAAAGTATACAATTGTAAAAGTAGTTGGATATTATGGTAAGATTTTAAATGCTCGTTATTTATTACAAGTTAATACACCACACATTGATACAATTACATTTTTTAACCATTGATTACAGCTACCCTGAAAGAAGCTGTTGCAGTAGAAAAAGCCAAGCAGTTTAGTTCTTCGGAATCTGAAGAGCCAATATTAAAGAGAAAGATAACCCTTAAGAGGCCGTCAAGCTTTGCGCTTTCATCATTTTCACGAAATCTTACTCGATAGATGGCGTTGGCGAGCTATTTACAATAGCCAAGCATCGATAACCTCACCAGTTACCCCTAGTATATCTTGACACTAGGACACGTAATAACTACACGCAATCGGAGGTCTGAAGCATTGGTTCTCCTACGGTGAGGTCAAAGCGTTGCAGAATATTACTAAATTACCTAAGTAACCTACTGCCTGGCGTAAAAATCTTGATCGTTTTGTTTACTTAAAAAATAATATTACTTTGTATGAAATAATATTAGTTGTTGTACAAGTAAATAAAATGCCCATTTTGATTCGAAAATATGTAAACATATGGTACGATCATATCCTGTACGTTTTATTTTAAAAAATATGTAGTTTGATTTATTTATATCTGTGATGTATACATAAAAATATTTAAAAAACAATCCCTATAGTTATTCATTAAAATTCATTTTAAAATTTTCATTCCTCATTCATTTGTGACTCAGCATCACGGCGTTCAGCTATGAAGAAAACTATAAGTGTGAGGTTGGTTACACTCTTCGAATAAAAACAGCGTACGTGACGTAGTAAAGGTTTATTCAAATACACGGTACAGGGTGTAGGTACAGTATAGCGACTTGTACTAAACTCGCCCAGGAAGCAGTTGGCGTTTCGTTCGAGACACCGTACTGCAAACCTGAGATAATACCCTAATTGCACGTAAGTATTGGAAAGAGTTCAATAACTTGAATGCTGCTAACCAAGTACGAGCGTGCGCCTAGCAAAAGACATCGAAACATGTTTTACATATCATTCCTCATGATTCTCCGTCGACATGTCGTTAGCGCCTTCTATCTCGACGCCAGCGCCATCTCTTGACGAATTAATGAACTAAAGGTTAGCGTATAGTGTTTTCACATCCCGGTACTGCTGATTCTCCGTTGACATGTCGTTAGCGCGTTCTATCTCGACGCCAGCGCCATCTCTCGGGGAATTTGGGTGTTACATAAGCAATAATTGATTTTTAGTTCGTTAAGACATTCTGCCACTACCATGAACTAAAAAAAAAAACAATTTCTCAAAATAAGACGGAACGGAAATGAGACGGATATATAATAAGACGGAATTTGAATTAAGATTTGATAAACATACACCAAAGGTATTGAAACGTCAAAAAGTTCATGCTTTCCCATTCCCGCCGTTCATTTTTTTAACAGAATCGCTAGTGTATTTTTGCACCGAAAAACGGAAATTATTTAAGACACATACAAAAACGTAGCGTTTCCAACAGAAAAATACTAGTTGAATTGGCTGAATACGACCGGGCCTGTACTCTGATATTCGAAATCCGTACTTGGTAGGTATTAGTGGCTTCCCTTTCACGCGAGAGTGAAAGGGACGGCATGTGCAAAGTATAGATTTCGGAGTAGACACTCTTTCTTTTATACGCCTGTTTCTACTTTTAATAAAGTTTAGAAGTCGACAAATAAATAGTAATATATGTGTCAGTTTAATTTTTTCCTAGTTTACTTTCAGTTGCTATAGAAATTAAAGTTTGATTTCTAGGAGCTTTTTTGATTTATTTCATTGCATGTTTGAGAGAAGCACTATACATATACCTCGGTGTGAAAAGGGGTTGCCAGCCTCGTAAATATCCGGCCGGCGACCCCATACTTCTCGGCCTCTGTATTAATGTACTATTTCTCACACGTACAATGAACTGTCGTCATTACGTGCGTTTTATAACAGGATTCAAAGTATAACGTTTCAGGCGGAATAACCCGAGAGAACTGATGTAAAGAAATTTCGTACAAAATTGAGGGCCTAGCCCGGGAAGTATTTCTTTTTTGACCGAGTGAAACGAAGGTCTCTGTTTTTAGGCTATGGGCCAGCTAGCCAAATTTTAGAAAATGGTATAATTTGGGGGTACTAAGTTTCCTTCTTACAGTTAGACAGGCTTATTATAATGTGAAAAAACCATGATTGCCATCTCAAAGTAGTAGCTAATAGAAATGGCGGCCAATCCAAGATGGATATAGAACTATGGTTTAAAAAAAAGAACAATGAAATCAGACGAATACTTTTTAAGTTATAATTGATTTTGTAATACTCAATATCCGCCATCTTCGATTGGTGGCCATTTTTGTTAGCTACCATTTTGAGATGGCAATCATGGTTTTTTAACATCGTAATAAACCTATCTAACTCCTGTAAAAAGGAAACTTAGTACCCCCAAATTATACCGATTTCTTGGGTGGCCCATGGACTATTTAGCTTCCAGATAAATGCTTTCGTATGTCCGGATTTCCGGTCGTCCGCATCTACAGGTCGCATTTTTAAACCGATTCTCGTGAAATTTGGTGAACAGGTTCGAAAATAAAAAGAAATTTATATGTCGAGTCAGTTTTTGTGTTTTTCTGCGGCCGAATTTTGTACGTGCGACTACGAATTTTTGAGCATCTACGTACTTTATCAGATGCTTATTGTAGCATTCTGAGAGACAATATTTCGCAGAACTACATCGTATACCTAGGTATAGTTCGGACACAACTCTAAGGCTAAATTCTGTCAAACGAACGCAAGCAAAACTCGACTTAGAGCTCTGACTGTTAGGTAGATTTTTGCTTGCGTTAATTTGACAGCACTTGGCCTTACAGTTTTTTACTTTGACAAATGGCTAGTTGCTAAATGATTACCTTCCAGGTTAAACCACTAGATGCTGATCGCTGACTTTAATCATAATGAAATGCTCATCAAAATAAAGCATTTTTCTAAATAAAAAAAAAGTCACGAGTAGACAAATACATTAAATCTACCAAGTATCAAGGACAGTACTTGAAAATCAATTGACAACTGCGTTATCAGCTATGTGATTCATAAGTTGTCTCGATTTAGTTCACAATTACGTTCCTAGTATACTTTGACTGCGACTTTCATAATAAACACACATAATGGGAGGTCACAATTTGTATTGGTTTGTTTGAGGGGGTTGTGGTAAGCTTTGTAAATAGCCACAAAAAAACGGTATATACGTCCTTCTCCGATGGCCGCTCGGCCGGTACTGAGTCACTATGACCGTGTCAATGAAAATGTCGTGAAAAAGGCATGTTGTAAATCAAATAGAATTAATATATTTCTATCTTAGTTGCTACTTTTTATTATCTCAAGTCATAAAATAGAAGTTATTTCATTATAGTCATATGCTCAAAAACCTTTTTATTAGCTTTAATATTACTAAAAGATGCAATGAAGTTTGAAGTTTTTCTGAAAATTTACCAATTTTAATATTCTGTTTTTATAACATTTTTGTATGAAACTTGTAAAAACCCTTCCACTCATCCCTAAGAGGAGTATCTATTGCACATGTGCATATTTTTTTCAAGCCGGTTTGGCACCAATATATAGCTTAACTAGGTCGTTTTTAAAGCCTCTTCAAGCGCAAATCGAGGAAACAGCTGTTAGGTTAAGCAAGATTATTCGAAACTAAATTAGAAAATTTAGAAAGTAGCACACTTATTCCATTCAGAATGAAATGATCTTTCATAATCTGTAATAAAATGTAGATAAATACTAATAGATTATGAGATACGACCTCATCAATCTTAGCCAAATCGTCAGAATATGTTATACGGAGCCTTAACAGGAGATACCGGGATGATTCTGTATCTCCTCCACCCACGCCTCAAACAATTAAGAACGGTATGCAACCTAAAAGGGTCCAAACACTATCAGTAGTATAATGTTATTCAGTCATTTATTGCTTTCATAGTTACAATAGGTGTTACATGTAATTAGTTCTGCTATGAAACCCTGTTAGGGCACTGCAATATACAATATAGTTACCTAGGACATGTCAATATATTGTCTGTGTGCATTTGTATATTAATCTTTAAATCCTAGGCTCTAGATTTTGTTTCAATCTCTTTTACTTTTCAATCAAGTTGCGTTATGTTAATTAATTTACCATTTCAGCAACCGTCAAAACAGCTGCCGCAGTCAGTAATGAGAAGCAAATTAGCAGTGACTTCGAATCCCCAGAGCACACAGACATGGGTAAGTATGCCTATGCGCTTTCTTTTTTGGGTCAATCAACTTTTCCTTGTCGTTATTCTGTCCCGTCAGCCAGGAGACAACAGTAACCGAGTTTCTTAGAAAAAATGTTATAATATCGAGTTCTAGCATGCTCAAGAGTTGGGCCACGTCAGAATGGGTTTATAATTATGGCTAAAAATCATGTTTAGTAGGATTAAAGTCGGTAAAATCACAGTTTTTAAGAGTGACCCAGGAGACGTAACCATGGTAACGAGTGACAAGAAATAGTTGATTGACCCTTTTACAGTTATGGCCCACGTAAATGCAAAAGCCATTCCTCACACGCCAAGCACGTCGGAAAAGAAACATCACGAATTTCAACCATTTCATTTACGATGCTTGCTCTGACAAGTTTATATCGGTGGCGTTATGAACACTTGAGTCATTTATTAATACGAGCCTTAGACTGCTCCTGGACTTCTTATTCTTCTTTAACTAATCCCCTAAAATATAGGTCTACTATTAACTCCAAATTGATACTGTATTTTCGAGGTATCGCCTTAATTCCCACTTTGAAGAAAGATGGATCTTGCTAGGTCGTGAACGGGCTTATCTCTAGGCTAGATTTTGTTTAAATCACTTAATTTCGAATGAAGTTGCGTTATCTTAACTAATTACCATTTCAGCAACCATCAAAAAACCTGCCGCAGTTGGTAATGAAAAGCAAACTAGCAGTAACGCCAGTAACCCGGATTCCGCAGACCACACAGACACTGGTAAGTAGGAGAAACACACGGAAAACGCCACGTAAAATTCGGCTTTGTCTGTTGTAAATAACTCGTATTGGCTTCACAAGCTAATTAAAGCAAGCAACTTCCAGTCTCCGCGGGGTTTTCGTCGATAGGCTTATCAACGAAAACCCCGCGACCCCTAAGGAGGGTAGGTTAGGTTCAGAGTATTATAAGACGGTTCAACTTTGGGGCTGTCATTACGGTGACATAGCGTGTGAGTGGACAACTTTTGTATTTGATGGGTAAATAGCGTACATTCAGCAGCAGAAGTAAGTGGACAGTAGAAGAGCTCATAATGATTTACACATTGATTCTATTCTCAAGAGAGACTCAAGAGACTTTTTCGACTATGCTTCTGCTGCTGACTGTACTAAAACATTAAAGGATTGGTCACACCACTTGCGCGACGCAAGCGGGACGCTGCGCTGCGCGCCAAAATGTATGAAACCGTTCCGCTCGCGTCGCGCAGCCTGTGTGGCGTCGCTAACCTGTTAGCATACGTTCCGGCGCGCAGCGCGAGCGTCGCACAACGCTGTGTGACCAAGCCTTTAATTTCATATATAAAACGCAACGTCAGCTAAGTACCTGATAGGTATATAGTTAGGATATAGTTAAGCGGCAATTACACTTCGTCGTTCGCCGCATGCTGCATGCGGCGACCGCAAAAGTGTAAAGAACACGTTAGTCGGCTGCATTCGGCGATCGACAGCTGCCAAGTCGCCGTAGTGGGCGGACAGACTAGTGTAAAGACGACGTTCGTTGGCCTAAGTAGTTTAAAATGAATTCAGCGACCGCATTAGGTGAACGACGCAGTGTAATTGCCGCTTTACGCACTATAATCGTTCAGAATGACATTATTGTATAAATATATTTCATTATTTACAGATCATAATTTGGAAAAAGCAGATAATCAGGACTTGGATGCAACCTTAACACCAGAAGATATTCAACGAGCAGATGTGTTTTTTCAAGATGACTTGGAATTTAATCCACAAGAGCCATTTAAATGCAACAGTGACCAGCAGAGTAGTGGAACAAGCAACACTGCTTCAGATTATGGTAAAGTTAAAACATATTATATTGATTAACGAGGGGCTTAAGTGGACTGAGAATGAGAAATGATGACTCGAGTTTGCAATATTCTTACGCCCGTCACAATGTTTTTCATCACATTTGCGAGGAAATAAATAACTACAAAAGGCAGAAAAATCTTATGTTTCATACAACCACACCAGTCAAAAATTGACAAACTTGACAACTTCACCTCCAGTATCACTGCGAGAGGAGTGCGCAACTTCAATATTTCAACCAATCACCGAGCAGTATTCTTGCGGCGCGCGGCCAACTAGATTTTTTTAAACTAATTTCTTATTGCAGGTGATATCATGTCCGAACTAAAGGAATAGTACATTACTGCAGAGACCAGTAAGTAAGCCATCCTGGACGAGTATGAGTTAGCCGGCCGAGCCGAAGGCGAGGTCCGGCTATTGGCAGGGTGCAAAGCGGGTGGAGGGGGTAGCCTAAACGATCACAGCGCTCGCTACGGCTAAAATTTGCATTTTGTCGGTGACTTGAGCTGTCAAATCCATATTGCAGTAAACATTTTCTAATCGTTTTTGAGATAAATTTAATATGGCCCTAGTAAAATGTGTTATTGTGAATTGTAAAAACACCACAGAATAGCGACTGTAAATTTTACCAATTTTCAAGACCGTGGTGGAAATGAGACCAAAGAAATAAGTGGATAAATGCCGTAAGAAAAAAAAGTAAGTCACCTAACCTGACAACAACAACTGAAAACAACAATTTTAATGTTAATGGCAATAATGTTACTGACTAACGTCGTCCAATATTGTCTAATATAGTAAAATAACACAAGATTTCATTAATTTTTTTCACAATATTTACTTACTTCTCGCTTGACAGCTATGACATAATGTCCATAATGGCCACCTGTCCGTGGCGTTGTCGTCGTGCACGGTCCCAATAATACGAGGCCAGGATGGCACTTATGGTCGAGGCATGTATAGTGCTTTTCTCAAAAATAAAACAAGTTGTATAAATAGCGGTAAAATAGTTATTTGTTATGCAAGGCTGCAAAGTTGATTTTTGGCGCGAGTGTTTGTATTGAGAGCCGAGCTAGCGAAGGATTGTAAGATTGAACCACGAGCGAAGCGAGTGGTTCAAAAATACAATCCTGAGCGTAGCGAGGCTCTCAAGGCACGAGACGCCGAACAACTTTGCCGCCGAGCGCAACACACAACTTTTCATCTCACCATAGCGAGGAAATACTTTCATGTATAATTCAAGATGTACTCATGCTCTATAAAGGGTTGTTTAAATTTCACCCGTTACAAAGCATTTCGTGGATTATTAACATTTAAAAGCATCAAAGAGCCTAATTATTATTGTTGAGTACTGTGGTACGAAATACTCACGGTTAACGGCTTAAACAAATATATTTCACTCATTTCCAAACTTATCAGGAGTTAAAATTGTAATATAAGTATCTTCTGCACTGAAATTAATTAATTAAATTCATTATTTTGATATTATGCTAACTCAACAACAAAACAAAACAATATTTAAATATCTGAATCTCTCGGATCGAGTTTTTTCTTAAAAACTAACTTTTTAAACGGTGCGTTCCGAAATTGCACTGAGCGTAAAATGTTGAAACATATAAACATTTCAAATATGTTTCTTCGTGTTATTTCTTTATAAATAAAACTAAATTATTATTGAATATCATCAAATTAAGCTGGAAAAAGTATTATTAATATCATTATAAAAAACAAAACAATAATAAACTGCACCATTAGATACATGATACGAGTATGTATACCTACTTCTAAACGCTTAGGAATGACCTGTCGTTTCACTTTATAGAAAAAAAGTTGGAGCTCATGGAACTGCGTGACGTTCGAATTTCAAAATCACTTTCCACGCTAGCGTGGAAAGTGGACTTTTGCACGCAGATTTGAAACGATAAAGAAAGCTTTTCCGAGCGGGTGAGATGAAAATCATATTTTTCGCAAATCCCACCTCGTTTGTTCTAAAACCGTGAGGTCGGACTAGCTTTTGTTTGTGCGGGCGCATGCGCCCCCCGCCCCCGCCGCACACCCTGCTGCTGCTGCGAGTGCTGGCAGGGAGGCGCCCGCGCCCGCAGCAGCAGCTAAACTTATGATATGTAATGGGATTTTCATCTCTCCTGTTCGGAAAGTTCGATTTTCATGAGTAGATAGCCGGGTTGAAAATCGCTTTTCCAACCCTAGGGTGGAAAGTAATTTTTTTTTTAATTTCCATACGCCAGGGCTGCGCGCCCGCCGCGCTTGGGTGCTCCGCGGGCAGCCAGCCGCGGGTGCGCAGCCCGGGCGGGCCGCGGCGGCGCCAGCTGCTGGCGACTGCAGCGCGTGTTTTTATTACTGAATCCTTAGAATATCATTTACTATTCATTTTATTTCTCAATTATTTTCCTCATAGTCGAAATGAAAAGTAGAGTGTTTAACTCGGGTGAATTATCGGGCGCTCGTTAAGGCGGGCTCATTGTAAAATATGTGATTCTAAATACGGTTTTATTTTGAAACACCACTTATTAAAAATCCAAAAAAAATATAGGGTTATATTTGAGACCTTCAACTAGTACAGTCGGGACTCCGTTACGTAATTGGACAAACTTTGTTCGATAGAAAAAAATGCCAAACATACCTCTATTCTTGATCTTAAAACTCATTTTATTTCAATCTTACGTAACTTTATGAATTGGAAATTACACCAAAATAAACGTCTTTGATGGTGTGAGGACACTCGGGACTAAAATTTTTAATATACTTATTTTTGTATTTTTTCACCCAATAACAACGAAATTTATGGTACATTCACGCCTGCTCCGCGCTTGCTCCACCGCGTCAGTCCCGCGCGGAGCGCATTGGAGGTCGGACGTACGCAATTTTTTTTCAGCGCCACGAGCGAAAAAAAAATGGTTTGCAACCGAAATAAAAAGAAGATATCGTCTCTGAGGGTCTGGAGATTGAATCTAGAAAATCTACATTCCTCTATTTAATACATCAAACACAAACAGTAGGTACCTATACTGTATAGGTACCTACTGTATAGGCTATACACGGCACATCGTACAGTTCCACAGTATCGAGTAAAACAGTACAAGCACTACCTACTAAAAGTATTTTTCACTTCTCATGCTCGAAAAGTGTATCATATTTAGACTTGTGAAGCGTGTATACATATTTATGATTTACAAAGCATTTTAATTTGACCTCATTTTAATTTGAATCACAGAACAGTATTTGACAGATTTAAAAAAAAACAACGGGTTGCACTCCGGGAGTGCCGGCAGAAGTAAAAACTTAATGACATGATAAAAAACGTAAATAACAAAGATATTCATATTCATATTCGCAATAATCGAATAATCCATCTACATACATACATATATGTATGTCCCGAGTATCATTGTGTCCACAATACTTTACAATGACCAGCCAAGTTGACCCCTCCCAACATGGTAACCACGACACTAGGAGGGGTCAACTCAGCTGGTCTGTCGATCTGTCGCGAGTTTAACAATTTATCCTCATCACAAAAAGTGCTCAGCGCTGCTAAAGAAGTTTTCACTTCAAAAATATTTGGTATTGGGTACCAAGAAGTTTAGATACATCTTGGAGATTGCGTGCCGAACATTCGTTTGAAGCTAGAAAATATGGCCTTGAATGACGTCACTGTTGTGTTGCATCTCTTTCATTAGATCCATCTTATATTAGAATGAAAGAGATGCCATATAACAGTGACGTCATTCAAGGCCATATTTTTAACAGACTTCAAGATTTCAAAAGAGGTACTCAATTCGGATTCGGTCGTATGTTTTTTATTTTACCGACTTCAAGATTTAAAAAGAGGAGGTTTGTATGTTTTTGAAGTGAAAACTTCTTTAGCGGCGCTGAGCACTTTTTGTGATGGGGAAAAATGTTTAAACTCGCGACAGATCGACAGACCAGCTAGGTCGACCCCTCCTAGTATCATGATTGCGATGTTAGGAGGGGACTTTTCCTAGTGTCGTGGTTACGATGTTGGGACGGGTCAACTTGGCTGGTCATTGTAAAGCATTGTGGACACAATGATACTCGGGACAAATGTATATATCTAGATGGATTATTCGAATATGAATATGAATATGAGTATGAATATATTTTACGAAAATTCGTCATTATACTCGATTTCGACGAACGAAAATTTCAAACGAACGAACGAGGATTTAAAATTTCATATTTATTCTATATTTTAAGTAAAAAAAATATTTCTTTTCCAAAAATCAGCATACTCGATTTTGACTAATTCGGGGATACCTAAATGTCATTGAGTTTTCACTTCTCCCGGCACTCCCGGTGTGCAACCCGTTGTTTTTTTTTAATGTTTGTTACTCCAGAACTCGGGCATCTCTGAACCGATTTTGAAAATTCTTTTTTAGATTGTAAGTATACAAGTTGGTCCCGTTTTTGTCAAAACGCAGTTCTCAAGGATCTGAGGAATCGAGGGAACTCCTCAAATCTTAAAGGCAAACACATAGTGATTTTTGTATTTTTATCTACAAATAAAGCATTTTCATTCAAAAATGTGACATTTGATGAAGTGGAACTGCTGATGATGATCAGAACAGAACTCTTCAACGACGAAAAGTTCACGTTTGTGCGATTTGTCCTCCTAGCTGTGTTTGTTAAGCAAGTTCTATTTTCGCGGGTAATTTTTTTCATGCTCGAGTTTTGATGATGGGATCCATAAAGAATCGAGGGAACTCCTCAAATGTGAAAGGCATACATATAGTGACTTTAGTATTTTCAAACAAATCAAGCATTTACATTTAAATAAGTGACATTTGACGAAGTGGAACTGCTGATGATGATCAGAATTGAACTCTTCAAAGACGCATAGTTCACGTTTGGCGATTTGTTCTCTTCGTTATGTTTGTCAAGAAAGGTACTAGGTAGATACAATATGGGAGTCTTCAAGAAAGGAGTGTATAAATATTTAAAAGGGTCGGCAACGCGCATGTGACGCCCCTGGGGTTGCAAACGTCCATAGGATGCAGTGACCGCTTACCATCAGGCGGGCCGCAAACTTGTTTGCCACCGACGTGGTATAAAAAATATGCATTTTTTAAAAGTTCAAAGTTCAAAGTCATTTATTTCTTTCAAATAGGCATATAAATAAGCACTTTCAAAATGTCAAGTAGGTACACATGTAAAAAAAAAACATATTTATACCATGTTAGTGGCAAACAAGCGTACGGCCCGCCTGATAGTAAGTAGTCACCGCAGATTATAGACGCTTGCAACTCCAGGGTGTCACGTGCGCATTGCCGACCCTTTAGAAATGTAGATATACACTCCATTCTTGTAGGGCCTTATACATACCTAAACAAATTAAACTAAACATGTAAATTAAAATAACTCCTTTTGCAATTACGTTAAATTTTATCAAATGTTAATACAATATAAATATGTATTATGTACTACAAACATACACGTATGTATTTGATTGATTGGACTTGAATTCAACGTATGTAACTAACTAAATTCGCGCACTTTTTTCTGTGACGTGACGACTTGCACTAGTTGCGCTACTGTAATTACTACACTGTGGTAGACGCACCGGCATGTGACCTCCGTCCTTGTATAGGACGGAGCGCTCGGACAAAGTGTTGTCTCTGTCGCACACAATGCGGGGTGCGGGGGTGAAATTTAGCATTGCGCGGTACAAGAACCTCGCCTTAAGAATAAAAAAATATAAATGAATATGAATATGAGAGTAAATTTACACAAAAGATAACAACCAGTAAACATATGTTGGGAGACTATACAAACGATTTTTAGAGGTGCATGAACACGAATTAATCAACAAAATTGGAATAAGTTTGTCAGGAAAAAAGTCAAATTTGGAATGATAATTACGTGGAGTCCACGTGTTACGGGGACTAGTTTTACTTTAAATTACTTTCCACAGAAACTACTTGGCCTAAAAATTTGAAATTGCACATACATATAATTCGATAACTAGTTCAAACAACGCAATCATAAATTATCGGGCGCTCGTTAAGAATAAAAAAATATAAATGCATATGAATATCAATATGAGACAAAATTTACACAAAAGATAACCAGTAAACATATGTTGGGAGACTATACAAACTATTTTTAGAGGTGCATGAACATGAAATAATCAACAAAATTGGAATAAGTTTGTCAGGAAAAAAGTCAAATTTAGAATGATAATTACGTGGAGTCCACGTGTTTCGGGGACTAGTTTTACTTTAAATTACTTTCCACAGAAACTACTTGGCCTAAAAATCTGAAATTGCACACACATATAATTCGATAACTAGTTCAAACAACGCAATCATAAATTATCGGGCGCTCGTTAAGAATAAAAAAATATAAATGCATATGAATATGAATATGAGAGAAAATTTACACAAAAGATAACCAGTAAACATATGTTGGGAGACTATACAAACTATTTTTAGAAGTGCATGAACATGAAATAATCAACAAAATTGGAATAAGTTTGTCAGGAAAAAAGTCAAATTTGGAATGATAATTACGTGGAGTCCACGTGTTTCGGGGACTAGTTTTACTTTAAATTACTTTCCACAGAAACTACTTGGCCTAAAAATCTGAAATTGCACATACATATAATTTGATAACTAGTCCAAACAATGCAGTCATAAATTATCGGGCGCTCGTTAAGAATAAAAAAATATAAATGAATATGAATATGAGAGTAAATCCACACAAAAGATAACAACCAGTAAACATATGTTGGGAGACTATACAAACTATTTTTAGAGGTGCATGAACACGAATTAATCAACAAAATTGGAATAAGTTTGTCAGGAAAAAAGTCAAATTTGGAATGATAATTACGTGGAGTCCACGTGTTTCGGGGACTAGTTTTACTTTAAATTACTTTCCACAGAAACTACTTGGCCTAAAAATCTGAAATTGCACATACATATAATTTGATAACTAGTCCAAACAATGCAGTCATAAATTATCGGGCGCTCGTTAAGAATAAAAAAATATAAATGAATATGAATATGAGAGTAAATCCACACAAAAGATAACAACCAGTAAACATATGTTGGGAGACTATACAAACTATTTTTAGAGGTGCATGAACACGAATTAATCAACAAAATTGGAATAAGTTTGTCAGGAAAAAAGTCAAATTTGGAATGATAATTACGTGGAGTCCACGTGTTTCGGGGACTAGTTTTACTTTAAATTACTTTCCACAGAAACTACTTGGCTTAAAAATTTGAAATTGCACATACATATAATTCAATAACTAGTTCAAACAACGCAATCATAAATTATCGGACGCTCGTTAAGAATAAAAAAATATTAGTTTGAATTTTACAATTAAAGGAAAGATCCGAAATGTTGAATGGTCTGGGACACGATGGGATGCGGACGCGTCCATCATGGGCCCAAAATATCCGTAAAAACCCCGCAATTAACAAAAGGCCTTCGCGAAGCAATAGAAACACATGTTCCGCAGGGACCGCCGCGGTACTTCGTCCAACCGGTCAACCAAACTTTGAGCGATTCGTTACCTTATAAAATGTCGATGCCGGTTAAAATGTGCAGTGTGTTATATAAAATTTGGACAAATAGTGCGTGTAGGTGTGTTTAATGCGAGACGTGTCTGCCCCAATGGCGTTGTCCTGGACATTGGTGAGATTTTTCCATTTTAAATGCTTCACCCAAACTTTAAAATTAAATTTACATTACACGCTCATATATGCATAGGTTCCACAATGAAATGGCCAGGGCTACTGGGGCACCACGCTCGTTTAGTGGACCCCTAAGAACAATTGTAATATTATAATCTGTCCAAGTAAACATACTTAAAATATTTGTTTTAACGGGTCTAACGCGACGGATAGCCCGAGTAAGTTGATTCTTACTCGCTGCAACCCCTTAGATAACATAAATATGTAAAAGCATTATTAAGTAAAATAACACCTAAATAATCACACTGTCCTTAGTAAACATTTGAAGGGTCAAACAAAAAGCACAACAAACTATCGACAATTTTGGTTTATTTTTCATCTGTAGAGTGTAGGTACTATTAACCAAGGCTAGTTACAAGCGGCCAATCAAATTTGCCCCGTCTCAATAAAACGGCGGCGTTACGTGATAACAAAAATACACTTCCATAGCTGACATCGGTGATGGAACCATTATATTCCTCAAAAAAAAAAATTAAAATCTTACTCGTAAACATTGCGTAATAACTAAACAAACGACAAACCCGGGACGCTTTCAATGAGACTCGAGGGCCGACGCACATGTGCAATGCAGCGCGCGCAGAACTAAAACAATGCATACGCACAAAAAATATCGCCTCGAGGCACATCGATAAGCATTCTACTACCTGACATGTAATGTTGTAAAAACATAAGGTCCAAAGATCACTTGTATTCCAAAGAAGGAATTAACTATGGAGAATAAGGACCTCAACACGAAGAAATTTTGACACGACCAACACGTAAATCATTAATTTTGCGTATTTACAAAGACAGTATTATTTATCTAGTGATGGTGATGTGTAGCTGTTGATGTTAAGAAAGTATCTGTGATGGTGACGTGTTAATATTTTGTGTGTGGATATTAAGAGCGGCAAATGTGTACTTAGGATAATTAAATGAATTAAGGAGGTGTAAATATATTCTACTAAATATGAGTTGGCTTTGTGCTTACGGTAAATAGCAGAGTTAGGGTTTGATAAAACGCTATCACCCAACCTTGAGTACTTAAGCAAATCCAAATCTAGCAATACAGCAGTGCCACGTTAGCAACACACAAAGGCTACAGAAGATGGCCGCCGTAGCCACTAGGGACAATATAGCCGTAACTTAACAAAAATAAAGTGCTATTAATAAACCAGCAAGTAACGGAAAATATGAAATATGTACCTAATTTCTTCGGAGAATACGCTAAAAAAGTGTCCGTGTGTGAAATCATAGAAACAGTATTATACCTAACTACGTGTCGCATCGCTTGTTTTCACCGGGTGCAGAGAAGCTGACTAAATTCTTAGTACGCAACAGCGTATCATCAAAGTATGACTGATAACTTAGACACCTACAAGCATATACACCACAAAAACCTCCTAAAATTGGAACATCTGCTAATGACTCAAACTGTCCGCTTTAACACGGAAACTACCGAATAAACAAAAAACTATTTTACACCACACCTTGCCAAAAAGCGCGTTTTTCTGCACGCTGCGCGATCAAAAAAACCCACTTTTTGGCCAAGTGGTGACGTAAAATTGTGTACAAAACACGGGTCGTAAAACAGAAAGCCCTCTCTCGCATATTTGAGACCCTCGCCTGCGGCTCGGGCCCCAAACATCTGCGATATCGGCCTTTCTTTGTTTTACAACCCTTGTATCGTAAATAACTATAATAGTTCACTACCTGAAAAAATTACGAAATGAAGATATCTAGTGACGATTACTGCGAATCAGTGGAACACGCAGAGATCCCGAGAAGAATCACTCTGCAAGGAAGAAGACTTCATACGAAGCAACGTGCAACATCTCATCAACGCTCATCCACCGACGTAATATCCTCCCCCTCCTCGATTCCAATATTGGCTAAAGGCTGCACAGCCGGTCGATTGTGGCCGATTGGTTGCGACTCGTCGGTCGTCCCTTCCCATCCCAGAGCGTGTCACTCCTAACAATCTTGTGCCCCCTGGTATATGGGAGAGGACCAGGTTTTTGGCGCATCGTTGGGGCATCTAGCATACCCGCGTAATGCCTTTGCCTCAGCGATGTGCCGGGGGTTTGATCCTCACTCACATCCGGCTTGTCCGGGTCAGGCTTGCTCCTGGCTGGGTGCGGTACCTATGTTCATGTTCATGTAAAGGAAAGATCCGAAATGTTCACAGAACGTCAAGAACATAGAAGCACATATCCAGACATAGTGGGGGAAGTAGTGTCATGAGGTCCACATTTTGGTATCGGATGAATTCACTTGGCACAGATGTAATATAGGTAAATCTAAGTTAATTTAGCCCGGTAGCCATCCGCCACCCCCTGGGGGGTAGGAAGGGGGGGGGGGGGGGGGCTTGAAAGTCCCGTTTTTCGGTTTTTCATAAAAAACTCATAAACGGTGACCCATAGCGAAAAACGTTCTTAGGCTTAAGTAATCTAAATAAAATTATGTACATAAAAGGTACCATACACTTTGTCGCTAGGATTAATATTTAATGAGATTTTAAAGAGAGAATGTATAAAATTGTGGCTGAGGTGTGTAGCCGTTATGGGTTGTCAAGTCCTAATCCACGCACTTACTTGTAGGAATCCTCGGTGGTGCGAAATGTAAACAACCAAGTCCTTTGTGCACTAAATGTATATTTTCAAGCACTTATAATTAACACAAGCACATGATAGTCAAGCACAAGGCAGAAGGAGAAATGGGAAAGCAATAGCACTTAAAATTAACAGCGCGCAAGCAATATTTAAGCATTTACAAATGCGGCCAAGCGACATGCGTCTCGCGTCTAAGTGGTTAGAAGACTGGCGGGCGAGGCGCAGGCAGGACACTGCGCTCGCGCAGCGCGCGGCGAGCCGGCCACGGAAACCGGCTCCAGAGCGTGACGTAGTATGTCGCTAGGCCGGGTCAAATCACTAATAAGAAAAACGTTTGCTTGTCCGCTTCAACATACAAAATATTGTTGACAAATTATTAACATTTGATTTTTACTGTACATAAGTGATTGTATATATAAGTTAAGATTATTTCATTAGTTTTAATAAGTTAAATTAATTTGTACATATAAAATTGAAAGGTAAAATTCATGCGTTCCTAATTAACAATTAAAATTACATTACATAATTTATAACTGATACAATTAGGCATTAAAATAAGTTCATTCACATAATAAAATTGCATTGACATAAAACATAATTTGATTTGACATAATAATAAATTCATTTGATATAAATAATAAATAGTTGATTTCATTTAGAACAAGACACATAAAAGCAGGTACATAAGGTATTGGGCATTGATGATGCCCACATCACCCCCCTCCAGAGACCGTCCTAAGGGCGATAATAGTCAGGAAAACGAACTACACGGCCTGTACGGCTAGCACATGTGTAGAAATCGAGATAATTCAACTGTCATTTGAAGAGAAATCGACCATATCTCGGCAGATGACAGATGTCATAGTACAAGATGGCTTTTATATCGTCATCAAACGTCAAAGTGTCATAATTTTTATCGATGACATCTACCACCGAGAAACGCTCGAAATTCGCAGCACAAGCGCACTTTTGCAACGTCAAACTATGTCGTGTCATACGTCAAAGTCCGAGAGTATCTCTTCGAGCCATCAAGGTGCCGAGATAGCTTTTAGAGCATCGAGATAGACGTGAACTTCAAATATTTCGGTTGTGTGTGAAAATAATGATTATTACTAATTGCGTAAGTACGATTTTTTCACTATATCTATACAAATACTATCCTCCCCTTATACAAAACTTTCAAAATACAATAAGTGCACGTGTTGATTTTGTAAGTAAAAAAACCTCTATTACGCTTACGAATATATCTAAACATATTCCGAAGTAGGTACTTATGTGTCCCATTTCTACGGCATTTTATGAGTAAGGATTAAATGAACCTATATTTGTAAACATTACAGAATGGCGTTTTTCTTTTTGCGTAATGAAGAACTGCGGCAACGCAAGGTCCAAAGGCAAAGATTGAGGGACGCTTACAACCCCTTCGAGCTGCCGGATTCAGAATTCGAGTATCTGTATCGTATCAATAAAGATATGGGAATGAACCTGATTCAGCAGCTGAACGGGAGTTTGAGACCACCATCGGTTCATGGCATCCCGGTCCACGTTCAGGTATCAATTACACTTACTTATAAATACGCAAATCAAGGTGATCACTGATACTTAATTAGAATTAATTTTCAAGAAATTATTTTATGGTAAATTAACATTGCCAAAATGAACATTAAAGTATAAAAATAAAAAATAAATATTCTGCATATTACATATTATGTAGGTAGGTGACAAAAATTACATTAAGTAGCAGTATCAAACATGAGCCCTGCAAGGGCATCGCAATTGTTGTCTTAAAGCTAAGTAATTAAGTATGTACGGGTGATTCTTATCGTTAAAGTTAATTGATGTCCACTCCGGCCCGAATGTTAAGTGAAAGTTAAGGAAATCAGAGTGCAATTTAAACTTATTGTCAACTTCAGTTTACTCTATACCTGGATCCCTAACTGTTGAAATAGTTAAAGTCAAAAATAATCACTCAAGAGTCGTTAACAATTGGGGCCCGGTGTGGACAAATTAAGAAAATGTTAAATTTTGCAATAGGAGTCACCGACTTAAATCCAAAAATTAATATATTTGACAAATTAGCGATATCAAATTGCACCATTTTGTTGCATGCATTACAATAGGCTGATTGATGACTATAATAGTATATATACCTAGGTCGAAAATATACAAATGTTTTTACTGAACATTGCAGGTGCTATCTATCTGCTATAATGTTGACCAAAGTGGTGGCAGCAATTAACCAAAAGTTAACAATATGTTATTAAGTAGTATATCATAAATCATACATCAATTACATATAATTATTTACAGATTCCGTCATAGTGATTAGTCATCTAAGTAATTAATGGATTAACAGCTTACATTATTTCCTTAACATGGTCATAACTATTCCACAGCTTGAAACCGAGGTGCATTGTGTTCTCTGGCACAGGTGCAAGCCGGCACCAAGTGGCTTCAAAATTCCACTAAATATTTGGAGTACCTGATATTTTGGGTGCAATTGACTGGACCCATGTGTCAATATTTCCACTTCCGCGGCCAGAGGGATTGCAGTACATAAATAGGAAGGGCACACACAGCCTGAATGTGGTAAGTTTGAGTTAAAAGTTAGTATTAATAATAATAAGCCGTTTTATTCTGAACTACTACAAGGTCTTATAGAATGTCTCGTAGTTCAGAGTGCCTCTTGGCATAGGCCTCCTCCAACATCTTCCACTGTGCTCTGCCGCGCGCCACTCGTCGTCGAACCTAACCTTCAGTGCGCAGTAGCGTGATTTGTACGTTAATCGGCTACTGCGCAGGTTCAAGATGTTTGCTGGAAACTATAATGTTATTGACCGAGTGAAACGAAGGTCTGTTTTAATTTCGACATAAATGCTTTCATTGTCCGGATTTCCGGTTGTTCTCCACTACAGGTCGCATTTCTTAACCGATTCTCGTGAAATTTTGTGAGCAGGTTTGGTAAATAAATAGAATTTCATTGACAAGTCACTTATTGGAAATTTAAAAAATCAAAGTTTTTATCAGTGATTTTGTATTTTTGTGCGGCCGAATTTTGGTTTGTTGTTCTCTACAGATCGCATTTCTCAAATGATTACATAGGATTGTTTTTGTCAAGTAAATTTTTGTAAATTATGAAAAAAATTATTTGCCCTTCTCGCTACCTATCGCATTTCTCAACCAATTCTCATGAAATTTTGTAAGCAGGTTCGATATCTCATACATTTCATGGAAAGTTTCAAAAATTATGATAATTAAAAACACGACTGCACTAAAAAGATAATAAAAGTTTGACTTGAGTTCTTTATTATGAAAATTGTTTTTATTATCTTTTTAGTGCAACCATGTTTTTAATTTTTATAATTATTATTTTACTTCGAACTTTTTTAACTTAAAACACATTATATATATTTTTGAAATCGTCTCTTCAAATGCTTCATTTTGATACTCCACTTTTAATTCCAATTCCAAATTTTTTTTTACAGAACCCACATAATGGAGTCTACAATCCGCCTTATTGTTTTTATTGCAACTTTACACATCCTATGTCACCCGGGATGACGTAAGGATTCCAACGATACCTCACACATCTAAATCGGTTAAGGCGTTAAGAAGTTCTTGGGAACAAAAATATTTTTTTTTTTTTTTTATACTACGACGGTGGCAAACAAGCGTACGGTCCACCTGATGGTAAGTGGACGCCGCAGCCTATAGACGCACGCAACTCCAAAAGAGACACACATACATCACATACATGAAACCTGAAAACATTACACTTCTTTTTTGGGCAGTTGTGTAAAAAGCACTCACGAGGTCTACAGCTCACAGAGCCACTAGTGTATATTAGTAAAAAACATTTTATATTTCAGCTGATGCAGACAGCCGGATTTTAAATGTCAATGCCCCGTTCCCGGGGAGAGTGCATGATGCATTCATTTTCCGGCAGTCGGCGGTGCGTGAAGAGATGTGCCGGCTTCATGAGCAGCGAATAGGCAGATTTTTCCTTTTAGGTAAAGAGTTAAAAATTATATAAATAAGTATCAATAGTTTTTTTTTAAATCTTTATTTATTAAAGAGGGTTTTACAAGCGCCACCCTCATAGAGGCTCTCTTACCTAATATACTTTTTGGAAATTAAAAAAAAAACACGAGATATACAGCCCACAGAGAGCCACTAGTCATATGCAAAACTACTTTTGATGCTAATAAAATTTACTACATGGTTGTGTTGATTTATACATGCACATTGTCTATGTGTGCGTCAACGTAGCAGCTAGCGTTCACATTATGTGTTTGTATCAGGTTCATACCTATGTCTCACAACTACAACTATGGCTAACCCGCGCTCGTGATATAATAGTACCTACTTAATCAAAATTCCATTATTAAAATTTTGCAAAAGCTGCAAAATATTGTAGGTTTTTTGAAAAGATATCAGTGCCATCACATACTATATACTAAATATTGCAAAATGTGTATGCAAAATGTAAATCTGCGTAACCCCTTATATGTTTTTGATATATGAAACAAATAAAATGAACTCACACTTCATGAAAACAGTGCAGATGATCTCGTTTTGTGAGCGTTTGAAATTGCCTGTCATACTTTAAAAATCTGTTTAACTGTAATAATAATCAATCAATCAGCAATAGTCCCTGTACGGCCTGGCCGGTGCTGTCTCTGTGTGCGTCCCATGACACGAGCAGGGACAGTATCCGCTCGGTGTTTCCCTTGCATTTCATTAAAGTGTCAAATGGGCCTCTACGTGTTGGCTATGTGGTACTCGGTGGTACTTCGGTGGCCCGGTACTTCGGCTCCACGCACGCCTCCCAAAGGTCCGGGACACCATTGTCCCGTGAACGGGAAAGACATACATCATTATGAATAGATATTATTAATTAATATTGTTTTTTTTAAGAAAAAAAATATATGTGAAGGCCCTTTATAATTCAAGGCACTTAAGATTTATGTATTTAAACCTGAAGAAATACAATTTTCTATAACTCTAATTCATGCATGGAACTTGTATAGGTAACATTTTGTGATGACTTTATATGATATTTTTTAATCAAAGTGGCTAGCGGACGCATCCGCTTAACAAACATATTAAAGTTTATATGATATTTTTGACCTGCCTATATCATAGTGCATATAATTGCAGGGGATTCGGGTTATGGCATGGAGCCGTGGCTCATGACGCCGGTGCTACGCGCCGCGCCTCACTCGCCGGAGGACCGCTTCACACGGTTGTACTGCAGGGCCCGGAATGTAATAGTAATGGAGCGGACCAACGGATACCTTAAGGGTTCCTTGAGGTGCCTTGGTCTCGATAGGTCCTTCCACTATAGTCCTGAAATGGCGTGCAGTCTAAATTATGCCTGCTGCACCATATACAGGGCGTCCCACGCCTATGCCACATGGAGGAAAAGTACATTTGAATATTGTAGGTGGAAGATTTTGCTAAAAGTAGACATTATTTTAATGTAATAAACAATTTAAACTGCATTCATAGATTTTTAAATAATTACATGGTTGAACCGGGAATCGAACTCGCTACACGAGAAAAAAAAATACCGTGTAGCTTTATCATACCGATCGAAAGGCTTCATTGTAAGGAATATTTTTTGCTTAATAACATAAGTGTCCGAAATAAAAGGAAGACCATGAATTTTACTATTTGTAATTCAAAATTAATCAATTTATTTATCAAATACTCAAAATGAGTCCTATTCTGTTCAATACAAAGTCGCACTCTTTTGATTATTTCGCTCCCTGTCGATTATTTGATCATGTTGTATTTAGAATTACGTCTAAGTTCTGCTTGTAGCTCGTGGACACTCATACTGGTTCTTGTAAACTAAATGAAAGAGTCAGTTGTAGTATTTCTGAACAAAATTTCAAATCAAATGTTCATGGTCTTCCTTTTATTTCTGAGACTATGTTATTTAGCAAACAAATTATCATAATTCATAATTATTTATTTGCTTAAAAAAAGGGTGAATTACAAAAGTTGTTACTTTAAAATATTACACACGTCCCATCTTTTTTAGCTGTCCATGCACAGCATGCAAATTTTACAAGTGTTGTCCATAACCTAATTTACAATTATAGCTAATAAAAGGTCGATGATGTATTATTACCTAAGAATTCTTTTACAGAATAATCCTTATGATCCTTATGATGAAGGCTTTCGATCGGTATATTCGGTATGATAAAGCTACAGGGTATTTTTTTTTTCGTGTAGCGGGTTCGATTCCCGGTTCAACCATGTCATTATTTAAAAATCTATGAATGCAGTTTAAATTGTTTTTTAATTTAAAATAATGTCTTCTTACCCACGACGGACCCCCAGCCCTCGGGCTCCTATAGTGAATGCGCTCCAATAAGACGCTACGGGCCTTTGGCCTTACGTGGGACGGCATCTATACTTGACTCGCCTCTGACCTTCGGGCTTTCGGCCCTCAAGTTCGCTTATAAGACACTTGGGGCTAGTAAATGTCGACTTGGGCTCGCCCTTCGGACCTTCCACGGCGCGCTAAAAATCCGTCGGGGGCTGCCATTGCCATGTCTGTTCCCATTTGCATTAAAATAATAATATAAGTAATTCGAGGTTACTTAAACGAAGGTATAAGATAAACTGCAACACGCTACAACATGCTACGTAATTTCAAGGCAGAAAATGGCAGCCCCGGACGGATTCTTCTGCGCTTGTAAATAAACTCTCAACCAATTAACCGTATTGAAAAAAAAGATGTCTTTATGTACTTATTTCCTATACCTACAGTCGGGAGATTTCCGAATTAATTATTTAATTATTTTTCAATTAGCTACATCCGTCGGGGGTATTTTCAAAATTTTTAATTTTGTTTTTATTCAAAATTATTACTTTCCCTCCATGTGGCATAGGCGTGGGACGCCCTATATAATATAATGAAAGACTATAGGTAAGTAGTGTTGCTTTTTAATGGGTAATTTTAAATATTTAGCTTTGCATTGGCACCTAATCCCAAGACATTCAGCGTAGGCACTAGTTTTACGAAAGCGACTGCCATCTGATCTTCCAACCTTAAGAAAGAAGTAGAAATTGTTGTAATTACTCACGATGTTTCCTTCACCGACAACTACTGTACTTTAAAATATCAAATAATATTTCTTACCAATATTTATTTCAAGAGCCCTCTGTGGTACGAGGCGAGGTTTGACCTCTTTAAATAATATCGGGTGCCCGCTCGACTCTACTACAGCAGACGTAGTTTGCGTAAATTTTTAAAATAATGAATTATTGTTAAGGTAATTGTAATGAATTGATTGCAGGGTGGAGTTGAGGAGAGTTGAAGATGGAGAGGTCGAGGCTGCAGAACCCTGGGCTGGGCGCCCCCAGCTATCTCTTGGGGTCTGGTCTGCCCTCGAAAGGCGGAATGATTTAATAAATATATATTTTGGTTGAAATAGGAGTTTCATTAAACAACAAAGCCATGATCATAGTCTTAGGTTTCCGCGATTCTTTATTTAAAATCAGTTTTTATTATTAGGTAGGTATTCGTTTTATTTATTTGTGTTTTTAAGTTACGTTTATAGATTACTGATATAACAAGTAGGTAAAACATGAAACTATAAATATTTAACAAAACAAGCAAGGCCCTATGCTATCGGTGGTTAGGGCGATAGAGAGAGTACCGACTAGCCGCACCGTGTTCAGGAGTACCACCTACTTTACTTGCATAAAGTAACTTTTTACTTGCTACTACTTACCTTGACTTGACCAGTTATCTAACAAGCAAAGAGTATAATAATATATCTAACGAGTCTCTTGTGTTGGTGGTGGAGACTCTTTGCTATTAGACAGTTTGCAATTTATTTGGCTACTTTGATTAAACTTGTTTCTTACTCACAAATGGGAATAGAGGAAAGGAATATTTAAAAAACGTAAAACTCTTCTCAGCTCGGCTAGGTTTAGTGAACCAGCGACCAAACTACCAGTAGCTCTATTCCACTCACATCGCAGATTCCGCTTAACCAATTTCATGATATTCGTTAAATATGTGCATTCGTGAGACATTTAAGGCTAAGTGAGTATTTTAAGGAAAAAATTCTCATCACTCTCGAGAAATTTCCGGGAAAGTTCTCGAGAATGTTCTCCAGAGAACTTTCCGCCATAAATTCAGAATCGTACAAATGGAAAAATATAAGGTAATAATACACGTTTTAGTTACCAATATTTTTTTTTAATCTGTGTAATCTAAACATAGTTTGGCCTAACTTATCAGATAAGTACTCTGCCGTGTGCCTATTATTTTGCGTATCAATCGATGAATAGAAATATGGCTTGGGCGTGTGGATAACTATGTTGACAATAGAATCTTTACTAATATTTTTCCAGGCATCGGCAGCTAAATGTAAAACTTTAGCCTCATCATTTTTTTCAGTGACCTTTCGTTTCACGTCATCATAGTCTTCATCAAGTAATACTGTTTATAATTTTTTGCGTGCTGCGGGCTGTAATCAGGTCTTAAAAGTTGAATAGCTCGTGTCCACAAGGGATGCTCAAATATTGAAAGTGGCAGACCAGTGACGTATACAGCTCTAGCTAATACCTTGTCAACTTAGAACAACGAATTTGACATTTTTTCATTTACGATGCTGTTTCGAAACTATGGCATGTTTTTGTTTTTTGGTAATTATAATTTAACTATGCTTTTAAATCCAAATATTTTTCTACATGTTACCTTCCAAAATAATTGTATTAAAAGTTACCTCGTTAAATATGTCTTCCGTTACACTATCCATAGTTACGGGCTCATTAGAAACACTAGATTGATTGATTAATTCAGGTTCTTTCTTTTCTTTCCGAATTCACGTTTCACCTCAACTGGGCTACTTTTACAGTTAGAAATCATGTGCCGTACAAATTGTGTGACATTTTTGCACGTATACACTGCATCACAAAATAAGCATACGTATTTGGTTTTTCCATCGTCCGTCAATATTCTAAAATACTCTAAAACTTTACTTTTCTTCATTATGCATGCCACGACCTCTTCGCCAATTAACAGTGATAATACTGAGAATAAATTGAATACCTATGTTGCAGGTATCTGGAGCACGTGTATTTTTACCAACTTACTATTCAATAAATTACTTAAAAGACGGCAAAACAATGGTGTAGTATAAGATAAGCGTTATTGTAAAGGGTGCGAGTACAGGAAAGACGACCCTGTCCTTTTCTTTTAAAAACTACCTGAGTGGCTCATGATCCCCTTTCGATTATTCGAAACATATTAGCAATTCTTAATATCTTACCTATATCTCACCTCCAAGAAAATTATTGACTTGAAAGAAATGAGTTATTTAGCATTTGCTTAATAGTCCAATACTAAATTATTAATAAATCTAACAAGCTAAGATTTATGGACATTATTGCACTGTTAATTGTAGTATAACATAAACATGAAATGAAGTCGAGAACAATTTCGAGAAGCTTCTCGGAAGTAAACCGAAATTCTCGCTTTATGTGTTCATACAATAAGTCGAAAGCAACGTCGGCAAGCCTAACGATATCTATATATCCTATAAAAAGATTATTTGGGCTTTCAAATAAAAATATCCAAATTAGTTAGTCTTTTTCCTCGAAATTTCTATCCGAATTTTTCTCCGAGAAAGTTCTCAGTGAGAACGATCCCGAGAACTTTCTCGGTAACTTCTCGAGAACGAAGAGAATTTAGCATTTAGAATCGTCTATTTAAAAATATTGCCTTCAGAATATTTAACAATCTGTTAAAGCAATAAATTAATAAAAGATAAAATTCTATATTGTTTTGATTAAATGTATTTTCTCGGAAATTTCCGTTCAAGAGAACTTTCTCGAGAATCATTGAGAATTCTCACGGAAAGGAATTCTCGAGAGCGAGAATGTTCTCCTCGGCCCATCACTAGCCCGGCCAGAACATGACGTCACGCGCACGTCGTTTGCATCGGTCGATACCCAAATGTCCCTCGTGAATGCGATGTAGCATCTCTGCACGTAAAGACTCTGGAATATAAACCTTATCGCTTTTTAACACCAAACCGTCTTCATAACTCATGCACTCTCGATATGGCCAAAAGATTCTCACATTATTGTCAACCTCGTATTTATTTTTAGGCCATCCGTTCATAATGTACTCTACCAGCTTCTGACTCACATTATCTCTAGCAAGATGGTCTCTTACCATATTGATTTTTTTATCACTGAATTGTACATGACTTACTACACAGATAGAAAATATATCTTTATTCAAAACGCAAAACTCTCTTGCACACGATTTCTTAATGAGAATATTAAATTGCTTGGACAAATCAATATCTCTTGAGTTGAAAAGACCATGATTTTTTATGGAAGAATCAAAATTGTTCAAATCTATCTTTACACATTTTTAAAGCAAATAGGAGAGATTTGAGTTAAGATATTAATTATTCCAAAGAAGAATCACCAAAATTTTCCTTTGAGACTGTTAAGTTTTTACGCAAGAGCGATTAATTCTTGGTTTGATGTTTTCAATCTACATTTAAGACCCAAAGCTATTCCAAAGAAGAATCACCATAATTTTCCTTTGAGACTGTTAAGTTTTTACGCAAGAGCGATTAATTCTTGGTTTGATGTTTTCAATCTACAGTCAAGAGCCAAAGCTATTCCAAAGAAAAATCACCAAAATTTTCCTTTGAGACTGTTAAGTTTTTACGCAAGAGAGATTAATTCTTGGTTTGATGTTTTCAATCTACAATCAAGATTCATAGCTATTCCAAAGAAGAAGCACCACAATTTTCCTTTGAGACTTAAGTTTTTAAGGCGAGAGCGATTAATTCTTGGTTTGATGTCTTCAATCTACTGTCAAGATCCAAAGTTATTCCGTAATTGGCCAATGGTAAACTAATATGTTACTTCTCTAAAAATGTTGTAAACTGTGCTGTGGATTTTATAACAATAAAATAAAATAAATAATAATAAAAGAAGAAGCACCAAAACTTTCATTGGAGACTTTTTCGTTTGTTCTGCATCGCGCTATCGAAGTTTTTTAAATCAGTTGCATAAATACAACTTCCAAATAATTCTCATGTGACTTCGGTCCCAGAGAGATCTCTCTATTGTGGTCTGTTCCTGTGTTTTCTGTGCATTGTATACAATTTGTAGTTTAAAACCTTTACAGATATCTCGCGTTGTACATAATTCTACACTGAAGCATATTTACTTGTATCTACAGCAGACATTGGTGACTTCGACGATCGACGTAAGCGCAACTGAAGATTCAGGACGCCGCCTTGCAGCCAACTCTCTCTCCCTGTCTATTTCTCTAGGATTGTGCCTTTGTGCCACCTAGCATGCCTCCTATAGGTACATGCCAGGTACCTCAACTCTCAGCAATTTGACTGCTCTCCTTTTCATAAAAAATAATTGCAAGAAATTTTGGCTCTTGATGTAAATAATATCATATTTACAATGAGTAACATACTCTTGAACCAATGTTTTTTCTTGTTTTCGTGAAGAAATACAATTCTCAATTGAATTATGAGTTTCTTAACCCAAGAAACAAAGTTTCTTGGTACAAGTTGTTTAAGTGTTGCACTAAGACCTTAAGATTCAATTTAAAAAATACAATACATAAAACAAAACGCTCACGCTCTTGGCCGAATTATGAGTTTCTTGGTACAAGTTATTTAAGTATTGCACTAAGACCTTAAGATTCAATTGAAAAAATACAATACATAAACCAAATCGCTCACGCTCTTGGCCCGAATATTAAGCTTTTCAAAAAAAAACTTTTTAGAGCTTGGATTAAGTATTAAATTTTTAAGGTGAAATAATAAACTTTGAGATTTTATATCTTAACGCAAGAAATTTATGTTTTCCTTATATAGGAAACACAAAATCCCTTGAATCAAGAGTATTTATTTGGCTGGAGAACTAATTTTCTATCTGTGTACAAAGCACGCCTGCGCCTCGATTTCATCGGCCATTCGCTCATGCATCCGTTCGGTTAAAGCTGCCCGCGAGAGCGTATCAGCTATATACATATATTTGCCTGGAGTGTATATTACTTTGAACGTGTAGCCTTGCAACTTCATTCTCATTCGTTGAAGGCGTGGTGGTACAGCAGACAATGGCTTTTTGAAAATTGCCTCGAGCGGTTTGTGATCTGTTTGAATGGTCACGTCCCGTCTCCCGAATATATATTGATGGAACCGTTCACACGCAAACACGATCGCCAACATTTCTTTCTCAATTTGCGCGTATCGTATCTGCGTGTCGGTGAGCGTTAGGGATGCAAACTCAACGGGACGGCCTCCCTGCAACAGAACAGCGCCCAGCGCCTCGGCGCTCGCGTCTACCGACAGGACCAGTGGTTGATGCTCGCTGTACAGCGCTAGAACAGTTGCCGCTGCTATTTTTTGTTTTAGCTCCTTTACTGCTTGATCGTGTTGTTTGTCCCATGTCCAATTAACGTCTTTCTTCAGCAGATCCCGCAATATTTTAACACCTTCCGAGTAATTAGGTATGAACTTGGAGAGATAGTTCACCATGCCTAAAAATCGCTCCAATGCCCTTCTGTCCTGTGGATTAGGCATGTCTATTATAGTAGCTTTTACTTTTTCATCGTCCGGCCTCATTCCTCTTCGGTCAAATACATGCCCCAAATATTTTATTTCGTTAACCGCGAACTTACATTTGTCCTTATTAAATCTCATACCAATATCTTTCGCTCTCTGCAATAACTTTTGAAGCCTTGTATCGTGCTCCTCCTTTGTAGACCCCCAAACAATTATGTCGTCGATAAACGAGTCTGTCCCCTCCAAGTCTTCTAAATATTGTCTTACCTTTGCGTGGAACATTTCAGGGGCGCTGCTGATTCCATACGGCAGTCTTAAAAATTGGTACCTACCAAATGGTGTGTTAAATGTGCATAGGTCAGCACCTGGCATCGCTAAGCTTGAGCATCCAAAACCCGCAGCGCGCGTCCAACACGCTGAAGTAGCGAGCGCCGCGCAGGCGCGCCGCCAGCTCGCTCACTGTCGGCAGCGCATAGTGCGCTCGCCGCACCGCGCGGTTTAAGTGCAGCGGATCCAAGCATACCCGGATATCCCCATTTTTCTTAGCAGCTATGACTATAGCGTTGACCCATGGAGTGGGATGACTTACTTTTCGCACTACGCCTAATTTTTCCATTCTAGCTATTTCATCCCGCAATTTATCTTTCATACCTAACGGTATTCTACGAACTGGGAAAATTACTGGCGGTACATTCGGATCTACTAATATTTCATGGGTTCCTGGTAATTCTCCTAGTCCTTTAAATAACCCCTTAAACTCGTTCACGTTCAAAACGTCCAAGCGTTGAATCACGCCTAATTTCACACAACTATCTAAACCTAAAATATTTTGACAGTTCATGTTCGCAACCACAAAGTTTATTCCATATTTACTATTTTTATAATCAATACACAAGTTGCATTCCCCAATTATTGGCACCGAATTACCTGTGTATGAAAATACTCGCTTGCGGAATGGAACCAAATCGTTAATATCCGGTGACCAAAAAAGTTCGTGCGGTTTTAATGATAAAAATCAAAGTCTCGTATTTTTTTTTTATAAAACGATTTATTAATTTATATAAGCACCCTCGCATTCTACAATTCTCTCCCAACGAGATACAAGTTTATATATCCCGTCCTCATAAAAGCTTTTACTTTTCGAAGCAAAAAAATTGGCAACCTCCTCTTCGATATTCAAAATGCAGATTCAAAATGCTCAAAAACGGACTACCCCAGGGTTCTGTGTTGGCCCCTCTCCTATTCAACGCGTACACGAGTGATATGCCTACAACGAGAGCCGAAAAGTTCATTTACGCTGATGACCTGGCGCTGGCATGTCAGGGTAAGAAATTCCAGGAGGGTGAAAACGTGCTCACTGACGATCTCCACGCCTTGAGCCTGTACTATAAAAAATGGCGACTCTGCCCAAACCCGTCTAAGACAGAAGCAACCGCTTTCCATCTCACTAACTGCATGGCTAGCGAGGAGCTAAGTGTACTCTTTGACGGAGAAAGGGTGCGGCACAATTTTACCCCCAAATACCTTGGTGTCACTTTGGACAGATCGTTGACCTTTCGTGAACACCTCGAAGCCTCGGCGCAGAAGATTAAAACACGAGTCAACTTAATTGGGCGTCTGGCTGGCACCACGTGGGGTGCCCGTGCTGATGTTTTGAGGTCTTCAGCGCTGGCCCTGGTATACTCCACTGCGGAGTACTGTGCTCCGGTCTGGTATCGGAGTGCTCACACGCACAAAGTGGACGTACAACTGAACCGGGCCATGCGCATCATAACGGGGACCTTACGCCCCACACCTACTCCCTGGCTTCCCGTGCTCGCAAACATAGCACCTCCGCATCTGAGGCGCACGCAAGCCGCATCGGCTGAGTGGGGCAAGGCGGCCAGCACCTTACTCCCACACAGGCTGCCAATCACCAAAACCCTGGACAGGGATATACCAAAGCGACTCCCCTCGCGCAGGCCCATTTGGACTGATCCGGCCATCCGCCTGCCGTTTAGCATACGGTCTTCCTGGTCGGCTGACTGGACGGCCCAGGAGTGCTCAGCGGGCAGCCTTGTGGGAGAACCGTTCGTCCAGTTGCCTGGTTTCAAAGCCAGCCGTAAAAACTGGACGACGCTGAACCGCATCCGCACGGGAGTCGCTCGCTGCAACTACTTTCTGCACAAGTGGGGCCTGAAAGAGTCGCCGGCGTGTGACTGTGGCGCACCGCAGCAAACAGTTTTCCATATCGTAGAGGAGTGTCCCAACCGATGTTTTGCTGGTGGCATTAAGGAGCTTAGCGAGTGCTCTGAGGCGGCCATAGACTGGCTAAAAAATTTAGATATAGATTTGTAACACACGCAGGATTAGTTTTCAAGGCCGTACGATAATAATAATAATAATATCAACTTGATTTCGAAATTTTTTATCCATCATATGATTATTTAAAGCCAAGAAAAGGTGATAATCTGTTGGAGACATATCAGGAGAATACGGAGGGTGGGTTAGTAACTCCCATCTTAAATCATTAAGTTTTTCCAGAGTGAGCTTGGCAACATGTGGTCTAGCGTTATCTTGTAAAAATATTACTTTATTCCGGTTAACTAGTCCAGGCTGCTTCTGAAGTAAGGATTTGTGTACTCGATCAAGCTGCATCGTGTAGAGTTTAGCAGTAATAGTTTGACCCTCGGGAAGAAACTCGTAGTGTACTATACCAGCAGCAGTCCACCATACACAAAGCATGATCTTCTGGCAATGGATTGGCGTCTTCAAAGTATGTGGTACTGGTTGGTTTGGGGACAACCAATGGTGGGTTCGTTTTGTATTATTGTACATAATCCATTTTTCATCAGCTGTAAGCAAACAGTCCAAAAACGGCTCGGTTTTATAGCGCGAAAGCATTGATGAACAAACTGATACTCGATGAAACCTGTGTTCGTCTGATAATTCATGAGGGACCCATTTACTTAACTTCCATGATTTACCCAACTGATGTAAGTGCAAACGAATTGTTTCATCACTAACACCAAACATTTGCGAAAGTTCCTGGCAAGTTAACTTGGTGTTGTTTTCAATGGCAGCCCTTAATTCTTGATTGTCAATAACAGAGGGTCTTCCCGAACGAGGTCAATCTTCAAGCGACTCGTCACCAGACAAGAACTTTTTAAACCACTTTTGTGCAGTGCGTTCTGATAATGCATCTTCACCGAATGCCGTACATATTTTACGAGATGCCTCTGCAGCCTTGGTGCCGAGTTTAAATTCATAGAGCAAACAAGCCCGAATCACATTAGTATTGACTGACATTTTAGACAAAAATAATTAACTTATGAAAAGCGTGTTAACACAATAGAGTGCATCAATATACTGATGAGTCCGTGCATGTCATATTGGTACTAAATATTGGGCGCTAGAAATCGAAACAAGTTCAAACATGTCTTTATAGTGAGCGACGACTAAAACCGCACGAACTTTTTTGGTCATCTGATATTTAAACCCATAGATATATAGGTACTCTGATTTCGATAACACATTCAACATAGAACCGGAATCCAATTTACAATGAATCGGCTTACCTTTAAAATACAAAGACTCATTCCATTCCTTTGTATCATTTTTTCTGTCCGGTTTCAACTGATCCTCAAGCGAGCTAACATAATATAATACATTAACATAAAATTCATCATCTTCCGAGGTTTCGGCGCAATCGTCCTCAGCAACCGACACGTAGTCCACACGATCACCTTTTGCCCGTTTGGTGCACACCTTCCCGATGCCTTTAGAAACACCGAGAATTGTTTCCACAATTTTTTCCATGCGTCGGCGCGCGCGGCCGCGCTGCCCTCGACATTTAATTCCGGCGGAGGACGAGCGTGCTCCATATTACCCGTAACACACTAACACACGGTGATTTAGACGTATAATTTAAACACTAAATAGCGAGGTTTAATACGTTTAACCCTGTTAAATCCCGTTAGGCCTGTGCCCAGCAGTGGGACGTAGATAGGCTGATGATGTTGATGATGATACGTTTAACTAATTAATTCTTTTTTACCGCTGTCACCATGAAGTGAAACACAAGATGCTTGGTCAAACACTGATTTATTCAAAGCTACCCTCATATGTAAATACCTAAGGATTACAAACAACTACTTCAAATCGCGGCTAGCATATGCGATTACTTTTCCGTTCGTATTTGACAATATAGCGCCTAGTCCAGTTTTACATGCATCTGTGTGCAAGGTGAAAACGTTATCTCTAGAAAAATCTGGATAATCTAAAACGTGTGGGCTCGTAAGAACTTGTTTTAATGTTAAAAATGCCGTTTCACACTCTGGAGTCCAATTAAAAATTGCATTTTTCTTTGACATTTGGTTCAAAGGATAAGCGATGTTCGCGAAGTTAGGAATAAATCGTCTGTAATAATTGGCAAATGCAACAAACCTCTTGACCTCGTCTGTGTTTGTCGGTCTTGGGTATTTATTTAATGTCTCTACTTTTCCTGGATCAGGTTCTACTCCTTGCGATGTAATTTTATGACCTAAATACATAATATCCTTACGTAAAAATTCACACTTCAAGGGATTTAGCTCTAGGTTGGTGTTCCGTAATCTTTGTAAAACTCGAGTGAGGTTCTGGTTATGTGTTGACATGGAATTTCCTATTACAATACAATCATCTAAATATATGAAACACTGTTTATACCTGACATGGCTATGGTCATGAGTAGGGCTGCCATCTCGAATTTCGCCAAACCCGGACAAAGATTCAAAAAAACCCGGACATTTGGCGTAAATCACATTTTTCCCCCGGACGAGTCCGAAAATAATATTTTTAAAAAACAAGTCCTTTAAATTCATTGAGGTGCTTCCTTACATGAAAAGTGTCCGGGTTTTCCCCGGACACTTTCTTGACACCCCGCCCGGACGGCCCCCGGACGGCCTCCAAACTAGGACAAATCCGGGAAAACCCGGACGGATGGCAGCCCTAGTCATGAGTCTGGAGAAGACACTTGGACTCGTTCTCAGTCCCATCGGGCATCTCTTCATTTGATACATTTTATTGGTTGTGAAAGGTGTGTATTTACGGGAATCTTTGTCTAAAGCAAGTTGATAATAACCTTGAGAAAGGTCAAGCTTAGTGTAGGACCCGCTCCTCGTATATACGTAAACACCGGCTCACTCGCGGTAGCACGCACAGCAATGACACGCGTCCACTCTCGCCCTCGGCTCTGGTGTGACTGACACGGCATCCCGTGCGGCGTGCGCCCGAGACGGTGTGTATCTATTTATGTATAGATACTACCACAAACACTACATCCCTTCCATATTAAAATATTTTGTTTATATCCAATCACATTTGCTTTATGTCTAGATATATATATATATAGATCTATTTATTTCCTAGATAATTTACATAGGTATATTATGATTTAATTTTAACATCATGTAAATAATCTTTTAACCATCTTGTTATTATTTTTCACTCGTATTCTCTTCAATCCATTTCCACTCTCCTTCATCTTTCTTCAGGTATATACGTCCCTCCTTCTTGTTCCTTTGTCCTGATTCCTTTTTCTTAATCGTGATATATCCGCCAGATTCATGGTCTTCCTCATTATTTACGTATCCAATAAATATACTACCAATAAGAATCATCAAATTTATTGACTCCTGAAACTCCCCGTATTAAATTGCAATGGAGAATGTTTACTAATTTAGCATTTCAATTCTCTTTATTCTCTCAGTTGAAAATAAGTGTGAAGGAATTATTTCGATACGTCAATTAGTTTCTAAGATATTGAATTTTAAAGTGACGCGCAACGACCGGCCTGCGCGACGACGTCATAGTAGAACACTCGCCATACACGCGCTCACTCCGTTTTCGCGCTTCCGTCTAGACTAGCGTTGGAAAATGACACCACACGCGGCCAGCGAAACTCGCTTTAAATGCCTGTAAAATCAACTACTTACTATTTTTGAAAGAAACAAATAGTTGCATGTATCAAAACTTTGCCGTAACAACTTTCAAGTGATTTTGCAGACCTATTCACATTCTACATTTAATTCAAGTCATAGTCAAGTTCATAAACGCCTAATCTAGTTATGTAATCTTCCAGTTGTATATAGATAGGCATTTATTTCAATTAAATCACAGGCCAAGAAAACACAAGCGATCGTCATTGGAAATCCATACTACACCTCTAGGCTCTCAAATCAGGTTATGCATATATTTACTCCTAATGCATAACTATGGACCAGACTCTCTTGGGCTCCTCATGTAGATCAAGTCTGTAAGAAGCTGTTCGCATCACTCCATTCTGTGAGGCGCCTGCAGAACTTTCTCCGTCTGAATACGAAGACTTTGCTTGCTCGTTCTCTTTTACTCCCGCTTCTTGACTTCGGTTATATTGCGTTCCTTGATCTTAAGGAGGAGCTACTTGACAAACTAGAGCGCTTGCAGAACGTCTGCATCAGATACATTTTCGGGCTCCGGAAATACAACCACGTATCCTATTACCGGAATCTGCTTAAATGGCTTCCCATTCGTCGTAGGCGGGATTAAGGGATAAGTTCGCCTTTGTACTTAAACTCTTTTTTTTTAATATCTGTAAATTTTTGTACAATAAAGAGTTTTACTGTTTCTACTATATAAATGGGTTCAGGTTATCCAATTTAATGGATACGATACAGATATTCCAATTTAATGGATACAGGTAGGTATTCCAATTTGATGAAGGCAGGTATTCCAATTTAATGGATTTAGGTAATCCAATTTAATGGATTCAGGTAATCCAATTTAATGGATTCAGGTAATCCAATTTAATGGATACAGTTAGGTATTCCAATTTAATGGAGGCAGGTATTCCAATTTAATGGATTCAGGTAATCCAATTTAATGGATTCAGGTAATCCAATTTAATAGATTCAGGTAATCCAATTTAATGGATTCAGGTAATCCAATTTAATGGATACAGGTAATCCAATTTAATGGATTCAGGTAATCCAATTTAACGGATACAGGTAGGTATGTCAATTTAATGGAGGCAGGTATTCCAATTTAATGGATTCAGGTAATCCAATTTAATGGATTCAGGTAATCCAATTTAATGGATTCAGGTAATCCAATTTAATGGATTCAGGTAATCCAATTTAATGGATTCAGGTAATCCAATTTAATGGATTCAGGTAATCCAATTTAATGGATTCAGGTAATCCAATTTAATGGATTCAGGTAATCTAATTTAATGGATTCAGGTAATCCAATTTAATGGATTCAGGTAATCCAATTCAATGGATTCAGGCAATTCCAATTTAATGGATTAATGTATAACAATCAAATGCAGTCAGAAATGCCAATGCAATGGATTCAAGCAACCCAATTCAATGGATTCCAATTGAATGGATTCCTGTGACAATTTAAAAACTCTAGGTTCACATTTTCCAAATACAATTGATTCTGTCGCTATATCAACGCATATTTGTTGCAGAAAGGATTAACTGTGAGATACAAATAAAATGAAATTTAACTGCTTCAACCCGGATCACTGTGGTCAGAAAGCCCACTTTCAATTCGATATGCACAAACAACAACAAGCTATCACATAAGGTACAGACTTATCACTGCGAGTCGGATTGAAAAGCTTATAGAAAATATTATCCACCAGGTACCTGCATTTCACCCAGGCACAAATGACCCGTACACAATGCACAAGGATCTGCCATGCGCAACGCATAATGTACACAAGATTATATTTAAATCCAAGACACCAAAGAATGTCACAGCAAAACAAAGCTCAACACACTCGCTGCCAGGCCACGCCCACCAGGAACAAAATTGCATGAATGTGAACGGCTATATGCGTCGGCGGCAGTGAATGCCTTAATAATTGGGCCACAGTGGGCAGTGGGCACTCATAAGAGTAGAAATAGACTCTATGAACTACATGAAATGAAGAATCATATTAAAGATGACAAATTCACAGAATACGAGTATTTAAGAACACATTGCAAAACTTTCCAGCTAGTCTCCACCGGCGCCCTCTCCCGTGGCTGAGGCCAGTCGTTATATAAGTTCAATTATAAATAAACAGTATGACCAGGAACTAACTTCTAATACTTTCAAGCTGGACCCCAGGCTGAGCTCCACGCAGCAAGAAGAATCAGACAACCCACAGCAGACAGCTCGCCCAGTTCACCCCAGCTCCACGTCCACAGCATCACGCCATATTGCATATTGATATGAGGCAAAACAGCCGATATATAAACCACTCCTGTTATTCAAAAGAGTCCCCGCGCGCCGCCCCACGCGCCGCTGCTGCTGGTCATAAACAGATTCAGATCCGCGTCCCTTCCGTGGACATATCAAAAGTTAAGGGCTACAAAGCTTAATTTTGGATTTGTCCAGTAACCCGCATAAACAGTGTCTCGGCTACTTTAAATCCATGTAATAAAAGTACAACTCACATCCACATAAAGCGTTAACTATTGATTGACTACCAGGGAGGGATAACTCGTTTTTTTTTATTGCTATCACCATACTGTCTGTCTCACTTTATGTAATGTTTTTTTATTATTATTTTTTGTCTTATTACATGATTGACACCTTGGTTCCATACACGTTACGCACACACCGCAGCACAGCATCGCACCAGTTAATAAGACTGATAGCTTAACAGTCCCTTGACGTGAACCTTCTATCTTGTAAGTATACTTCGTTTTGACATTTAGAGGCCCCCTGACACCACAAAACATACCTGACTATGGGGATCCTTCACATCACCGCCCACGTGTATACTCGTACTTGAACACAGAGCCTGTTCACATCCCTGTACTATAAGACAAGATCAGCAAATATGTGTCCAGGCATTCATCCCTTGGTTGATGTTGCCTTGCACCATGTAACTAAATGATATCAGAGTAATTGTAAATACATATTTTAATATACAGCGATACAGCGAGGAAATGCCGCCAGCATCCTCGGTACGATGCCTTAAGGGCCCGTTCCAGACTTAAGCCAGCCTTAATTTTATCTAAGTTATTGTTGTATTATTGTATATATTTTCTTGTTTAAATAAATGATTCATATTTTTTAATATATGACGTTTAAAAGAGCCCAGAGGCCTACCTTCAAAATAAATGTTTGTTTTTGATAACGAAATAAACTGATATTTCCACTATTCCTATATGTCATATATATAATCAGTCTGGGTGTTTAATAATTTACCAAAAGTACCAACTGATTGATACCTGATACCCGACTACGTATGGCACCTGAACACCCAATACATGAAATCTCAGATCACGGTTAAGACTGCGTCGTGCAGGGTAAATTATCGGCGCCTGTCAAATTTCTATTTTTTTAAATTATTTTCCCCAGTAACTCACACATACATATTTCACACACACTACTTCATTTTGTTGGCCCGGGTCATTGACTTACATTTTTTTTAATAGGTATTTTCGGTTGTGTATTGCCACTAGTTAATCAGAGTTAAAAACTCCTTAGAGAAATCGAAATTGTCATAACTTGTCACTGTACAAAGACAATGCTCTGTCAATTTCTGTAAGGAATACAAAGTTTTAATTTACAATATTTGATGATTTATTAAGGCATGACAAAAATGTAAAAATAAAAGTCAAGTTCTGATCTGTTACCAAAACCTTACTTCTGAAAATTGGGATTTGATTTTAGTAAAACGCTCCTAATTATTCATATACAAATAGATTAAAAGTGTGAAAAAATATTGCATTATTTGGCTATTTTTTGTATGGTTTTGGTTTGCGCCGGAATTAATATATATATATATATATAAATATAAATAAATAAATATTTGTGGACAATCTTACACAAATCAACCTAGTCCCAAACTAAGCAAAGCTTGTACTACTATGGGTAATAAGCGGCAATATACATACTTTATACATACAGATTTAAATAGATACTTAAATACATAGAAAACATCCAAGACCCAAGAACGAATTCGAACCCGGGATCTCCAGCTTCGTAGGCAGGGTCACTACCAACTAAGCTAAAGCGGCTTTTATAGGTAATGCGAGTTTTAAGCGAAGATGCGGTTGTTTTATTTCGATATATATTATGTAATGAAACTTAATGAAAATTAATGGCAGTATTTTGAAATAAGTTTGTTAAGTATTCTTAAAACCTAATGATAATGAAATAAGTAGGACAAATATGATCAAGTAGGATTTAGTAAATCATTGTCACTATCTGTAATTGGAACTTGGCCGGCCGGACGCGCTATCATGTGCATGGTTGAATCTACGAGTCCATAGTTATGTTATGACAAATTAGCTCTCATGTTCCTTCTTATAAGAACGATAATTGAATAGAATAATTAGTGGAGTAAATTTTACTGAACTTTTAACACTACTTGGACAATGGTTGCGTATAGCTAAATCCATGTACATGCTGCATACATGCTGTAATGTAACAGTTATAATACTTATAATATACGCAATTGAAATTGCAATCTTACTATTATTTACTACGTTTATAACGTCCAAACAATTATTGCGACGTACTTTTTTTGTTTTTTCAACCTGATTGTGGCCTTATAGGTCGGGCCCAATAAATCGATAGGAGTGCGCGGTTGGAAAGTGGCCTGGGGAAAATCGAGGGGAAACCTCCGACACGACCACGCGGGAGGTTTAAACACTGGGATACTCTAAGAGTTGGCGCTCCAGTGAGATTGGTTACGCGGCTTCTACCGAATCTGAGTTGTGAGTGGAATCGAGCTACTTACTGGGAGTTTTGTCGCTGGTTCACTAAACTCTACTAGGCCCGACCTGGGTCGGACTGACTCTACCCGGTGTGACGTACTTACGTATATCCAAAGACTACAATGTATATAATAAAGTACGTATATCCGTATATCCAAAATCAAAGCAGTGAACCAAATAATTTCAAACCATAAAAAACAATCAAATAGAAATTAGAAACCGTACTTACAAACCTGCAGAAATAAGTAGGACTAAATACATATATTTTGTATAAGACTCAGATTATACGTCGTCGTTAGAGATATAACTAAGATAAAAAAAACACATTTATATTTTCATTCTATAATTAGTATGACCATGCGGCTTCGACAATACAATCTTCTGCTGCTTATTACTTTCTTTGTTGTGTGACACTGCAGATTGATAATCCACGATTCCTGAAGTTATATCACGACATCGGAGATATATTTAGCCATTAAATGTATTCCTATTTGACGAGAAAGCGTGAATATCCACAAAAATTTCAATAAGTATTCCAATCCAATCAATCCAATCAGTGGGTTCTTCAATGCTGAGGATCGTGACCGCTATGTCTCTGGCGGAGAGTGCAGATGGCTCGCCAGTGGTTCCGATGATGCGCTGCATGCAGCGCCTGGTGTTCTCGGCGTCCGGCGAATTTGGAGATTTTTTCAATCCACCTGGCTGGCCCGAGCTCGTCTATCCTCCACCTTTCCCGTCATCATGAATCATGATGTACTCGAGGCTAATAGGTACGACGCACGATATGTCCAAAAAATGCCAGTAGATAAGTATGCGTTGTTGGCAAACTGTCGAGAGGCGTGTGTGTATGCGTATTTGGTGTTCGATATCAACATTAGATACGTAAAATTATTGAAATATAAAGAAATAAAAATGTACACAAATTTTCATTTGAAGTAAGTGACAAATGTCATTACGTTATAAAGATGTTCCGTCAGGGTGACCATTCATTGAAATTAATTTCCATTGTAATGAAACGCATCGGCAACCTTTTAGCGTCTAGAATGCGTTTTCGGGAAGGAAAACATTATAATTTGAACGCATAAGTAAACTTTCGGGACCAAACACTGTATGTTCTCTAAAAAATAAAAGGCTAATACCAAAAATTCCATGTTAAAAGGTTCTTAAAACGCCACACGTCAATATTTATTTACCCTACTTCAATTAATATATACGGGCAAAATATCAAAAACAGAGCTGTCAAAGCGAAAAAAGGAGCATGCGTCTGCTCTCACCGAGGGCCAATGCTCATCAGTGGGTGGACACTCGCCTACATTGTTAGGATGCCAATTTTACTGACCCCTACAGCCTTTATAACACTTTGATTTCCTGGTCCATTTTATTCTGGACCGCGCAGTTTTGTCTACCAACATGTAAATAAAATATATTTCCCTGGGTAAATCGGTAGTGCACCAACTCAACAAAACAAATTTTCTTCAAAAATATCTGTTGAATCTGTGGTTTTGAAGTAAAAGTAAAATGGAGGCGTTTTCAAATATGTCATTGGTTGAACATTTTTGTAAATCTATGTGGTATATTTAAAAGCGGCTAGATTGCAATTTGCCTGGATTTCCTCCTATTACTTCGTCGAGGCGTGTGTTATATACGAGACAGGACTCATAAAAGACTAGTTGAAGTGTAAATTTTATTGTAAATATTGTATATAATTGCTTACTTATAATCATGGCAAGCCGTATGTACAAAAAATGTATAGTATGTCACACTCGACGGATACCTGGCTCAGATGTGTTTTTAGCCTCTTTACCAATTGATCCTGCTCGGTAAGTCATCATCCTCCTAGCGTCATCCTATCCCAGTACAGTTGCATCCTCAAGGATGCCTGGGGTCCGCTACCTAATCCGAAGATTTGGCGTAGGCACTAGTTTTTACGAAAGCGACTGCCATCTGACCTTTCAACCCCGAGAGGAAACCTGACCTTCTTGGGATTAGACTTTGTCATGTGAGTGGGCAACTTGACTGTTAGAAGTTCTCAAGCCGTCTGAAAGCTTCCAACTCGGCTTAACGACTGCTGCCATAGACAGTAGCCGGGAGCAACGGCTTAACGTGCCTTCCTAAGCACGGGAGCGCTCAGTAGTTACCACCACCCAAAGCGGTCACCCATCAAGTCCTGACTGCTGCCCACGTTGCTTAACCTTAGATACCGCACGCGGTATGCAGGCGCCGCTGGGCCACGAGCGCTCCAATCTGATCCTGCTCGGTAAGTAAAACTGTGCATTTATTTTATATTATTGTGGTATAATACTAAATACTCAAAGTTTGCAGATAAAACGTAATTGTCGAGTTACTATTGCCTTACTTTTAGCATCGCTCATACCTACATATTTTATTTAAATCAGTGTGGACATAAATCTTCCACAAATCAACCTAGTCCCATTTTAAGCAAAGATTGTACTATGAGCACTAAGCGAAGATATACTAACGTAAATAGATACTTAATTACATAAAACAAACATTCAATACTCAGGACAAAATATATTGCACGATTTCTGTTTACTATGCATTTTATAAAGGAAGCGTCTTGGCTTATAGGTATGTAGTTAAATGTGTGTGTGATGCTTACGATGCGTGCGATGCGGAACTGTGGACGCCTAGCTAAAATGAGGATCCTTAGAAACAACCATTTAGTACTCTCTTTATTGCTACTGTCCTTTCCCGAGGCTCAAAACCATTTCCATGACCAAATTTCATCTAAATAGGTTTAGGGATTACAGACAGACATGTACGTAGTACGTACACAATATTAGTATGGATTTGCATTAATATTTTAATAATGATCACTTACAGATGTCGTTTGTGGGTGCAAGCTATTAGGCTAGAAGATTTGGTGCACGTGCCAATTGAAAAATTGCATACATTAAAATATGTATGCGCGACCCACTTTGGCCGTGAAGACTTTAACGAAAAAGGAAACCGTTTGTTGCAAAGTGCAGTTCCGAAGTATCATCTGCCACTTCCACCTTTACCAGAAGTACTTTTTGCTGATTTCCCACTACATGTTGGTTGGGTAAAAGAAAACCGTCAAAGTGGTAAGCCATTAAAATTGAATATACCTACTACTGCTGTAGGTACTGGCCCTCAATGGCTGATGTTTTGTTTTTGCGCGAACGCATTGATGGTTACCTACGAACCCATTTATAGGTACTTTTACAATTGTCTACGTGCCATGTATATTATGGTGCCATTAACCAGTGTCAGATACTATAATGTTTATTTGTTATGAAACTATACAGATTTTTTTATAACTATAGGCAAGCGAAAAGAAATTAGGTTTATAATATCTTATAGATGAAATTATTTAAGATGTCCGACTTTTTTAGAAAACTGCCATTAGATTGTGAACCTTCTTGCTTTTACAGTAAAGTCGCTTCTTGAATGGACTATTTTGATAAAACTCGGACAGTTTAAATAATTTTAAGTTATACTAAATATTTGCGAACAGACGGGCTAAGATGATTGCTTATACCGTCACGTTTTATGGCCGAAATGTATGAAAACGTCACATAAAACATCACGGTATACGCGATCATCTTAGCCCCTCTGATGGATTCGGTTATTCGGTATAACTCCTACACGTAGGGGAACTGGACTTGGTCCTGTCTACTGTCTACCTGACCGTCAGAATGGCTGACCACTTTATTTTCAATATATCTCGATTTTTAGCGAGGTACCTACAAATTATTTGATAACAGGTACTAAATAGGTACTAAATATTGGAGTTACTCTTGCTATAAAAATCTACCATGGTCCTGTCATCCTGACGCTCACATAATTGTGAAAGGATCTGTTTTGAACACACTGACCATAAAACAGGCGTGGATCGAGCATAAATATATTGTTATTACGTACCTACAATGGGGATTATTTTTAACCGACTTCAAGATTTCAAAAGAGGAGGTTCTCAATTCAGTTGTATGTTTTTTAGAGTTCCGTACCCAAATGGTCAAAACGGAACCCTATTGGTGTCGCCCAGGCGTCCGTCCGTCCGTGCGCCCGTCCGTCCGTCCGTCGGTCCGTCGTCGTCTGTCGCAAAATTTGTTCCGAAGAATATTTTGACTTCCCATTTACCAATGAACTGGAAATTTGGTGATAATGTTCATTATTACGTACCTATATATATTAACAACAAATACTAATATATCGATAAATCATATTTTTGAGGTTGGTTCGGAACCCTGAATGTACGAAGTCCGACTCGCACTTGGCCGGTTTTAATGTTTGTTACTCCATAACTCCGTCATGTCTGAACTCTGAACCTACTTTGAATATTCTTATTTTGGTTGTAAGTATATCCAAGTTGGTACCCATTTTTGTCAAAACGCAGTTCTGATGATGGGATCTATGAGGAATCGAGGGAACTCCTCAATTGAATCTTAAAGGCAAACATATAGTGTTTTTTTTTTGTTTTTATCAACAAATCAAGCATTTTCATACAAAAACGTGGCATTTGATGAAGTGGACCTGCTGATGATGATCAGAACAAAACTCTTAAACGACGCATAGTTCACGTTTGGTGATTTATTCTCTTCGTTATGTTTGTTAAGCAAGCTAGGTTTTCAAGACACATTTTTGTCAAGCTTGAGTTCTGATGGTGGATTCCATGAGGAATTGAGGGTACTTTTCTACCGTTATAAACATACTCATAGCCATTTTTATTTCATTGTAAGGAATCTAAGAGTGCGCCATCTAAGTATAATAATCTTTCACCGGCCTCCCCCATTGAACTCGTTTTTTTTTTCTTAAAAGTTATGTTTTCAGGCGTTTTGAGAGATTCTACTAATTTGACAAATCATGTCATGGCAATCAGTAATGAAGAACACGCTACTGCTGCAGGTAATGTTTAAATACAACATTAATGACTAACCATTTACCATAATTATATCCCACATTTGCCCATACAAACCTTGTTATTAATCAACCTCCAAAGAGCAGAGAAGGAAGCAGGGAGATTCTCAGGTCATCATCATCATCCTCCTAGCGTTATACCAGTACAGCTGCATCCTGGAAGATGCGTAGGAAATTTGGCGTAGGCACTAGTTTTTACGGAAGCGACTGCCATTTGATCTTCCAACCCGAGGAGAAACTAGACCTCATTGGGATTAGGCTTGTCAAGTGAGTGGGCAACTTGACTGTTAGAAGTTCTCAAGCCAGTCGAAGACCTCTAACTTGGCTAAACGACTGCTATCATATACAGCAGCCGAGATCAAAAGCTTAAAGTGCCTTATCAAGCACGGGAGCCCTCAGTTAACAACCACTCAAAGCGGTCACCCATCCATGAACTGACCAGAGCCGACACTGCTTAACCCTTTTTTAGGGTTCCGTAGTAAAAGAGGAACCCTTAAAGTTTCGCTATGTCCGTCCGTCCGTCCGTCCGTCCGTCCGTCCGTCCGTCCGTCCGTCTGTCCCCAGCTTTGTTCAGTTAGTACTAGAAAGCGGTAATTTGGCATGAGTATACACATTAATGACGCCGACAAAACGGTAGAAAAAAATCTTACAAATATTTTTTTTAGGGTACCTCCCCTACACGTAAAGTGGTGGTGCAATTTCGAGTCGACACGATCACGCGGGCGGTTTAAACACTGGAATACTCTAACAGTTTGCGCTTCAGTGAGCTTGTTTGAGCGTTGAGCGGTTTCAATTTCAACCAACCTGAAGTGCGTCAGTGGAATCGAGCTACTGGGAGTTTTGTCGCTGGTTCACTAAACCTAGCCTAGCTGAGAAAAGTCCAGCAAAAAACTCGGCTAGGCCCTACCTGTAACTCTTTCATTCACTAGTTCAGTTCGGATTCATATACTTCAATCACGGATCTATACCTAAGACGGATTGAGTACTGCGCCGAAAAAGTGTGACCGACAGAGAGAGAGTACTAGTGAGCGGTGTCTCGTTCTGATTATGGTGACCAAGTACCACATCTGTGGATTTAGTTTTAATGTGTCTGTCTGTCTGTCTGTCTGTATGTATGTCCCTATGTACGCTTAGATCTTTAAAACTACGCAACGGATTTTGATGCGGTTTTTTTAATATATAGAGTGATTCAAGAGGAAGTTTTATATGTATAACTTGCATCCGTGCGAAGCCGGGGCGAGTCGCTAGTAAAATAACAATTATAAAAATTAAAAACACGACTGCTGCACTAAAAAGATGTATTTATATGTAGATTTTAATATATTCTTGTTTTGAATATCATGCATGACGAGTGCCGCTTTTCTGAAGGAAACCTTACCTATGTATTCTATGGACGCTGGACGGTTATAAATGCAGGGGATTCTATAGCGTGTTGCCATATATATTGTGATTTTCTGCGAAATGGAATAGATAAGATGTGTGAAAATATGCATGTGTCACGCCATGGCAAAATCCAAAATTAGTCATTTCCTTAGTTACTGATATGCACATACTTATTAATTTTCAGAATCTACTTCCACAGTAGTTGAAGAAAGTAGTGTTATAGAAAGGACTTCAATTGTTCCAAAATATGGCAAAAGAAAATTTGGTAAGTTAAATATTTTTCACGCCACTGCTCGGAAATATGGCTATAGATGGCGGGAATTGGGGCGTCAAAATTGTCAATATAGTAGACTCATGAACAGGACAACTATGAACCTAAACCACATCTATATTGTTGTAGCGGTTATAGTAGTGCTATCGTCCAATCAGAACACGCCCGTACTTCATATGACACAAAATCAACCAATCACAACTCGTAAAAATTTGGTATTTTTTGGTGTCGCCGACTATGTTATGAAAAAAGAAGGTTATTGGTAGGCGTTTTTAAGACTTTTATGTGCTTTGAAAGGTTTGCATTGAAGATTTATTACATAAAACGCCTTTTAATTATCTAATAACATACTGGCCATTAAGAACGTAAGTACTGGAAAAAAATAAGGCGGGAGATTGTGAAAAAGTTATTGTGTTGCTGCAACCAACAAACTATAAAAATGGATTTGATTTCCTCTCAGTACTTAGACGTGAAAAGCACTATGTTAAGCCTCGGCCGAAAGTGCAATAGATGGATCTCGTACTTTCGAACTAACTCGTCCATCTATTGCTTGCTTTCTAGCTTCTACAACAATGTACTATATTCCTATTTGTAACGAAGGTCTCTATTTCAGCTTCGACAAAAATGCTCTTTAAATGTCAGGGGGATTTCCGATTGTTCTCTACAGGTCGCATTTCTCAACCGATTCTAGTACCTAAGTTTGTAAGCAGGTTCGATAAGGAATATAGTATTTGAAAATTGAAAAACAATAAAAGACTCGGGTCTACAGCTCACACCACAGGAGTTTCGAGTTTATTGTTTCTCTTTACAGTATGTGGCACATAGACATTAGGCTGGCATTTCACTTGGCCGTATAAGTAAGTGCAAATATTCGTGTTCCATCTCTTTCTTAATTATATCGCAAAAGACAGGGAGTCGAACACGCAGTGCCAAGTATAGTGCCAGCCTTAGGAATAGCAGGAGTTAGGTTAGGTTAGGCATTTTTTTTGGTGTCGTTTCACCACGCGCTCGTGGCGCCGGGAAGCTTCATGCACGGTATATTGTAAAGCTGTGCCAATGGTTTTTAGGGTTCCGTACCCAAAGGTTAAAACGGGACCCTATTAATAAGACTCCGCTGTCCGTCTGCCCGTCTGTCACCAGGCTGCATCTCAAAAACAGCTGAAATTTTCACAGTTGATGTATTTATACAACAAATACTAAAAAACGGGAAACAGTGAATATTTAAGGGGGCTCCCATACAATAAATATGATTTTTTTGCAGTTTTTATAGTTAAACCCTTCTTGCGCGAGTCCGACTCGCACTTAGCCGGTTTTTGAACTTATTAAAAAGGAATATCTGGGCGACCGAGCTTCGCTCGGCGTTTTCCCGGGCATGAGACCTAGCTAGATCGATTGCTAGTCCCCGAAAACCCCTACATACCAAATTTCATCAAAATCGTTATAGCCGTTTCCGAGATCCCGGAAATATAGAAATATATATAGATATAAACAAGAATTTCTCGTTTAAAGATATAAGATTTAGTGTTGCTGTGTGTGAATTTAGATTTATATATAAAGAAACAATGTAGGTGTACGAAATGTGCTTCTCGTACTAAACCGCCCCACTTCCCCCTAACTTGTTTATCCAAGTACTAATATTGGTGAGCGTCAGGTTGACAGGACCATGGTAGAATTTTATAGCGAGAGTAACCCCAATATTTAGTACCTATTTTGTACCTGTTATCAAATAATTTGTACCTCGCTAAAAATCGAGATATATTGAAAATAAAGTGGCCAACCATTCTGACGGTCAGGTTGACAGGACCAAGTCTAGTTTGCCTATTTGTAGGAGTTTTACCGAATCCATCTTTTCGCAAATATTTAGTACCTAATTTGTACCTCTGTTAATGATTTTCCTTTTTTTATTTCGACTTACCTAAAAAAAGTTACAACAAGAATAAGTTTTGTATGGGCGTCATAGATAACCTCCACTAGATACCTCTTATGCACGATTTAGTTCGAATCAAAAGTCACCGGTGTTAGCGGTAGAGGTGCGGGCTGCGGGGCAGTCGGCAACAGCGGTGCGATTGCCCGTTTTAAAATCCGCGTGACTGTGGCGCGACTTTGCCGCACAATGGCGCACGGCACAGTGGAACGAAATGACTAAAAAATGAACATTCGCATTTTTTTTTCAAAAACCCTATTTTAAAAAATGGTTTTCGTTTGAAAATGATGTAAGGAATAAAAAGTGTAATATAATTTTTTTCAAAATAAGGCTTATTTAAAGCAGAAAAAAATAAAATCTGTTTTTATTGTATGAGACGGATAAATAAGTATGTTATTATAAGAAAACCGTTACCGATCCTGCTTTCTAAACTTTAGAATATTATTCTCGAACTTAAAAACAGTAGAAAATAGTAAACAGCTTATCGGTAGGTGCCCGTTTTTTTTATAGTCCAGTCAAAAGTCAGTAAAAAATAAAAAAATTCTTAGTGTTTTATTTTTTTATTTTCAATAGTTTAACGGTATAATGTATATTAATGATAATTTAGTGTAAATACGACATATTTTTGACATTATGATAAAGATAAAATCAATTTTGTACAAGAAAATAGCTGGAGAAGAAATGTGTACTTGTTGATACAAACAATTTATTGCGGTGTTCTTAATAACTATGTTAGTAACATAAAAATATACAATATTTTTTAAATTCAATTGTATATAAATGTTTGTACTTAAATGTAATTTTTAGCTATTTTCTTGTACAAAATTTGTTTTATCTTTATCAAAATGTCAAAAATATGTCGTATTACACTAAATTATCATTAATATACATTATACCGTTAAACTATTGAAAATAAAAAAATAAAACACTAAGAAAAATGTGGTTTTTTACTGACTTTTGACTGGACTATAAAAAAACGGGCACCTACCGAGATAAGCTGTTTACTATTTACTACTGTTTTTAAGTTCGAGAATAATATTCTAAAGTTTAGAAAGCGGGATCGGTAACGGTTTTCTTATAATAACATACCTATTTATCAGTTTCATACAAGAAAAACAGATTTTATTTTTTTCTGCTTTAAATAAGCCTTATTTTGAAAAAAATTATATAACACTTTTTATTCCTTACATCATTTTCAATCGAAAACCATTTTTTAAAATAGGGTTTTTGAAAAAAAATGCGAATGTCCATTTTTTAGTCATTTCGTTCCACTGTGCCGTGCGCCATTTTGCGGCAAAGTCGCGCCACAGTCACGCGGATTTTGAAACGGGCAATCGCACCGCTGTTGCCGACCGCCCCGCAGCCCGAACCTCTACCGCTAACACCGGTGACTTTTGATTCGAACTAAATCGTGCATAAGAGGTATCTAGTGGAGGTTATCTATGACGCCCATACAAAACTTATTCTTGTTGTAACTTTTTTTAGGTAAGTCGAAATAAAAAAAGGAAAATCATTAACAGAGGTACAAATTAGGTACTAAATATTTGCGAAAAGATGGATTCGGTAAAACTCCTACAAGTAGGCAAACTAGACTTGGTCCTGTCAACCTGACCGTCAGAATGGCTGGCCACTTTATTTTCAATATATCTCGATTTTTAGCGAGGTACAAATTATTTAATAACAGGTACAAAATAGTACAAAATAGGTACTAAATGTTGGGGTTACTCTCGCTATAAAATTCTACCATGGTCCTGTCAACCTGACGCTCACTAATATTGTGTTTTCAGATGATATTGATGTGGGCTCCCCATCAAACGAACCTCAACCATCGACAAGCAGCGCAAGAGAAGAAACCTGTGTGGTGCAAAGTTACAAACGCAAGAGAATATCTGGGGAGACCCACACAAAGAACGCAAAAGAAGCGGATCTTTTGGAAAAGCTTAAAAAGGCGAAACTCTCTTTGCGGGCGTTAGCTAAAACCTCGATAAATACAGATAAATTAGAACCGAACTTTTTGAAAAACTTTTTAACAGATTTTGTTAAAAATCAAAAGAAAGCTCCACAAGGCAAGCGATGGAATATGAATAATAAAATTTCCGCCCTAGCAATTTTTAAACGTTCGCCAAGAACATATAAGTTTCTGCAAAAAAATATGCCCCTGCCCAGCGAGAAAACATTACACAGATTGTTAAAAAGCATTCCCTTGGAACCTGGTCTAAATTCTAGAATCGTAGAAATGTTAAAAAATAAAACACACGATATGAATGAAAATGACAAAAATTGTGCTCTACTTTTCGACGAAATCGCGTTAAAAAAAAGACTGATTTACAATGAAAGTACAGACAAGGTTGAAGGGTACGTCGATTATGGTCCAGGAGAAAATATGGGAAGGAATTGCATCGTAGCTGATCACGCTCTGGTTTTCATGCTACAGGGTATAGGAAAAAAAATTAAACAGCCGCTCGCATATTATTTTATTCACGGGACAGTGTCATCGGAGAAGTTGGCAGTAATTATAAAACAAGTTGTAAGGTCCTTGACAGACGCTGGCATTTCCATTTTAACAACCGTGTGTGACCAAGGGCCCACCAATATAGGAGCGCTAAATTTGTTAAAAAGAATGTCCAGGTTAGAAACCACCGACAATTTCTTTTTTGTGGATGAACAAAAAATATTTATTATTTATGACGTCCCACATCTGTTCAAGTCCATACGGAATAATTTCTACCAAGCGGGACAACTCTCCTACAACGGAAAGATTGGACAGTGGCGTCACTTGATCGAGGCTGAAGAACGAAACAGGAATTTTCTGAATTTCAGAAAACTTAATTCTACTGTGGTAAATCCGACCTACAGGATAAAAATGAAAGTCAAATATGCAGTCCATGCTCTGAGCAACACCATGGCTGCTGTAATAAAAATGTTGGCATGGAGTCAAGTAGACCCAGTAGTAAAGCAACAATTGAACGATACGGCCTACATAATAGAAGAAATGGACAGATTGTTAGATATGACCAACGGACCATCGTCCCAAAAAGATAAAAAAAAAGGAATACGTGAAAACGTATCGGAAAAATCTAATCACATGGAATCATGGGATTACTTTATCAAAAAATTGGAGACCGTCAAATTCTTGAAATCGCAGTCAAGGGTGGCACTGCGTAATGTTCGGTGCATAAAAGGGTACTTAATTACTCTTCATTCACTTAAAGACATTTGGAGGTACCTAAAATCTAAAGGCTTCAAATACTTAAACCTTAGACAACTGAACCAAGACTCTCTGGAAAATTTATTCGGAACAATTAGACAGCATAGCCCAACAAACAGGAATCCCACTTGCTCACATTTTACAGCAGCCTTGAAACCTTCAGTGATTTCTGGGTTAACTGCTTCCCACAATCGAGGCTCAAATTGTGACCAAGACGGGAATCAATTGTTATATAATTTTCAAAATTTAATATCTGATAAGAAAAGTCAACCCGTCGACGAAAATGCTGCAGATTCGTCATCTGTATGCCGTGTCTCGGAAACTGAAAGACGAGAACTCTCAGCTGATTCAGAACAATACCCTGTTCTTTCTTTATCAGAAGAACTAGAGGATATTGAAAATGACTTGCTGTCGTTTGAAGAGCAACCGGTTGTATATGTAAGCGGATACATCGCTACTAAACTTTTATACAACAGTCAACAGTACATGCAGCATGTGTGAGGCATGTATAAAAAATAAAAACCCAGATTCCCAAGAAGGATTATATAAATATATATCTCTAAGAGAGTGGTGGAAGGATCGAACTTCCCTTACATATCCCACAAAAGAATTATGTAATACAATAAATACAGCGAAAAATGTATTCCAAAGTAATATCGTGACATCATTACACAATGACAATATTTGCAACTATACTGTTCTCGTGTTTGTGGTGCACTGCGATGTGACATGGCTTGTTTGTCCGGAACACTCTGAAAGTATGAAAAAAATACTATTCAGTACTGTTGCGAAGTTATTTATTCGACAGCAATGTAAAATTGTAAATAATAATCTAAAAGACATGGAAAATGATACCGCTGATCTAACTAAAAAAGCCCAACAACAATCTAAAGAAAGATGAAGTTATCTTGTACAATACAATACAATACAATACAATACAAATACTCTTTATTGCATAACCTCAACAAAAGTAACACATAACACTACAAAACTTGTATTATAAATTGTAAATAAAAGGTTATATAAAATTGTAAATTACTATGTGGGGTATCTATAGATAGGTCTTTAAAACTGATATAGGGGTTTCTAAAAAACTTTTCCACAAACCAACAAGTGGCAGACGATTTTTTTTCGTTAAGGTATTTTCTTAACTATCATTTAAACCTAGTTTCAGTCGAGAGGAAATGACTGAAATTAATTATTTTTTTTACGTCTTTGGGAGGCTGCTGCTCCTCAACCCACCAATGGAATGGTGGCAGACGTCCACAGTATTTTTTTATTCATCTTTCTTAATCACTGTACAAGTTTTCGTGCGAGAGGAAATGACTGACGATTTTAACATTGTGGCCCGCGGTCTATTATCTTGTATTATAAATTGTAAATAATAGGTTTTATGTCACACCTGGCCATAAAGCGGCAATTACCGCACGCTCCGCGCGCGGGAAATCCCACTTCCTGGCCAGGGGGTGACATAAAATGCTGTACTTAACACGGGCGGTAATAAAGACAGCCTCAGATCGCATATTTATCGCCCTTGCCTTCGGCTCGGGCGTCAAATACCTGCGATCTGAGACATTCTTTGTTTTACCGCCCTTGTTAAGTAATGTACTAATATAAAATTGCAAATAACTAATGATCTAAAAATATGGAAAATGATAACGCTGATCTAACTACAAAAACCCAACAACAATCTAAACCTTTACCTTAACCGGTCGTCCAGAGTGGAGTCGTAAGAGCTGTCGCTCGAAGGTGGATGTGGTTACATAAGATTGGCGAGTTGGCTATATGTTGAAAGTCCAGTTCCACTTCTCCACCCCCAGCTCTGACCGGTGTTGCCCCGTGTTCACCCAATAACCCAGTTCATTTAGGCTCCATCAATCAGCAATAGTCCCTGTACACCCTGGCGGGCGCTGTCTCTGTGTCCGTCCCATGACACGGGCAGGGACAGTATCCGCTCGGTGTATCCCTTGCATTTCATTAAGTGTCAAAAGGGCCTTAATCTGTTGGCTATGTGATAATCGGTGGTCGGTGGTACTTCGGCTCCACGCAGGCCTCCCAAATGTCCGGGACTCCATTGTTCCGTGAACGGGAAAAACACTGATCTAACTAAAAATGGGAAATAACGGTGAACTTAATCCTCCAAATGTCTTTAAGTGAGTGAAGGGTAATTAAGTAAGTTAAAATGGGTAACTTTTTTACAAGCTCTATATTGAATTCCCCTGTTTGTTAGTGTGGGACAAATCTTGCAACTGAATTTAAGACCAGTTCTTCCAACCGATTGAGCTGAAATTTGGCATACTTATGTAAGTACGATGACAATGCAATGTTATGGTACCATCGAGCTGATCTGATGATGGAGACAGAAGGTGGCCATAGCAACTAAACTACACAAGATAAACCCATCGTGTTTGGGCTCATTGGAACCGTATCCAGGAGTAGTTGATAGCTGTGAAAAAAAAGTACAGTCGGCAATAAAAGCTTGTACCAAAAATGAAATGTTTGACAAACTTTTTTACCTTCTAGGGACGGTCTGTTGGTCACAGCTAACAATCAGTCCCATTTCGACTATTATGTATACTATGTGTTTGAATTGTTGCTCTACTGTAACTTCTTGGCTACATGCCAACATTTACATATTTGCAGCCATATTTCACCTTATTTTTATCATGTAATTCGTATTTAACAGTTAAATTATACTTTTTAAAATTTTAGAAAACCGAGTTTTTTCTTTAGCCTTAATCATAACGTAATGTAACTGTGTTTTTTTCTGTTGCAGGAAAGTTTTCCTGCTTAGTACTGAGAAATTCTTTCTTATTTACTTGAACAAATGTGGGAAGTCATATATAATAAATATAAAATTCGTCCACAAGCGAAAATAGCAAAGCGCTTGATAGCTGACTTCTCATTCATCGGACGTAGTATTTTATACCTACTGTCGTCACCATCGGCTTGAGATATGGTCAAATTGACGAAAAGATCCTCTATCTCAGCTCCAAACATTTCTATAGATCGACGTCCCTGCCTAGCTCTATACAACTGAGCTTGTATGGATTCGGCTGACTTTTTGGGCAGTAAAAATTTACGCATATCGGTTTCTAAATCGTCTGCGCTACTGTACGTATTTTGTAATCGAAGTTTGGCACTGGACGAAAGTCGCGTTTTCAAAACAAAATCTATAAGGGTTTTTTTGAGAATCAGTATCGATCAAGGAACTATACATTAAAATACCACCGATGGATTACTGTTTCGTATCGTCTTCTCGTCCTGTCATGATAGGTAACAAGGCGATAGCCGTTTTGATATCGAACCCTGATTTAGCCATTTTATCGTCCGTTTGAGTTTGCGTGTCTACAAATGCTAGTAAAGTCTTAATCTTAGCGTAAATAAATATCCTTAATTTCGTAAACTAACGTATTACTAAACTGTATATCCGAAGGTGAATAATTTATTCTTTGCTCTTCTAACTGAGACACAATATTCGCAGCTCGGCTAATTAATGCTTTCGATTCCTCTAATTTCTTTTTACCGATTTCTTTCTGTCGCCTCTCTGGGCCTAACTTAACAATATTCTCTCTAAGTTTATTCAATTGGTCCGGTAAACTCTGTAATTCTCGTAACATAATACATATAGCCTAAGAGCGGTACGGTTGCGCTGTCTGAATTTTGAACATTAATTCATAACAGCTACTTTTTTTGCACCAAAAAAGTTGTTAAAGCAATTAGATTAGGTATTCTTTAATAAAACACGTAGTCCACTGACTGTAGAAAATATTAAAAAATAATCTATAAAAAATCCTTAAAAATCTGGCGAAAATGGTATAAGCATTTACTTACTTTATGACATACTATATATATTTATATTCTTTGTGATACATGAAAAATCAACCGATTTTTGTTAAGGCAACATCGTAATATAATAATTTTTAATACAGAAATATATAAATCCCTGATAGTAAGGCAATAAAGTCCAAATCAGATTGCACGTGTGTGCTGTAATTAAGCAAATCAACGAAAACAAATAACGTGGGGTTCATTCCTATTCCATTGACATTCTCAGGGCTTAAATTAAAAGTCCATGAAAAAATTGGAACTGATATATTTTTTCTACTAATGTTAAATACGCGATTTGTAAAAAACTATTTTCCAAATATTTAAATAGTTTCATTTTCAATGATAATTCTGAGAAACAGTCCTTGTTTTTCATGTGTTGCTATAAAAAGCTTATATATAATTTTCTTTTTAATAAGTTTCAGAAAAACTGAAAATACCTGTTTGATTAAGGGCCTATCGTGCGGGGTAAATTCTCAGCGCCTGTCAAATTTCAATTTTTTTAATAATTTACCCAATTAACCCACACATGCATTATTCACGCACACTACCTCATTTTGCTGGGTCGGGTCATTGACCCATGTTTATGTCAACTTATGACAATATAGATTTTGAATATTTAAAGGTTTCTTGGTGCATAAGAGAAGTGTAACAAAAATCGTCGTTCTGATCTTTAACCAAAACTCAAGTATTAGTTGTATCTGAAAATGTCTTGAATTTGGAATTTGTGGTAGTAAAATACTCAGTTCCTTGTTTACAAAATAAAACTTGTCAAACCCCTGTTTTGTAAAATGTATTTTGTTTTGCCCTTTCCTCACAGACTCATTTTTATACAACTTAAAACAGAGAAAGAATTTTCCTAATCGGTTCGTGCATGTTATGACTGTATTATGTTTATGACTTAGGTACTTATTTTGAGAGTTTACTTGGTGATTTTCATGATACGAGTATATGTTATACGAGTGTATGTATGTTAGTCTTTAAGGTATTTGTATTATGGGCCACAGATGCCTGAAATAAATGATTAAATAAATATGTTGTACCTTAAATAGGTTATTTTCGTAAATTGATTATTTTCTGTTTATCAGTTGGTTAACTCTAAAATGGACACTGATTTAATGCAAGTTTTAAGAGAAGAAGCGGTAGTTTTATTACAATATATATAATACCTACTGAAACTATTTATACGGCACGGGATAACTGCAGCAATATTGTGAATCAACTTTGTATTTGAGGAACCAGTACCTAACCTTATAGGTAGTTCTTGTTATTCACGACCTCCCGCTCCCGTCGTAACCCAATCCGCAGAATTGCGCATAGAATAGTATGACATTCCCTGCGCATCGTCGTTATCGTGAATGACAAGCACTATAAAACCTAATGATATAACAAATATCATCAAGAAAGTCATTGTAACAGTCTGCAATTGTGGAACTTGGCCGGACCACTACTGTATCAGCTCTGACAAATTAACTTTTATACACTTCTTATAAGGTCCATAATTGAAAGGAATAATTAGCAGGATGCGTTTACATATTCTTCTAATGTGAGCAATCGTGCCGTCGATGACACTTAACTGAACATCCGTGAACCTTATTGCAACGACATAAGGTTCAATAATGGTTAACATTGCGTCTATTTTCATCAATAATAAATAGCAATTATTATTATTTGCTATTCGTTTACTATAACGTCGAGACAATTATTGCGATGCGACATAAGTACTTCCTTGTACAAAATCAAAGCAACGGGATTTCCAACGCATGAAAGCTTTAGATAGAAACTAGCGCAGTTTAATATTATAAGTAATTACTGCATATTTGTTTGTTAGACATCGTCATTGTCACCACATCCCCAACAACTACTTGGTTTATTATTTATAAATGAAACATAGGTTGATTATCTTCATTCTAGGTATAATAAGGTAGGCGGGATTGCTACGAGGGCGTCCTTTCGGCGGTGTTGCATTGATGTGGCGGAAAGGTGTGGCGTCAGTGTCTGTCATTCCGTGTAAGAGTGATAGGTTAGTGGCTATAAAAGTGTGCGCGAGCGATCGTAGTGCTTTATTTTTCTCAGTGTATATGCCCACAAATAGTATTGAAAACTTAACGGAATTTACAGAAGTCTTAAGTGAACTCAATACAGTGATTGAAGGTTGTGAAGTTGAATCTGTGTTTATTCTGGGGGATTTTAATGCCCACCCAGAAGAGCTGTTTTTTAAAGAACTAATAAGTTTCTGTAATGAGCGGAGGTGGCTCTGTGCTGATGTGGTTAAGTTCGGTATGTTTTCGGATACATATACTTTCATTAGTGAAAGTTATGGCTGCAGAAGGTGGCTAGATCACTGTGTAGCTACAGAGGCAGCTTCGCATTGTATTGTGGATGTCAAGGTACGTCATGATGTATTTTGGTCAGATCACTTTCCCTTGGAGATTCAGTGTAATCTAGGTTACCTGGTTCCTAAAGTAGTGTATCATAATAAATTGACAGATAAAGTACGATGGGGCGAAAAAGATGGTCCACAAATTTGTGTTTATATGAAGGAATGTGAGGATAGCCTGAGACTTGTTGATTTTCCAACGGAGTGTACACGATGTGCAGATAGTATGTGTAATGACATTGGCCACAGGTTAGTCATAGATAGGCTATACCACTCTATTATTAATACATTAAGGCGGTCTGCTGAAATCAGCTATGATGCCAGGAAACGTCATCATGGACGGAAACAAATAATAGGATGGAATAGACATGTTAAGGAGGCGCACGCGCAGGCGCGACTCAGTTTTCAGATGTGGGTGTTACATGGCAGACCTTCGGTAGGTTACGTGTTTAATACCATGGTGGAATCCAGAAAACTCTTTAAGTCTAGACTCAAGTGGTGCCAGGACCACGAAGAGCAAATTAAAATGGATATACTGGCATCACGACAGAAGAGTAAAGACTTCAGGGGTTTCTGGAAACATACCAAGAAGCTGGGTGCTGGATCGTGTTTGCCTGCTAGTGTAGAGGGACAGTGTGAGCCTAAGCTTATTGCGGAGCTTTTTAAGGAACATTTTAGGGTTCCATCTCCGCTAGGAGCAGCATCAGCTTTGTCCAGCACTGAGGCTGTGGTGGGGGGTGTATACGAACGTTATACTGCCAAGCAAGTCGCTGCGGCGATTACAGATATGACCAGGGGAAAATCACCTGGCCACGACAGCCTCAGTGTGGAACACCTACGGTTTGCTGGAGTGCATCTGCCAAGAGTGTTGGCGATGTTTTTCAATCTGTGTATTGGCCACACTTATCTTCCTCAGGAGCTTATGAAGACCATAGTTGTACCAATACCGAAAAACAAGACCGGAGATGCTGCCGATAAAAGTAACTATCGTCCAATATCACTGGCAACCGTAGTGGCGAAAGTATTGGACCGTCTGCTTGATCGTCAGTTTGCGCATCATATTCAACTCAATGATGCGCAATTCGGCTTCAGACCAGGGTTGTCTACAGAAACAGCGATCTTACGACTTAAGCATACGGTTCATTACTATACTTCGCGAAATACGCCGGTATATACGTGCTTTTTGGATTTGTCGAAGGCATTCGATCTTGTTTCGTACAATGTACTATGGGATAAGCTCCTGAAGGAGACATCTACACCCAAAGAACTAGTTTATATCACTAGGTATTGGTATCATAACCAAACGAACAGTGTGAGATGGGCAGGCACTTACTCGGAGGAGTACAGGCTGAAATGTGGTGTGAGACAAAGGGGTTTGACGTCTCCACGGCTTTTCAGCCTGTATATTAATAACCTGATCGATGAGCTCAGCAGGACCAGCGTAGGGTGTTCAATTGGTGGCCAAATTATGAACAATATTAGTTACGCCGATGATATGGCGCTGCTGGGTCCATCGATAGGGGCCCTCGAGATTCTGATCGGCATATGCGAGAGGTATGCGGAGGTCCACGGCCTCAGATATAACTCCAAGAAAAGCGAGCTACTAGTTTTTAAGTCGGGGAACAAAAAGCCGAAATACGTGCCACCGCTAAGACTTGGAGGAACCGAGTTGACTAGAGTCACAAAGTTCAAATATCTGGGGCACTGGGTCACCGAGGACCTCTCAGATGACCTTGATGTGGAGCGGGAGCGTAGGGCATTGGCAGTGAGGAGCAACATGTTGGTCCGCAGGTTCGCACGTTGTACGAGGGATGTCAAAATAACCCTTTTTAAGGCATTTTGCCAGACTTTTTACACGTGTAGCTTGTGGACCAAATGTGCGCAGAGATCTCTCAATGCCTTACGTGTCCAGTACAATAATGGTTTCAGGATGTTGTTGGGGCTGCCTCGCTTTTGTAGTGCATCAGGTATGTTTGCAGAAGCGAGAGCACAGATTATATAATAGTTCTTCGAACAGATACGTGTGTTCTAATAAAAAAGCTCATACCTACCGTTTTAAATGCCTACTAAATTTAACAATGGAGCGACCTTGAACGCTCCGGTCATTGGCTGCACGCGCCGAGCAAGCGACGCTAGGGTTGTCACCACTTAGAAATAAACTTTAGTGTTGGTTCTCTGGGATTTTCCGAGATCCTTTCAGTATCCGATCTGCATTTACATACATAGTTACAGGCATATCAACGCAGCAAGTTAAATAAGAGCTTTTCTAAAATTCAATGCCATGTATATAAAACGATAGGAGTCCACGGTAGGAGAGTGGCCTGGGGAAACCTCCGACACGACCACGCTGGCGGTTTAAGCACTAGAAATGCTGTATATTGTGTATCTCTCACGCTGTCTATGGTTACGTTACGACATACGGCAGAAAGTACTTAAAACATATTACAAAACGAAACACTTTGTTTAGATAAGTACCTACCTAACCTAGTACCTAGCTATATTCCGACGTAAGCACTAAAGTAGTCACCTGTCTTCGTTATTTATTTATAACTTGTATAACGTAACAACGTGTTTAACGTAATAATAGTATAAAAGTAGCACTCCTAACTGTAATTAGTCACTAGGCAAAATATATTTTAATATAAGAATTCTGATTACGCGTCTCACTTTTGAGGGTGAATTCCAGCCCTTCCAAAAGGTCACAAGTCCCTATAGTAACGGCGATGTTTACGCCTTTTCTTAGGCCGTACAATGCCACCGCAAAACTTGACTCGGAAATCATAGTAAATAAACTATACTTAATACCAATTACTACCCAGGGATAAATATAAACATAAAATCAATACAGACAACTAAGTTATTTGGATATAATAGCAGTTGCGGAGTAAACTTGCTAATTCTTTTGCATCGAAATAATTTTTGAGTCGGTACAACTTTATTACGCGTGGCACCGTCCGGCCGTGAGCGCGTGTGCCAGCCAACTGACTGAGCATTACACACGCGGATGGCGAGTAGTAGGCATCGTTCTCGGTTCCCACGGCGCAGATACATACCACTGGCGAGAGTGGATAGCTTTCAGGCTATAATTCGCAAACGAGTTGCCTCCCTGATGCGCCGCGTGCGAGACAGTAGGTACCAACAGCCTCCTGAACACCATCGTTGATAGATTGGAGTGCCCAGTCGTGAAGCACTGGAACTCCTTACATGTTGACTCACAAAAGTGTATGGCATTGATGTAACTTTAAACTAATAATAATATCAATAATTTATTTTAAAATGATATACTTTTAAATGTAACTTTAATGTAATTTAATTTAATGTAATTGATTAATTTAATTTGATTTAATTTAATTGTAATTGTGTTTCTTTCCTAAGATATGGACTGTATGGTTCGAAATAAATAAATATTTAATTTTAATTTCAATTTAATAATTATATTATGACCAGGCGGCTTAGACACTACACAATTTAAATCCACATCACTCAAACTGGCGAAGAAACTCCGATATTCTTTCTTCTGCTTCCGCTGCAAGAGAGCACTCTAGATCTGTTTCTTGGTATAACGCTGATATTTTATAAACTTCTGTTCAAAGCACCATAATAATTGTGCCTGTTTGTACACATTCTGGGATATGTTTTGTCAAAGCTGCCAAAAAGCGTGTTTTTATGAGGGCCGGGCCGGAGCCCATCTGCCGGCAAGAAAACTACGGCGGCCGGTCAAAGGACAATGGGCATTTTGGTACCCGGACCAATAGAGTTGAGTGTGGTGTCGTTGGATAGGGCTCGGCAAGACGATAAATAGTTAGTATGGTGGTCAGTCTCGGATTGCTGTGTGAACGGAGATATTTGGATTTGAAAATGCTACGAGTTTGTTCATTACCGTACCAGCGACGCGTCCCGTCCTAAGTACGTATTTGAATATATGAGCGCAAAAATACACACAATTAATACATAAAAACTTTTCTCAGGAATCAAGCTTTAATCAGGTGAAAACTGCTTTAAAATCGGTTCAGGAGTTTTAGAGTTTACCCTGATTTGACAAACTGGCCGTAGCGTAGGAAGAGTGGCCGTTAGCCTTATACCTATAATTAAAATAGATAGCGATGTCGTACACAAAATAGCTACTGAAGCTTTTTTTTTAATGTCATGACGGTGGCAAACAAACATACAGTTCGTCTGATTTGACAAGCAGACACCGTAGCTTAGGAACGTTTTCTGTTCCAGGCGATTCGTAAGCTCGTTGCCTCACTTTTATTGATTCGATTTGTTAACAGATCGCTTAATAGTAGTTTATGCAACTGGTACATAATGAGGGGCATTAAAACACGAGTGTGTTTCATGAAACGAGCCGAAGGCGAGTTTCATAATAAGGTCACACGAGTGTTTTAATGCCTAATTATGTACAGTTGCATACATTACTTTATCTACACAAATATTATAATTACTCTAAGATGGGTTCAGAAACCGTAGTAAATAAATACTTACAATAATTGTGTTAATACAACCTTTTTTGCACGGTTGCGGAAATATCGAAATCAGAACTGGCAACCGATACCTGAATGTTATTTTAAAAAGTAAAGAGTCCCTATTCTGATGTGATCATGTCGTTCTAACTCAAATTTCGTGCGATATATACTAAAAAAACATCGAGCTGACATTTCGCATCGACTGAATTTGAATTTTCAGTGATACTAGAATAGGGACATGTCAACTTTGACACTTAAATTTTGACAGTTTTGTTTGACGTAATATTTTAACATCATATATGAGATTAAAATGAAATATTTTATTACTGCTGTAGCCTTAGCCACAGATAAGAAAATTGCCATAAATTCATTGAATGTTGAAATGAGAGTCATTTTCTACGGTTTCCGAACGCATATTAGAGGATTTATGATATGTGTGTAGATAAAAAGCATTCTCTATCTATAACCAAGTAATGTTAAATTCTCAAATATAGTTTAGTTTAGTTTAGTTTATTATATCTCATTATACAAGTTTCATATAATACAACACTGTTTATACTACTAGTCATATAGTGATCGTTTTACAAAATATAATTATAATTGGGCAATACAGTTTGCAGCATATATACAAAATATATAGCTACATTTAATAAAGAAATAACAATATTGATTATACACAGAACAAATTCATTACAATGTCAATTTAAATAATAATATTAGGAATAAAAAAAACAATAAAATAAAGGTACTAAAGAAGTACCTATCAATTAATTAAAAATAACTATGTCAATCTTAATACTAATAATAATAATAATAACGGTAACGTCGGTGAACTGGCTACGTTTCGGGGATCTCTTCGGGGAAACCGAAGGTTTTGTCTGTGCAATTGCGGACGAAGTTATCATGACGAACAACTACCGGAAGTATATCCTGAAGGACGGTACGGTCGACATTTGTCGGGCATGCCGCCGTCCCGGAGAGTCACTCAGGCATATCATTTCCGGTTGTGGTCATCTTGCGAACGGCGAGTACTTGCACAGACATAACCTTGTAGCCAGGATCATTCACCAGCAACTTGCTCTTCTATATGGTCTTGTGGACGTCGAAGTGCCGTACTATAAGTACACACCTGCGCCAGTTCTCGAAAATGGTCGTGCCACGCTCTATTGGGATCGATCTGTCATCAGTCATCACGGACAGGACTATTGTAGCCAATAAGCCTGATATCGTGCTGATAGATCGATCAAAACGCCAGGCAGTGCTCGTTGACATCACCATCCCCCATGGCGAGAACCTCGTGAAGGCCGAGAAGGACAAACTCAGCAAGTACCTAGACTTGGCCCACGAGGTAACCGCCATGTGGGATGTTGATTCAACGACCATTGTCCCGATAGTTGTTTCTGCGAACGGTCTAATAGCGAAGAGTCTCGACCAACACCTCAAGAGACTCTCGCTAGATGGCTGGGTCAAGGGTCAGATTCAGAAGGCGGTACTCCTGGACACGGCGCGCATTGTCAGGAGGTTCCTCTCTCTGTCGCCCTAACCGCCGGTAGCTTAGGCCCTGCCCCGCTGCCGGCGGCACCCTAGGTTAGGTTTTTATAATATTTTTATGTTTTGTAAATGTATTTTTATATTTTACTTTTTATAAAGCTATTATAACAACCTAGCCTAAGTTTCCAAATAAATAAAGAGATAATAATAAAAATGTGGTATCAGTTGAGTACCTATCAATTCGATATCAACAATGTCAAAATCATAATAAAAATAAAATAAGTTAGCCTAATAGTAGTCCAGTCAAAGAAGTATCCTCTTATTTAATTATGTCAATATATTCTTTTACTGAGTAAAGTGACTTTTCTAATAAAAGGTTCTTCAGTCTCCGTTTAAAAGTGGCTTCACATTTTTCTATTTTAATGTCAGCAGGTAGGTGCTCATAGTATGTCGGCCCAATAACTCGAGCGTTTTTGGCGTGCAGTACTGTGCGACGCGGTACTGTCCGCAGCCTACCCGTGCTGCGAAGACACTTACCCGTCACTTCCACTCGCTTAAATTGTGGCAGACGCTCTCGTGTGAACATGATTACTTCAAAGAGATACTGGGAGTAATGCGTCATGATTCGATGCTCAACAAATAGTGCTTTGCAGGACTGCCTCTGATTTAGGCCAAGTATGGTCCGCAAAGCTCTTTTTTGCATGCGCATCACTCTCCCAGAATCAGTTGAGTTTCCCCATAAGACTACGCCATAACTCATAAGCGAGTGGAAGTGAGAAAAGTATACTTGTCTCAGCGCATCACGGGAAAGCAGCGGCTTTAACTTGCGTAATGCAAATACTGCACTGCCCAACCTACTACACAGCAGGTCTACATGGTGCTTCCAATTTAATGCAGGGTCTAATGTGAAACCTAGGAATTTGCAATTTTCGGTCATGGGTATAGGGCTTCGGATGATTACGTTCGGAACACACCTACTAGAAAACATCATAATGTTGGATTTGCTGACGTTTAGTATCAACCCATTTGCCGAAAACCATCGCTGAAGTTGGTTTTTCGTTTAAGTTGTTATATTTGCGCGCACCAACTACCACTGTTGTGTCATCAGCAAATAGAGTGATTTGACCTTCGGTAATGGCAGATGGTAAATCGTTTATGTACGCTAAAAATAGGGTATTTCCCAACGCCGAACCCTGTGGAATCCCGGCCGTCACGCTGCCTCTCCCCGATCTCATTCGTTTTCCACCCGATATTACCTCAACAGTTTGGGTTCTGTTTTCTAGGAACGATTTCATGAGATCTATGCCATTCCCTCGTAGGCCATAACGCTGTAGCTTTTTAATTAGTAAGTCGTGGCTAATGACGTCAAATGCTTTTGACAGATCGCAAAATATGCCTGCTATTTTGGATTTGTTGTCAATGCCTGTAGTTATATTGTCAATCATGTCATAGGCTGCTGTTGTGGTGGACTTGTTCTTTCTGTAAGCAAACTGTCTGTCGGTCAGTAGGTCATTTTCGAAGTGCTTCATTAATAGTTGGGATAAAATAGACTCGATGATTTTGGAGATGTTAGGCACTATTGATATGGGTCTATAGTTATCAACTGATGTTTTTTCGCCCTTACTCTTGTACACTGGGCACACTCTCGTGCACTTGAGTATGTCAGGGTAAACACCAGTTGAAAACATCTCATTGATTAGAGTAACTAACATCTCCGAAAAAATCGGCCAAATAGAGATAATTATGTTTACAGAGATGTCGTAAATGTCGAGGGTTCTACTTTTCATTAATTGTTTAAGGACTCGGTCAAGGTCAGCGCGCGTGATAATTGGTAACTCCACGGTGGAAATATTTGTGGTCTGTAAATGTTCAGTTAGATATCGCATCACAAGTTGTTCATTTACCCCCACATTCAATTTCGATGCAATACTCAAAAAATGCGAATTCAGGTGATCAGGTATTTCCTTTTTTGGGATTGGTTTGATGTTGTCGTTCAAGGTTATTTCTTTCTTACTCTGCGAAGGTGATACTTCTTCATTAATAATTTTCCAGATTTCTTTTGAAGGATTTCGGCTTTCAAGCAATCTTTTTGGGTGTAGTCCTGCCTGGCTTCTAAGACTTTGCGTTTAATTAAATCTGAATAATAATTAATGTGTCGGGAAATACTGTCATCATCCTGGGTATTGTTCTCTAAAATGAGAAAGGTCATTAAAATTGTTCATGTAATTTTTAATTTCATCGGTCATCCACGGAACATTTGGCTTATTTTTTAGGCGAATATTTTTGATGGGAAAATGAATGTCAATTTTGTATGTCAAGATATAAATTAATTTACTAAATTTATCATTAATATTAACATTATTATTATCATATATAAAATTCCAATCATAATTTTCGATGTCATAATAAAAAGAGTATATCGATTGGTCATTGATGAGTCTGCGTTCTACCGAAGTATTCATTTTCTCGCGATGCAAATGTTCTGTGGATAACGTAAACAACTGCGCGTTGTGGTCGCTTATAGGTGTATGCAGCGGCGCGACGGTGATGTCACAGGCCTGAGGCACTATGCCGACATCGATGCAGCTAGAACTATCCGCGCACACACGGCCCACACGGGTCGGAAACCCAACAACATTCGCGCAGCCGTAACTAACTAGAATGTCGTTCAGTGTTCTTTTTGAGCTGTTTTGGGAAAGAAAATCTACATTTAGATCGCCAACCAATATGAAACTTTTATTTTCTGCAGTCACCTTACTCAGTAATAATTCTAGGCTATTTATAAATATGTCATAATCGCCTTTACCGGTACGATATGTCGCAATAATAATCAAATTTGGATTTATAATTTCAATACATGTCAATTCAAAGTGATATTGAACAGCAACACGTTGTAAGTCGTTTCGCTGTTTAAAACGAATATCGTTCCGTATGTAGTACAGCGCCGCTCCTCCGTGTGCAATGCGCTCGCGACAGTATGCATTCGCCAGCTCATAGTTACATAACCTAACTTTTATAGTATGTACATCGTGCATTTTTAAAAACATAACCAGCGGGGTAATCACAAAACTTTTCAAACGTGGTTAGGCATATTTTAATATCATGATTAGTATGGGATTTGACATTTATGTAGATCTAAGTATCGTACTAACAGTAACATCTCTAGATTCTATAGAATATGGTTTTTATTTCATGTCCCCGTCAGTCTGATTTCAAAGACAGACACATGAAAATGATGGCATGGTGGGAAAGAAAGATCTATCTTTTTTATTTCAAATCAGCATCATTATTCTAAGATTTTTACGACTGTCCTCGTTTACCGTTTAATTTTTGGTAAAATATTGTAGTCTGGAATCTCCTTAGCATGCTCCTTGATGTTAAACGGTTACCATAGCCGAGGGATCCCTTTGCAGGACACTTCATGGGAATCACACCTATAATATGTGCGTTAGGTACATGTCCTATCGTAAGAGTTGCCTATTTATTAGAATTATTAGCAGATTATTGTTTCTATTAGCATTGCATTTAGTCGACGATGAACAAAAAAATATTATAAAATACACACACTTTTGTCATGTTTTTAGTTATCTCTTCTAGCTAACTTAGTACAATGGCTCACATTTTAGATTTCAGTGATCGACTGTCGCAAAGGTGTTATAGATTTCTGAGGGTTGGATACCTGGTGACTTGGGCACCAGTCTCAACCGCCAAACTATGTACCTACTTATACATATCATTATTTAGTTACTTTCTGATGGAGTATTAAATTATTATCATCTAAAATTAGTTTCTGTGATATTTTGTTTTATTCCGTAATACCTAATTGGTATTTTTTGAAAACCTGACTGTGGCCGCCGGGTCCAATAAAGCCGGACCAAAATATGAGTTGGCGGTTGCAAAGTAGCCTGAGGAAAATTCAAGGGAAACCAGGGCGCGACCACGCGGGCGGTTTAAACACTGGAATACTCTAAGACTTTGCGCTCCAGTGAGATTAGTTGAGCGGCTTCAACCGAATCTAGGGTGTGACTGGAATCGAGTTATTGGGAGTTTTTCCTCTGGTTTACTAAACCTTTCCTAGCTGAGAAGAGTCTAGCAATAAACTCATGCCAGACCTGGGTTGGACTGACTCTACCTGGTATGCGGAGGCACCGGGACCAATCTTTAAGTATTGGCAGTAAATGAATAAACAGTCGGATAAAAAGAAGATGCTCATACATTTTACAAAACCGGCAGTGATGTAATTCACAATCAGCAATACCACTACACCACCAACCACCAATGTAAATCAGCAAAATAGCAGGCTTCATCAAACTTAAATACTAATTAGTTAATTATGCATAGATAGAACCATCCGGGACACGCTTGATAGCTAGCGAAATCTGCTCCACAAGATACAATCCCATATTTATTTCTAATCTTCGATGCAAATCCTTAACTAACTCCTAGACATCCGATTTCTGGGATTCAGCAATCTCAACCGCAAAAGCTCGTTCTTTGCTTCCATAGCAAAAAAAAAATGCCATGACTTTGCTTACGCTGCATTGTCCCTAACTTTGACCCACCAGACGCACGTAGCATTCCAAGACGCCAACAGTTCAAATATACTTGTCGCAAGTAAACATAAAACAAATGCGATTCTAAAAAAAACGTTAATCTACAGTATGTTCACTGGGGGAAAGTTAGTGCATGCAGCCATAATTATAAATAGACTTATAAGACGCATACGATTTCAATTCGGCCCGGTTCCTATCCACAATGCCATGACGTCTGAGTACAGTCGAAGTCAAAGTATGTTTACACTTTTGTTCCTTATTCCTTTGTAATAACACGATAACTGTACAGTCAGCGTCATATAGTATGTAGCAGCCAAAGTGGCCAAATAGTTCGGTACATCATATATTTTGTAAGGTGTACCGAACTATTTGGCCAGTTTGGCTGCTACATACTATATGACGCTGACTGTACCTATGCATATCTTTGTCGTCGACTGTAAAGGTGCAATTTATCACTTTTTAATTTGTTCACAGTGATATGTCGATCAAACTTGTCATCCTGCCTACATTCCTACATGGTCTACCATACCGTGCTAACAGTTCGACACCCATCCCATTATGGCCCATTTGTGCTATTTTGTCAACATGCCGTTTTATTTTCATAAATACATGTCTTTTTAACGTTTTTATCGAGCAAACTAGTTTTTATCATTGACATCATAGAAATATAGATAGACCAGTGGGGATAGTTGACGATTTAACGATTCAGTTGATTAGGGCGACGAGTGGATAAGATGGAAGTCAGCCTGAGCCTCTTTGTCAGACGTTATTCTGATAACGCTACCCATCATAAGAATCCGTTAGTTAGGAAAGCTGTCAACTACGTTCCCATCCCTGCCCTGCCCCCACGTAACTCGGCGATTACTGATTAGCAAAGATGGAACGCTGCACTTATACACGAGCCGTGCAGTCCGTGCACTTGGCCATTCCCGCTGACAGGGACGTCCACCGCACGATCGTGACAACCAGGCATTCATTTGTAGTCCTTATTCCGTCCCTATATCGCCGCATACCGAGTAGAGTCAGTCCGACCCAACTCGGGCCTAGCTTAGCATCTTTCTGAACTCTTCTCAGCTAGACTAGGTTTAGTGAACCAGCGACAAAACTCGATTCCACTCACAATATCTCAGATTCGGTTGAAGCTAATCTCCAACCGCGCCCGTATATCACTTTATTGGGCCTGGCCTATAAAGCCAGAAAAAATATGTTTGTACGTTGGTACCTACGTATGTATGCATACTTGCGTACAAATAGGTACTTTAAGTATTTATCTACATCACCTACAATGCATAGATCAAAAAGCGCATAAGGTGGTATTTAATGCAATGTGGTGGTGGTATGCAAGTGCAACTGACTGGACCACGTTATCTGCCGACAATCAGACCGTTATTCAGCACTGTTGCTGTGTAGAAAGATATATCTATTTTTTACAGATCTGTAGGTATTTACAAAATGAAATCAGGAGGGTTAACCAGCAACATTCATATGATTAAACATTCAGCGCGGTAATCACGTAACGTTTTCGACCGTTAGTACGATAGATTTAAATGTCAAATCCCATACTAAAACTGACATTAAATACGTACCAACGGTAGTACATATCGTTACTTGATTACCCCGCTGGTGTAGTTGGGCCATTTTACGGAAAGTTGTACACTCGACTTTTTTTTTTAATTTGGATAAAATTGGGTTTTTTCTACTCAGAATCGAAAGCACTTTCGAATGATATAGGGGAAAAAAAGTGTCCCAATTTTTTTTTATTCCTTTCCGTTACCGTTTTCATACTAAGTTTGTAATCTTGTATGGTGGTAACGGAATGGAAAAACTGAAAATTGTATGAAAAATTTGGGACACTTTTTTTCTCCTATTAGGTTCGAAAGTGCTTTCGATTCCGAGTAGAAAAAACACGATTTTATCCAATTTTAAAAAAAAAGTCGAGTGTACAACTTTCCGTAAAATGGCCCAGTTATTAAAAATTATAGTTTTAGTTCTGAATGGACACCATGTAAAATATTTGTTGTTAAGTAATATACATAATCAGATTAGGTAGGTAGATAAAATAAATTAATAGTTTAAAAACACTAGAAAAACACGCTTGTCATGTTAATTGAAACCTGATCGTGTTCAAAGTCCATTACGTGACCTTCTCTCACAAGTGCAAACACGACTATGATACGATATTCCATCATGGAATACCAGTGCCTATCTTCCGGCTTCATCATCAGACCTTGAAACCTAATCGTGGTTGTGGTGTACTGGCGTTATGAATAAATGATGGCGGGTAGTTGCTGCTACCAAGGTGACAGCAGTCGCACGACTCGCACGTCACTTGACATCGACCAGCTGTGGAGCGAAGGCAGGAACAGCTGACCCAAACGAATAGCCTAAAATGTTGGTTTTATTTAATACCCCGAGCGACCCAATTGGAGGACATCACACTGGCGACGAGTTATGTGAGTGAACTTTAACCCTCCGTTAAAAACAAAAGAAAAAATAAATAAGGTAAAACCTGCATAATGAGTGGTATGACCACCTGAAACAAAACGTTGACAAGGAAGGGATGGAGTAGACAAAGAACCGAAAACGCGAAAATATAAAGAAATTAAGCAATGACGGAATTTACTTAAACTGTGTGTTTACTTGTTTAGCTACCCGAAGTTATTAAATTCTATGCAGTTTTAACAGCCAAGAGTGTATAAATTAACCTCAATTGTTGCGTTGGATTACAATTTCAATGAAATATTTGGGTTTAACTATTTGTTGTTTGTTGAAATAACACGTCAACTGAAGGGAGTTTTTACATTATTCGCAATGAAAAATAAAAGATTTTAAAATAGAAATACACGGCTACCATTGTTATAACTTACAGTTATTGTCCCGTTGTTAAATATATGTTGTCAAATCAAATAGGGAGAACCAGTGAGTTTGACCTTCGAATACGCATATGTATTATGGACCTCGGTATCAACTAATACTAGGAATCATGCGGTGAGTTGATTATGAACCGCATATTGTATTTTTTATTAATTTATTTAACGCACTGCATATTTATGCTACCGATGCGTTATAAAATTTGGATGTAAACTTTGCAACACCTGTCTTTATGGTGTGCTGCGGGGTTCTAAGTAGCACAACGCAGTTGGTATCCAATGTAGGCATTATTCGGATATGTATGTCCAGAATTAGTAACGTTCAAAGTATTTTTATAAATACAATAATCTGAACATGCCGGTCTTAAAGCTAAATGGATATTTTTAGCAGAATGTTCTGTCGTTGACTATGCTCACTTACAAGTTACAACCGAGTGAGTGACATGATTTTCGATATGAGATTGCAGTTGTGAATAGGTCTATACATACTTAGGAAATCAAATGATATCTACTTCTAATCATTTCCTTGTCAGCGTGAAATACAAAGTTGTCATGGTCGTCAATGGGTTAAACTGGTCAATAAGATTTGGCTACAAAGGCGAGTCATACAATGATTCGTATGAAATCTGCGTCGGAAATTAAATTGAGAGGGAGTCTCAATAAAAACGAAGAAGATTTATTTATGCACATATACCTACATTTTAACAATACAAACAAAATATTGAAAAATATATACAACAATAATAATAAAAAATATTCTGTAATATTATGCATGTAAATTGGTTGTTTCATACAGGTTGTGAAAATTAAATGCATATTTATACTTCACAATTAACACCTGAATAAAATAAAAAATGTGTGTTAATGAATGTGATAACTTCATGTAATGAATTATATATACTGACTGATCATAAAGTGGTGTTTTACAAAACATGCTATCCAGATTAGTTAACTAAGAAATTATTATGGCAGATACAATATGTGGCGTCATAATATCAATAAAAACTTTGCTGTCCACTAATAAATTAAACACGTTCATACAAAATGCTTTGATTCAATTATAGTTAGTGTATAACATATAATATATATATATATATATATATATATATATATATATATATATATAGGTATATATATATATAAATATGAGTTAATATGGAATCAACTCATCAACATATAAATAAATAGACAACCTAGTCCCAAACTAAGCAAAGGTACTAAATGGCGATATATCTACATGTATGTGCTGGTATACATTTGAGTTAAAATCTCAAATACACTATTACTCAATATGAGAATTTGTAAGAGGTAAACTCACAGGTAATAAAGTAAACTCAGAATTCGTATTAGTACCAAGGGATTTTAATAATAACTCATCTTGAATGATGAAATGTTCATTAATGTAAAATATTTGTACAAACATTTGTTATACCTACGTCCTACATATAACACGTAGACAGCTAGAGCATATTATATAGGACTGTCCAAAGTCAACATGAATAAATCACCTAAAATAAATAAATGGATCTCAGAATTGGATTTGTGCTAAATATAGTATTTTGTAACAGCCTTAAAACTAAAGGTTAATTATTTCGTCAAAGGACGTTAAATAGTAGTATATAATATACAATGCAAGAGCAACTTGTAGTGACGTGCCAGATCGGCTAACGACAGGCACGAGGAAAGTAAATCACGACAGTGATAAACATTTTCTAGTAAGAGTAGGTATGAATACGCCAAAATTTGTGTAAAATCCCGAAGGTGGACGATAAAACAACATTTCCCGAAGGTGGAATACTCATATTCATATGTATATGTACACATTAGTATTGAAAAATAAATTCCGGAAAAGTCCCGAAGGCGGATGATAAAACAATATTTCCCGAAGGTGGAATAGGTATAAGAAATACTTTTATAAAGGTACAAACTACAGAATAATATTAAAATAAGATCAAATATTTATTCTGCAATAATAGGCCAAAAGGGCAAAAGATACCTAAATTAGGTACAATTTAAAGAATCTGAAATTTAATTTAATATATAGAGGATAAAAGTCAACATATTTTCAGAACAACAGATTTAAAAAAGTCAAATGTCATTAAATTAAAATCTTGATGATATTAATTACTTGTCCTTAGAGTTGTACATGGTTTCTATAGTCATACATATCGGTTTTTCAGAACTGACACCTCAGAATCCGTTGAAACCGCTCAACCAAGTGCAAACTCTTAAAAGTATGTCAGTGTTGAGACCGCCTGCGTGGTCGTGTCGGAGGTTTACCCTGGATTTTCCCCAGGCCACTCCAACCGCACTCCTTTGCTTTATTGGCCTCGGCCTATAAAGCCACAATTCTTTTTTAGAAAAAATACTATTATTCATATATTACTCTCAAGTGTTGGTATAGATATAGATTACTAAGTAATCCAATTTCAAAAGTAAATGAATGTTAAAATTCCTGAAGACTACTGTCTAAATAAAATAATGATCATAATCCTACCACACCTATCTATTTATCATAAATGAAAGTAAATTGATCGAAGGTATCTTTTTATCGATTAAAATCAGAATTAAGGTGATACTTCTCAGAAGTGTCTTGTGGAGGTCTATTAGCAAGGTATGAAAATATAGATACCCAAGGCTGTTTCCAAGTGGAAAAAATAATAATAAAATAAAACAACGTACCTACCTAACAGTTAGGGATGGTACGAGTAGGTGAATGCCGTATGAGCATGTCTGTGCATATAGTGCATTTAATGCAACTGAAAGTAAAAGGGTTGTATGGTAAAAAGCAAATGAAAATTTTATGGGTAACGACTGTTTCATGTGTTTTACATTAAAATATGTATATTATGAAGGTGTCCTAATTCAAAACAATTACTAAGGTTTACATTATTCAATATAATTAGTTATTATATACAAAGCATTATTACTATTATTATAAATTACGGCACACTATTCGGTACCGTTAATTCTTCAGCATTTTATTGTTAATGGTAAATGAAATAAAAGTCGGTATAATCACAAAGCGTGTTTTATAAGCCGTTTCATCAGACTTAATTTAAATACCGCAGTGGATGCTGCATTTCTGATATTGTCAGGCAAGCGATGATACTTATATTCTGACGGCCTAAAGCTGATGTAGACAAGGTGTTGAGAACAAATGAGTCAAAACTGAAAAAAAACCTGGTAGGTACATTCCCATACAACCCGACTTAATCCATAAATGATTATACATATTACAATAGCTTAAAGTAGCCCAACGCACAGCGAGCGATGGACAAAGGCCATCCAAAATGCCTGACTTTCTTAAACGCTAGTAAAGTAGACATTTATGTGTGTATTATCCTTCATTCGACCTTAAAATATTTTGGTGGAATAATAAGTACCTATTTTGTCTGGTTAAATATCAATTTACTTCTTTAAAAGTAAAAAAAAATGGAAAGGAATAAAAATACCCCAAAAAATAAGGTTTACCGCTACATTGGCGTAGATACCGTGCTGTGCATTGTGTACCGAAAATCCTCAAAACTACATTTACATTTTTAGTTTATAGAATTTACCCTTAATTTCACCAAATTAATTTTAACTGACTCCGAATTCACAAGAAAGTCAGGTGAAATTAAAATTGTAAAAAATAAAATAAACAAGCTATTTAATAGTAGCGTGATAAAATCGTGGGGGTCCGTTGGATGCAGGCAGCCCACGATCGATGCCTATTTCCAGCAGTGGAAGTTTTCGGCGGATAATAATGATTTGCGTAGAAACAAATATCTATTCAGCTGCATATCTTTGAGTGAAATTAACACTCATAACTTACATTAATAATATAAGACAGAATGTTGAAACATTTAGCAGCCTGAATTCCTGTCTACTCTTTAATGAAACTATTTGTTAACTAAAAAAAATAATTAATAAATTTGAAATGGTTATTTCAAAATGATAGTTATTGTTCTACTTAGCTAAATCTTTGTATTTTAAGATTATAATACTAAGTTAATATTTTACTTTTTTGTCTTTTTTGGTAAAAAAATTGTTCCACATTAATGTTCTTATAATGGCCGATTTGAAAAAAAAAGATATGAATATGATATCTACTAATATATTGAACAACAACTGTCTAAAATATTATACATAACAGTTTGGGATTATGTAGACGTACATCTTGTTGTATTGAGTGACATTTAAATATTTAATGGACCCTGAGATTATCTAGTTTCTTAGGTTATCCAGGATTATGGTAATGTGTTATTGTTATCCCAGGAGTGACTGAGTAAATAGAATATGATATCATTTTGGTTTAAAAGAGCTACATATGGTATACAAAATGTATTAATATAGAAATTTAATATGTAACTGTACTACTACTGACTGAATTCTGGCACTATGCCGCGAGGTGGATCCCTTATTTCTGAATGTCGATTGAAAAGTAATGTTTTCGTTAATTTGACATTTACCTAAGAATTAATTTTAGAGTAAAGTGCTGTCGATAGTGTCGATAGCTATAAAGAGTATATGTATGTGTGCAAATTGTTGTTGGTTTAATTATGTACTTTATTGAGTACCCTAGAACAGGGGTCGGCAACCTTTTAAGGCCAAGGGCCACAAAAAATTGTTTATTGGCTAAAAAAAAAAATTACGTGCCGCGTGTTGCTGACCGCTGACCTAGAAAATAAAGGTAACAAAGTATGTTAATACTACTGAAAAAAGGGGGATGAGAAGAAGTAGACGGAAGTGGGAAAAAGAGATTTTAACTCTGTGACCAAAGTTGTAATTTAAAGGAGTAATTTTGGTGTAGACCAATTTATATTCTGCTATGAGAGTGGAGGACAAAACTGTACTGTGTATCTATTGTTTTATGTGAGATTATTGTGAGTTGTTTGTGAAGCTATTTGTGAAGTAATCTAATGATATAAAACAATTCAGATTTTGTAAAACATGAGGGAGGTGTGGTGTACTGGCGTTATGAATAAATGATGGCGGGTAGTTGCTGCTACCAAGGTGACAGCAGTCGCACGACTCGCACGTCACTTGACATCGACCAGCTGTGGAGCGAAGGCAGGAACAGCTGACCCAAACGAATAGCCTAAAATGTTGGTTTTATTTAATACCCCGAGCGACCCAATTGGAGGACATCACAGTGGTCAAAGTTCATTACAAGACTTTTCTAACAACTCCAAACACAGCTATGATACGATGTTCCATCATGAAGTTCCAGTTCTTATCTTCCGGCTCCATCATCAGATCAGTTCGACAGTACCATATTATTGTATTGTCATCAGAACTAGGTACATACAGCTGCCAATTTTCATGAAGCTACGATCCTTGGAAAATGGTTAAATTAGTTACCTTAGATTCCATTACATAGTTAGTTACATACAGGTCGACCTATCAGACCTTGAAACCTAATCGTGGTCAAAGTTCATTACAAGACTTTTCTAACAAATTTAAACACAGCTATGATACGATGTTCCATCATGAAGTTCCAGTTCTTATCTTCCGGCTCCTTCATCAGATCAATTCGACAGTACCATATTATTGTATTGTCATCAGAACTACATACAGCTGCCAATTTTCATGACGCTACGATCCTTGGAAGATGGTTAAATTAGTAACCTTAGATTCCATTACATAGTTACATACAGGTCGACCTAATAAAAGCGTGTTAAATTACCTATCACCGTATCTGTGTGTTCAATCCTAAGAAAATAATGAATGAATGAAATAATTTATTCCAGAACATGTCCATATTGTATTACATACAAGATCAAATTAAATTAACAAATTAAAATTTAAATAATTACATAAAATCAAAATACAATAAATAATAATATAATAAATAAGTAGGCCTTAGGCTTCTCCGTGTAGCGGGCTACCCCGGTCCCCCGACGATAGGCCTATGGTATTCCCTCCAACGCTCATGTAGCGGGCTGACGTCCCACTCTCTCACCGCCGAGAGCATAATGTTCGAGGAGGCGTAAATTGCCTTCCTGGCGGTGGCGGTCCTTTTCAATAATAAATTATTGAAAAGAGACTAGATTATATCCATGTTAGTGCAACGAACAAACATATTTAATGGGAAAGAATGGGAATGAGGTAGCGTTTACTTAGATATATAAGGCAGTTTGAGTAAAGAATGATTCACAGTAGACCGTTCCGAGTCCGGGCCGGCCCGTTTTCTAATACAAGACGCGCGATGGTCGTCGATTTCTTGTGCTAGAAAACGAGCCAGCCCGGACACGGATCGGTCTAGCGTGAATCATCCTTAAAGCGACTCGTTAACGATGTCTGGAGTTCGTTATTAACACCTTACCCTTAATTAGGATTTGCGCAAGCACTGTATTTTGCGGAAGTGACTGCCGTTTAACCTTCTAACCCAAAGAGGTGTTAGGTGTCTTTAATTGTTTCCCGTGAAGAAGGCCTCTAAGTCGGTTGTCCATGTTCATACACCGAGATCAATGATGATCCATGCTTTTCTTATCACGAAAGCGCTCTCTGTTAGTACTAAACTAAGTAACTCCAATTTTATTGTTGCACCTGCACCATTACTATGATCGTATATAAGGTGTTCGCGCCTGAACGCGCCCTTAGCGGCGCGGCCCAGCGCATGCTCCAATTTTGAATAAAGAAACGTCATTCACACGGCCCCGCGGCCGCGGGCCGCGACAGATTCATTACGATTTCTCTACTCAATATAATATTATCTAATATTTTGTAATTTATTCAACGTTATTAAATGTATTTCAAGAAGTAAAGTCTTTTACGAACCTGCGCCAACATAAGGCTTCATATAAAAAAATACCTAGCGATATTTCGTTTACAGCGGTATTGAGAGTCACATCTCCTTCGTTATGAATGAAGTTTGAAAATGGGAACTAAACTTATGAGGTTATGAGCAGTCATCGGAATTCTCGTAGCATTTTTGAGCTCTCATAGGGACTTCTCGTTTATGGACTTCCGATTATACATATGTATATCGATAAATACAGAATACAATATGTAAAATAATTATGATTACGAGTAGAAGTAAACAACATGCAGTCTTATCGCGAATGAGCGATCTCTTCGAGAAAACCTTTGTATACCAACTTTAAAAAAAATTATAAATACAAATTAAAATAATAATATTTTATTATTTCTTATAAATAATTTGTGGATTTCTTATGGCTATTAAACATTTTTCGAAAGAAATTGCAACTATTAATTTTTCATTGCTTTCATTGCAAATCTCTATTTAACATTTTCAGCCACCTCAAAGTTATCTAAAAGAGATCGCTCTTTAGCGATAAGACCGCCTGTTGTTTACCTCTACTTTTAATCTTCATTGATATGTTGTGTTGTGCTCTATTATGTATGGACAAAATATGTATATCGGAAGTCGATAAATGAGAAGTCCCTATGACAGCTCAAAAATGCTAGGAAAATTCCGATGAGTCAATGTCAAGCACAGGAACGTTACTCTTACTTCACTACTTTATGACATGACAGTATGTATAAACTACCGAACAAAAATCGATGTCCCTAAATGCAACCCCAAAGGTTCCAAAATCCACCAATCCAATTCCAGTGGACCCAACTTTCGAAGAGATCGCTTTTTATAATTTTTTTTTTTTATTATTATTATTATTTATTTATTAAAAACAATTGACAAAAACTTATTTCTAAGTACATCGTCCCGCAAAACTGTTTGCATAAGTTTTACTTAAATCTTCTTAGTCTTTTTGTATTATTTTCAGTGAACAGAAAATAACAAGTATTTTGTATTCAAACGATTAATACATGAATTAACAAAAACTAACTTAAACTATTACAAATATAAAATAAAACGAATAAAAGTCTAAAAAAGGCCCTTGTGGCATGGTGCCAAGAACGCTGGCAGCGTTTCCTCGCTGTATGGCGATACTAAGGGGTTGTCTCTGGTTCACTAAGCCTAGTCTAGCTGAGAACCAGTTCACCAAGAAGCTAAGCTAGGCCCGACTTGGGTCGGACTGACTCTACCTGGTATGCGGCGATATAGGGACGGAATAGGGACTATAAATGAATGCTGGCACGATTTTGAATTTGTATCGATATAATGATTTATACTCTTATGTAGGTATGGCTCGCTTGATTGACTCGGTCGGTACCTATTAAATGAAAATTGCTTCACTTTCATTAGTTTATGTCACACCTGGCCATAAAGCGGTAATTACCGCACGCTCCGCGCGCGGGAAATCCCACTTCCTGGCCTGGGGGTGACATAAAATTTTGTACTTAACACGGGCGGTAATACAGAAAGCCTCAGTTCGCATATTTATCGCCCTTGCCTTCGGCTCGGGCGTCAAATACCTGCGTACTGAGACATTCTTTGTTTTACCGCCCTTGTTAAGTAATGTACTATTAGATACTTATTTTTCATATGTACCTACAGCTGGCACGTAATAGTACATTACTTACCAAGGGCGATAAAACAAAGAATGTCTCAGATCGCAGGTGTTTTACGCCCGAGCCGAAGGCAAGGGCGATAAATATGCGATCTGAGGCTTTCTTTATTATCGCCCGTGGTAAGTACAAAATTTTATGTCACCCCCTGGCCAGGAAGTGGGTTTTTTCGCGCGCGGAGCGTGCGATAATGGCCACTTTATGGCCAGGTGTGACATAAAATGTATTAAATTTTCATTCATTTCATATAAATTCCACACCGATTTGATTTCAATATATAACATTACTTAGGGTCGGTTGCACCAAACCGCCTGTAATTGTATACGGTGTTCGTCAGATTCTGACGATTACAGACGGATTTTAACGTCCGTTAAATCAGATGGGTTGCACCAACGCCAAAATCACGAATTGTAATTGTTAATCGGGTTGCCAATTTAAAACCGTGTTCCCAACAAAATAATTTTCGGGTAATTATTTTCCTATATAGCAACCCCGCTTGAAATGTCGCTTTTGTCTATGCTTTCTAACTTTTGTTGTCAAATGTCAAATAATAAACCCGCGATTTTTTTATGACAGCAGGATTTTGTAAAATAAATAATGGGAAAGAACGACAATCGTGCAAGTGTTTGTGATATCAATTATGTTACGTTGTTAGATAAACACAAAATAAACTGTATATCAAGAAAGTTTTCATGGATTTCTTCTATACCCGTAATGCATTGACTCAGGTGTACTTATATGGCAGGCCTCCCAAGATATTCGCAACTCGCAAGTGTCATTGTATATTGATGAGGAAGTTTCCAACATCATGGGCAGTATTGAATAGGCAGCTTTGCTCGTGTATTTCGGGCTTTATTGTCTATTGCTGATACCCGTATGTTTATTCTATATTGTCTATGGTGTGCGATATTGTTTTGTTTCGTGTCGGAATAATGGAAAATAAATTTTCTATAAAATATTAAAGTTCACGGCGTTTTACTTAATTACAGTAGAATATCAATATGGTAGCAGAGCAGTGAAAAACAATTAAAAGTTTCTGGATTGCGATCGACAACCGGGAAGTGTAACTACGATTAAATTGTTGTATTGTACGTAAAAAAATGACGACTGCGGCGTCTCTCCCGATCCTAAATGAAAATGCGAATTTCAGTACTTGGAAGTTTCGAATTAAACTGATATTAGAAGAACGACAATTAAGCCACGTTTTGGAAACACCAGAAGAAAAGCAAACGGAGGAACAATTCAAAAAAGAAGATGCGAAGGCGAAATCTGTGATCGCACAAAGTGTCAGTGACCGATACATAGAAGTAATAAAAAACGGAAAAACAGCAAAAGATATGATTAACCTATTAGAAAACGTATTTGAAAGGAAAAGCGTATTCAATAGATTCCACCTAAAGCGCAAATTAATTACAATGAAATGCAACGAACCACTGCAATCCCACTTAATTAAATTCTGCGGCTTGGTGAATCAATTAAAAGCGATCGACGTGACGATTGACGAAGAAGATCAAATTTGCTATCTTTTGTCATCTTTGCCAAAAGAATATGACCAAGTTATTACGTCTATAGAAACCATGGCAACGGAGAAAAAGCTCAGCTTTGATTTTGTGAAAGGCAGACTCCTAGATGCAGAAACTAAAATAGCTGTCAACGGACAAGAACAGGAAAATGTCTTCAGTTGCTACATATGTGGAAAACACGGTCATAAATCATATGAATGTTATAATAAGGAGCGGACAAGTCAGCGAGGACGGTCAAAGGAACGCGGTCGAGCATTTCAAGGAAATCGTGGTAACCGAGGCAGGTATAGTCGTCAAAGGGGTTACTTTCGACGACAGCAAGCATCAACAGCTGAGGCTGATACAGAAATAGGATTTATAGTCAGTGAAAGTGAGCACAAAGTGTTTAGTGTGACTGATACCAGCGTGATAGGCTTTATTGTGGACTCGGGCTGCACTTCTCATGTTTTGAGTGAGAAATATGAACACTGTATGAGAGACATTAAGATTTTAGACAAAGAAGTGAAAATATTTGTAGCAAATGGGCAGTATGTGACTACAAACAAAACAGGTATGTTGAAAATTAAATACATGGATAAAGTAATAAATATAGAAGCCCTTATAGTAAAAAATATTACTTATAACTTGTTATCAGTAAAAAAGATAGTAGAGGCTGGCTTTAATGTAAATTTCACAAAAGAAAATGTAAACATATTTGACAGAAACACTCATTTAACCGGCATTTGTCAAAATAGGCTGTATGTGATCTCAGCAAAAATATGTACAGTTGAAACATGCAATGTAACTAAGTTGGAGGATGATCTATGGCACAAAAGATTGGGTCATTTAAATAGAAAGGGCCTAAATATCATGAACTTACCCGTTTCTAATAAGATTTGCAGCTCCTGCATGGCCGGCAAGGCAACGAGAAGTCCCTTCAAGCCTGTACCGAAGCCAAGATCAACAGCTATAGGAGAACTACTTCACACGGATATAGCGGGGCCAATAAGGCAAGCAGGTCCAAATGGAGAAAAATATTTTATGACTATCATAGATGATTTTTCCCATTTTTGTGTGGTATACCCAATTACCCACAAATCTCAAGCTACAGAAAAGTTGATGAATTATATTTTAAAACTGGAAACTCAAACAGGAAATAGAGTAAAAAGGATTCGATCAGATAATGGCGGTGAGTATACTGCAAATAATTTAAAGGAATTTTGCAGGCAAAAAGGAATAAGACAAGAATATACTATACCTTATAGCCCTCAGGAAAATGGAGTGGCGGAACGTATGAACAGAAATTTATGTGATAAAACGAGAACAATGTTAGCAGAAACAGGATTACCAAAGCATTTGTGGTGCGAAGCCATTCAATGTGCCGCATATCAACTGAACAGGTCACCATCTTGGGCCATTAACTTTGCAACACCATGTGAAATATATTATGGAAAAAACGATTTGTCGAGAATGAGAGTCTTCGGAGCTAAAGCATGGGCAGTCATCATACCCAAACCAGAAAAATTAAGCAAGAGAGCTATGGAAGTGCGTATGGTAGGATATAATGCAGTAGGATACAGACTTTGGAACCCAGAAAATGACACAATTGTAATATCAAGAGACGTGAAGTTTGACGAGAATGACATACTATTCAAAGACAGAAATGAAGATAATAAAGAAAGAAAAGTTTATGTTCAAGGATATGAAGAGGAAGAAAAAGTGAAGGATATTGAAGAAAATAAAGGACAATTGCGTGATGAAGAATCTGAAGAGGAAGATAAGTTTGATGATCCAATAAGCAGTACAGAAAATGATGACGAAAACAGGAATGAATTATTTAATAGACGGGATGACGAAAACAGAAATATGGAGAAAACTACTAAATTTGGAAGAGCAATAAAACAGCCTACATATCTGAATGATTATGAAATGAACAATATAGTTTACTGTTTATTTACAGACACACCTAACTCATATGAAGAAGCTATAGAAGATGAGGAATGGAAAAGAGCAATAGATAAGGAACTTGAAGCGTTAAAGAAATTAAAAACTTGGGAGGTAACAGAAAAACCTAAAGAAAAGAAGGCTATTGAGACCAAGTGGATATTTAAAGAAAAAGATGATGGCACAAAGAAAGCACGATTGGTTGCAAGAGGTTTTCAAGTTCAGAAAGAAGACAAACTGGATGTCATGTATGCACCAGTTGCAAGAATATCTACAGTAAGAATGGTATTAGCTAAAGCAGTTGAAGAAGACCTACCAATAAGACAACTGGACATACCAACAGCTTTTCTAAATGGAGAAGTAAAATCAGAGATTTACATAAAGGTACCAAATGGACTTAAAACAGAAGAAAACAAAGTAATCAAATTAAAAAGAGCTCTATATGGATTAACGGAATCGCCAAGATGTTGGAATGACAGGATTGACAAATATGCAAAACAAGATGGATTTGAAAGATCACATTATGACTACTGTTTATATAGTAAACCTAATTGCTGGATGTTAATATTTGTGGATGACATAATATTAATTGGAGAAAAGAATAAAATAGAAGAAACTGTTCAAAGTTTGAAACGAGAGTTTAATGCAAAAGACATGGGCGAAATAAATACATTTTTAGGAATGGAAATTGAACGTAAAGATGGAATTTTAAAAATAAATCAGACTAAATTGATTGACAAAATATTGGATAAGTTTAAAATGAAAGACTGCAATGGAGCCAGAACGCCTATGGAAACAAATCTAAAAATAGAAGAACCAGAAAATATATACCTAGACGTGCCATATAGAGAATTGATAGGAAGTCTGATCTACATATCATCTACTACACGACCGGAATTGACATATGCTGTGTCATATTTATCAACATACCTGGACAAGCCAAGCGAACAAACATGGAAGGCCGGCAAAAGAATATTAAGATATTTAAAAGCTACGAAGGATAAAGGATTGATTTTCAGAAAATCGGATGATACCACAGAAATATATCAAGATAGAAGGAAAGAGTTCAGCAATTTGTAGGGAGACCGAGCGTGTAACATTTTGCGTAGGTACTTTGACGTCACGAGCGTAATTTAGTGATGAGAAACATAAGCCGCGCGAAAACGATTCAAAAGGATCGATTAGAAGTATTAGAACTCGGCACCGATTCTTTGCATCGATTTAAAATATCGATAAGAACCGACAGAGGAAACGATTATTATTTTCGACAGAAGAAATGTTTTGACAGAGGAAATGAGTAAGCTCAGAATTTAAATCGAAAAATATAAATGTAGGTAGGGTGATGGCACCAGTTACCGGCACTTTAAGGAGGTTGTGTACTTTCATCAATGATAAAAATAATATGGTTGTACTTAGGCCAAAAATAACTGAATAAAAACGTTAAATATATCTCTGAATAACAACATATTAGCTTTTTGTTGACTGAAGAGATAAGATAAATAAAAACATTCTAATAACCAAAAATATAGGCAATCTCCAGTTATCGGCAGCCAGTCTCCAGTGTTCGGCACCCAGTAATCGGCAGTCTCTAGTATTCGGCACCCAGTAATCGGCACTAGTTTAGTGCAAGTATTTCGAATAGGTACTTTTGTTTTGATGTATTTTACGGAATAGGATAAAAAGTTATCGTTGAATGAAACGAATAAATAAAGAATCGAACTGTAGAAAGTTGCTTAGAGTGTTCTGTTTCTTTATATAACCTAAAAGAAACTTTTAGGTTATAAAATGTATGAAAATGAAAAGTGACAGTGAGAAGTTGAAATGTTCCGAGAGAGCTAGCTTGGAAAGGTAGATAAACAGTAAGCATAGGCTAGAAAGACTACTGTAAAAAAACAAGCTTCTACGTTCAGTAGTTTTGTTAGGACGTTGATTTTTTAAATTGATAATATTAGATTAGTACTGCAGTTAGAATGAAAATCATGCATTTCTCTCACTATCTGTCCTCGTTTTGATATATTGTGAGTCATTGCGTCGGGCAAAATCTATATATCTACGAATAATTTATTAATGGCATATAAGGAATCATTATTATCACCATCTGCCGATTACTGGCGAAAGTGTACTTTCACTAGACCAGTATTCGGCACTATATTTTTTAACAAGAATAAGCTAACATAAAAAATTTCCAATACAACATTATTTGAAGGATATTTATAGCTATACATAACGTAAACAAAAACTCAAACATCTTTCATAGTTATTAAATAATCGACAAATATGTACAGTCACTCTCTTAACTATTTCCTTAAGGATTATTCATTTTTTTCAAAAGCACTGTTTTTCTCATCATTTTTATGTTATCATCTTTAAACAAAACCGCCTGTGTCTATGATATTGTCTTGGATGAGAGTAGAATATACACTGTCTATGGTCCAGTGTTGATTAATTGGAATAATTGTGGGCAGTCCTAATTTTAATCCAACTTGTAAAAAAAATGCCGACTACTGGAGCCTGCCGGTTACTGGTGCCATCACCCTAGGTACCTACCTAATAACCAATAAATTTGTACATATTAGCCGCTCCAGTTATTAACTAAGTACCTATAAACGTGTACCATTTTCAGGGTTCCGTACCCTAAGGGTAAAACGGGACCATATTACTAAGACTCCGCTGTCCGTCCGTTTGTCACCAGACTGTATCTCATGAAAAGTGATAGACAGTTGAAATTTTCACAGATGATGTTTTTCTGATGCATATTAATATAATATGCATAAGAATAAAATAAATATTTAAGGGGGCTCCCATACAAAAGATATAATTTTTATTGCCGTTTTTATAGATAATGGTACGGAACCGTTCGTGCGCGAGTCTGACCTGCACTTGGCCGGTTTTTTATATATTCTTTGATACAGACCATGGAAAAATCAAAGAAGTCCCGCGAGGAAATATTAGAAGCTAAGAGGAAAGCGATTAATAATATTTGTTTTGCACTACGTACATTATATAGCTGCATATAATATAAGAACGTAATTATTATTTCGTCTGTTTTCAAATTCGATTTTAATAATCGAGTAAGAAAATCGCAGTGCACAGCACTATTCTTTAGTTTTGACAGAAAAAATGACTATCGACCTTGAACGTGACTCGACAGTTTGAATAGCTTATTTTTACATTGCTGGTTTTGAACGCACGTCAAGTCTGGCTCGTCAAATTAAAGCCGCAATGGAAAGCTAGCGTTGACACACAATCGCCCGCTACCGTTATGATGAAAATAATAAAATATTTCGTTTTTTAATTATTAACAGATATTTAAGGACAAATTGTACTTACCAATGAAAGGAAATACCTCGATTAACAGCTCCAACTTTCTTGGAAGTGTTTGAACAATTAATTATTGCGCAACGAACCATTTTGTTTTTAAAACCTGGCGTCGCACGCATAACGCGATCGGGAGCACACTGAAGTTTGCGGCGAGCAGTTGTGTCTCCGGGACGTAATTTCGCCACGCGAGGTACATACACTCGTTCCTTCTATCTTGATATATTTCTGTGGATGATACAAAGCTTTATGCTTATTCAGATGCTGACTGGGCAGCAGATCACAAGGACAGAAAAAGTGTCAGCGGATGCATAATATTCTGTGGAAAAAATCCAGTGGCATGGTTTTGTAAGAAACAACATTGTGTATCGCTATCGTCTGCGGAGTCAGAATATATAGCTGCTGCAGCGACTGCACAAGAGCTGATCAACCTACAAGGTATAGCAGAAGACCTCCATAACCTTCGAGGGGGGATATTATTAGTTGATAATAGGTCAGCTATATGTATCGCGAAGAGTTATGAAAACTCAAAGAGAACGAAACACATTGATATAAGGGCCCACTATATAAAAGACCGTGTCATAAATGAAAAAATAGTAATAGAGCATGTTTCTACTAATGCAAATTTTGCAGATGTTATGACAAAAAGTTTATCTAAAGAAAAGATGAATAGTTTAATTTTTAATTTTGTTAATTAAAAAACACGCTAAATAGGCTTTTACCCATAAGGGATCACACTTACTAAAATAATAACTTGTATTCTTTGAAATCTAAATTTATTGTAATGGTTTGAGAAGTAAAGCTGTAATAATAATTAAAAAACATAACATTACAGGTACATGTATAAATGTTTATGTATACATAAATTGGTTACTTATGCAATTCTAATTATTGTTATGGGAAATTAGAATTGAGTGGGGGTATTGAATAGGCAGCTTTGCTCGTGTATGTCGGGCTTTATTGTCTATTGCTGATACCTGTATGTTTATTCTATATTGTCTATGGTGTGCGATATTGTTTTGTTTTGTGTCGGAATAATGGAAAATAAATTTTCTATAAAATATTTTATGTCACACCTTGCCATAAAGCGGCAATTAACGCACTCTCCGCGCGCGGGAAATCCCACTTCCTGGCCAGGGGGTGACATAAAATTTTGTACTTAACACGGGTGGTAATAAAGAAAGCCTCAGATCGCATATTTATCGCCCTTGCCTTCGGCTCGGGCGTCAAATACCTGCGATCTGAGACATTCTTTGTTTTACCGCCCTTGTTAAGTAATGTACTAAAAGTTCACGGCGTTTTACTTAATTACAGTAGAATATCAATAGGCAGGTCCCTAAATATGATGAGGTAAGTTATCCCTTCTAATTCCCTAGAAAAACTTAACCTAACCTTCAAAATTTGCTACTAAACTTTTTGTAGAAAGAAACCTTTTTCTTGTCAATGTTTATTTTGATCTTTTACCATCACCATTAACCTACAGTAGATTATAATATAATAGAACAAAACAATATCTACTTGGTTAATACATATTTCCTATTTCTAAAATAAACTTGTTATTTTTTCAGGGCTTATAATGGAAGTTCTTCATCAGTTGGATATAGCTGTGAAAGTGAAATATCTATGTGATCCAAGCATTCCAACAAATGAAAATGGAAGAAGGCATACAAGCCATCATCTCCCAAGCCCCAGGAGATCTCCGGGCACATAGCAAACAATGCCTTGGTTTTTCGCCGGGAGAAGCCGGGAAAAATAGTTACCAGAAAAATTTAATACACACACTTCTTTTCAATTTCATTAAAAGTAATTTATACCTACTGTGCTGTTTTTATTTTCAATTGGATTTAGATAATTAATAAAATTCTTACATTATGTTACAGGCAATCTGTATAATTGAAAGCAACTTAAGAAAAACTGATGCATATTAATAAATAGTGTTTATTTCATACTTGTTGTTATAATTACCTAAGATTTGTATAGTACAGTCGACCAATTTGATTTCTAGGCCACTTCGTACCTATGAAATGGCATTCGTGCGTATGAAAGCCGCTAGAGTTCTCATACCAATGTCACTGTGACAAGGTACGAAGTGGCCCAGAAATCAAATTGGTTGACCGAACATGCTAGTCTGGCAATGTGTAAAGAAAGTTATATTTTACACACATGAACCATATAAAAAGATTTCATGTATTCTTTACAATAAATTTCCTAGGTATTGTTCAATATACTGAATGATTGAGATAATTGATACATATAGAATAGACCTGAGCCGAGGTGTCTAGCAGCTTTTAGTATTAAAATTCTGATCACCGACAAAACAAAATGCCAATATACACAATCCACAATTACCTGCGACAGGTAAGTAGGTACTATACTTAAGTTAAGACCAATTTAAATCTTCGTTATTCTATTGGTATAATGGTATAAAAAGTATCCTATATCCAGGCTAATAAATTCATTGTATACCAAGTTTTATGAAGTCTATGGCAAGATTCATGTGACCTAGGCTACTAACTAATCATATATTTGCAAATTGTACTTTCTTTTATACTTTTGACAGGCTAGATTCTAGCAATAGTTTGAAAGTAAAGTTATTATAGCTAGTAGAAGAGCAGGCCCCTATACCACAAAACTTTACAAGTCCACAATTCAACAAAATTTGACAATTTCCCATAGAAAAAGTTATCAAATTTGTCGAATTGTATGCTTATAAACTTGTGTGGTACTTGGCCCCAGATCAAATATGATTTAATTACTTTATAGGTACCTACAGTAAACAATAAAACAACACAAGTAACAGTTTAATAATTATAATATACTGTTCATGTATAAACATAACATGTCACACACTCTCACTACACAATGTTTATTACATTTTAGGCGTTCTTATCTTATAACTGTTCACCACTGTGAATGTTTATAACTTTACTTGTTTCTTGTTATGTTGATGTGACACCTGGTAGGTTAGGTTAGGTTTTTTGTATGAAGTTCGATACACGACGAAAATATACACAACAATGGGGTGATTGGAGTAGGTTTCCATAATAAATTTAGTCAATTTTAAGCCACTCTTTATTGTTATTGTGTTCGTTTTGTTTCATGCTGTCTGATATTTCTCGATGTTTTGGCAGGTTTATATTATTCATGTTATAAGGCATGTAAGATATGAAACAGTCTGTTCTTTGTCTAGGATATCTGTACTAAATTCATATCGTCGTTAATAACTACTAACTGGCTTTGATTCACAGCACAAAAGTTTGTACAACTTTCGAAGTTCCGACCTATTGACACTTGACTGAAGTTAATTACCTAGGCATAAATCAGGTTATAGAAATGCGTTCCGATATTTCCCGTGAATTGCTGTAAAGTACACCGTCTTTATTTTTGTATGTTTTAACATAAATTGGTAAGAAACTCATGTTTTTCTATTAAATATGATACTAGGCCGCCATTTTTAACGATTACATTTGACGGTAACAGGCGGTCGGACCACTGGTTAACGTGATCGTCAGAATTTAACGGACGTCAAGGTTACGAACGGATGGAGCAACGCAAAAATCGAGTTAACGTACGTCAGCGCCATATTTGACGATGACCGGCCTGTGTTCGTATGTTGGTGCAACCGACCCTTAGTTTTATAATATTATTACCCCTTTTTTAGATGATCAAACGAACTTACCATAAGTGAAGTTCGATCTTAATTATCTTGTCTTCGTCGAAGAGATTTAAGATGATCATATTTGACTAATGTAGTTGTGTCCAGCAACTTGCGAACCTACCCGCACTAGTATTTTAGCGCTGAAGGAGGGTAAAAAAGAAAAAACTTCCCCCGCCCTCAACGCCACCTGTCATAGGACCTGCCGTTGGTACTGAGCTCATTCTTTTCAGAGTCGATAGCTTCGCAAGCATTGATTTTACAGGGTTTCAGAATAGGGATGGGAGGGATCTTAAATCTCTTCGACGAAGACAAGATAATTAAGATCGAACTTCACTTATGGTAAGTTCGTTTGATCATCTAATTATCTTGTCTTCGTCTCTTAGATTTAAGATGATCATATTTGACTAATGTAGATGTTTAGAGAGTTATAAATCAATGCTGCGAAATCATAGGTAAATAATTGTAAATAATAAACACAAGTATGTAATAATCGAACTGGTTTTTTATTTTTATTGACAACATTAATCACTTAAGAACTATTGGCAAGTGGTCTATTATAGAAATTAGCAAAAACAGCTGACTGGTCAGACCAGCCAGCTGCTCTTCTAATCACCTCTACACTCACACCAGCTCGCGAAGCCGCGGAGGTAGTGGCATGACGCGTCGAATGAGCGCCAAAAATTGTGGTGTCAATGCCACATTCCTGAAGGACCTGTTTTATCCACCGACCAATGGTTTGGGATGAAGCAGGTCTGTATGGTTTCCTATGCGTAAGTATGAGCTGGTCTTTTGCATTTGATCTATAAATCGCGGTAGCTTTGATGTATGCTTGTAAAGTAGCAGCCGGGCAAATATTTGGCCTTTGATTAAAAAATGGTAGTTCTATTAGGGGCTGTGCTCGCCCAATCCTAGATGTTTTAATCAAATCAGTTATAATAATGACAATCTTATCATTGTGAATCGTAATATTTGAAGTTCTTATTAACGACAACGTTTGAATCCTTTGAGCAGTAGACAAAGCGAGAAGCATGACAAGTTTTTTACTCAACTTCTCTAAATTTAAGACAGAGTTATTGGGCGAGAAACTATCTAGATAATCTAATACTATACTAGGGTTTCATGTTACATTGTAACGAGGAAAAGATGGTTTTAATTTAAAAATCCCTCTAAAAAATCTTTTCACACTTTCATCATGCCCAATATCATTTAATGATATCAATGAAATTGCCGATCTATGGTTATTTAATGTGCCATAACAAGATCCAGTTTGAAAACACTTAGAAAGAAAATCTAACAAAGATCTAATTTTAACATTATAAAAATCTACGTTCTGTTCTTCACAATATTTCCACCAAAGCTTGAGACTAGAGGAGTACTGAGATTTAGTGCTTTGTGTAATAGACGAAAGCATAACATTTAAAGCCGATTCTGTTACTCCCTTTTTTATAAAACCTTCCCTGATAACACGCTCGCTGCCAGGGTAAGATGTCGGTGCAGCGGGTGGGTTGATCTGAAAACAGATGATAGGAGATCTTTGTTTGGAGAAAAAAACAAAACTTCACCCATACTTAATCTCTTAAAAAGGGGGTACCAGGGCTGAGACGGCCAATAAGGAACGACAACTATACCAGTCGCGTTATCAGCGATAATTTTATTTAATGTTTTTAATATAAGTGCAAAAGGTGGGAACGCATAGAAGAAAAAACTTCCCAATTAATAGTAAATGCGTCAATATTGTACGCATATGGGTCTTTTCGCCAGGATATATATTTAGGACATTTAGCGTTAATGCGCGAAGCAAAAAGATCAATGTCTGGTTGACCAAATTTCCGAATAATCTTGATAAAAGCTTCGTTTTGTAATTCCCATTCACCGTCAATATTAATCTTCCTGGATTCGCTATCTGCTTCAACGTTCAAGGAAGATTTAATATACGAGGCAAAGATAAAAATTCTCCTACTTTCACACCACTTCCATATCATATTAGCCACATAATTAAGGTGTGGTTATTGAACTCCACCCATCCTGTTGATATACGATATGGCGGTGGTATTATCAACGCGTAGAAGTATAGAACAATCAGTTTTATCCCGGGCGAATGATTTTAAACCAAAGTAAGCTGCTAACAATTCCAGGTAGTTAATATGATTTTTACTTTCGGCGTCCGTCCATAGACCCCGGTCTTATCGCCGTTTGACGCAGCTCCCCACCCGGTTGTGGACGAGTCGGTAAAAATTTCTTGTACATAATTATATTTCTGAATAGGGTTTACTGATGTCAAAGACCAAGCTTGCCACCAAAGTAAATCATCACGTACGCAATCTGGAATTGTCATAACTTTGTCGTAATTATCATTAAATTTAAGTAATGCTAAATATCTGGCTCTCTCCATGGACTTTGTGTAAAGCCAACCGTACGCGATCGCCGGGCAAGCCGCTGTGAGCGTACCTAAGAAACTTGCAAATTCACGGATCCGTATACGTTTCGTATTTAACATTTTATTTGTGCGATCCAAAATATTATTTCGCTTTGTTTCTGGTAACTTAAGACACATCAATTTTGAATCTAAAACAAAACCTAAATATTTGCATTCTGTTTGAGGAGTTAAATTACTTTTCTTGTAATTAATAATGAAACCTAATCTTTCTAAACAATGTATAGTACTTTTAATATTATTTAGACACTCATCTTTCGTGTTTCCTATACATAGCATGTCATCGAGATATCTCACAGACTGAAAACCTGAAGATCTTAAGTGTGCTACCACCGGCTGTAATATTTTCGTGAATATAAATGGAGCTGAAGCTAGCCCATATGGGAGAGCCATAAATTCATATAAAGTATCATTAAAACAGAACCGTAGAAACTTTCTATGTGACTCGTGAATAGGTAGTAACAAATAAGCTTCCTTCAAATCAATATTTGCCATATAACAACCTTGAGTAACAAGCTTGGTTGCCGTTCTGATATCTTCCATTTTAAAGTGTTCAGTGTAAACGTATTTATTAAATTTTTTGAGGTTCAAAATAAACCTCACACCTCCGTCACTTTTTGGTACTAGGAAGATATCAGATAGTAGAATTCAAGCGGGACTATGGGACTATTAAAATTCAAGCGGTTAGTTCAAACCCACCTATTGGAAATACAAGGCGTTTAATTCTCCCTCTTAAAGCCGGCCACACACAGTACAGCATACGCATTCAGGCACATTCCCGCACATTACACGTATATTCAGACACACACACACACACACACACATACACACACACACACACACACACACGCACGCACGCACACACACACACACACACACACACACACACACAGAGAGAGAGAGAGATATTTATATATTTTGTGAACTTTTTTTTTTTTGTCTCTTTACTCCCTTTTTTTCTTTTCTTTTCTGCACCTAAGCACAGACGTACCAAATTCAATTCAATTCGTTTATTTATAATATTAGTTTGCGACCTTCCTGGTATTTATTTTAAGTTATAGTTTTAGTTTCTGGGACCAGACTGAAAACCAGCGCTGGGCACTCCTGCCCAGCACACGCTGAGCCTGGGACCCATTGCCTCACCTTATTCTAATAAGTAGTTTAGTTTAATTTGATTAATCATTTAGTTTAATTTTTTACCACTGTTTGTCGATTGTTTTGATTTGTATTTGTTAGGTTAAGGTTTTATAGGCAATAAATGTTTTTTCACTTTCACTTTCACTTCACTTTCTAGAAGAGCCGGTGACACTGAACCTAGTATGATAAGATTCCCAGATGGCATATATATAATTAGGTGCATCATTAGTCGGGGAACACGAAACGGCGATGCTGCAATGCGAAAAACCTGGCGAAGCCATTGAAAATTAAAATTGAAAAATGATGAAAAATCCGGTTTCTAGTATGATAAGATTCCCAAGTTTCGTTTGTTCCTCGAAACAGGGGAGGGGTAGGACTATACGATAGTGCAGTGCTGCAAGCCCTCCTGGCTGGCCTTGTCAGTGGCAGCAGTATGATAAGCAACCACTTTTCTGAGGTATCTAGTATGATCGGATTCCTGAAAAAAACAGGGCTCATCTGAAAGATCAGCACTTTCTGTGTAAGAAAAACCACTGCTGCATTTTCCAAACAGTGGAGAAGGTGGTTGCTGCAGCGATTAAAGGAGCCGACAACACTGAACCTATTTCGATAGATTCCCAGATGATATATATATAATTAGTCGCGGCATTAATGGGGGTACACGAAATGGCGATGCTGCAAAGCAAATGAGCAGGCAAACCTATTAAAAATCAAAGGAGAATGGGCAAAATGTACCATCGGTGTATACAGTTGAGACATACCTCGTTTGAAAGGTCTTAATCGTGGTAGTATTTCATTGTATGGCACCAATGTTCGACAGCATGCAGGGGCCGAGCAATTGACAAAAGTATGTAAGACATAAAAACGTTAATTATACAAAATGCAAAGAATATAATCAAATGTTACGTGTCTCATGCGAAGGATAATGGTATTTGAGCCACGTAAGGCTGCCGATAGCAGTGCTGAAATGTTTACAGAACTAGAATTAAGTAACGCAAGATACGTGTGAAAGAAAAAATAGCTACTCCTCAAAGATGCCTACGTGTATACACTAGCGACTTATATTACGTTAAAGGCTATAAGGTATGCTCTTTTTTGATATATACAACTTCGAGCCTACGCGTGCAGGGATTAGATCATATGGAGTTTTAAGATTTAACTCTCAATTAACTCTACGTTAATTGAGTGTAATAACTTATTCTACTTGACACTAGATGTCTATAGTTGTATACTTTTTTCATGATTTATAGTATTAGCAACAAACGGATAATCCGGTGATGTATCCCTACCATTAAGAGGCGGGATTACTTTTTTAAGAATAATCTGACAGGTTACGTCTATCAAACTATATGTTTAAACTTGTGTCAAACCATAAGAAAATATGAATGTCATCGGGTTTTTCAAGGAACTAGAAAATTGAATTGTGTATTAAATAATAAATAACAATTTTGCGTCGGGGGTTAAAAAGTAAAAGAAGAGAGAGGAAAAGAGTCTACGTGTTGAGTAATTCAAAGTACATTTCGTAAGTAATCATAATTAATCTTTTTATAAATCTTTTTACTTGCGCGCGCGAGTCCAGATAAAGTTTGCGAAACCGAAGCCAGAACAGCTGATCGAAGCTGTTATGTAAGGTCTTGGGGCCAAAATTTCGCACACGACGTCTATCATCATCATCATATCAGCCGAAAGACGCCCACTGCTGGACCCACCCACGCTGCACCTTCCAGTTCAGTTCGTGGTCGCCACTGGAGAACCTTTCGGCCCCAACGGCCATCAGTTCTACGTGCAATGACGTCTATGAGTCGGGCATATTCGAAATGAGATATTTATTCAAACAAGCTTACTTCCTGCCTGGTGGTAAGCTGAAGACAGGATGCAAGTGACTTCAGAAGAATCAAGAGCATCCGACCTTTTTTTGAATTGGGAATTTCTTGTTTTGAGACCTCGGCATCTCGGACAGGCATCTCACTTTAAACACAGCGCATACTACCACAATAAGTTTCTTGTAAAGTCGGAGTTTAGCTGCCTACTATTATTTGATAAGTTAAGAAACAGACGAGATTATAATATGTACCAGATGTACCTATGTATGGTGTGTATGTATGTATAATCTATGCTTGCACTTTTATGCAACCTAACAGCCTGCCTCATGGTCAGCTGACGCCGCCGCCGTTTTGGAAGCGTGATGCGTCTGCAGAAGAATCACGAGCGTGTCGCCCACCCATTGTTGATTTGAGGATTCTGTGTTGTTAGTTCGATATTAATGTAGGACTCTCACTTTCAGCACAGCGCATCCCCAGATATGTGATGACTTTACCACTAAAAACCTGCAGGTTTTCTTCTAACAAAACCAATGTTTGACAGTTAATCACGGCATGATACGAGCTCTTCCATTCTTAGCGCGATAAATCTGGACACCACATAGTCTGTATTTTCTACCCAACTGCGGCAGAAGGCCTGTTATATTTTTCGAGCGAGTGGATGTAGGTATGTTTAATGTAGGTATGTATGAATGTATGTCTATTTCTTTGGCATACTTATGCAGCTTCACCTTTTTAACGTCATGTGAAATAAAAAAGCTGCGATGGAAATGTTAAACGCGAAGTTGAACCCTATAATGCATGCATGTAGATTGATATCGCATTGCACTCCGTCATAGATATATCCGTCGTTGGTACGATATGATGAACTCGAACATGCGAGATATCTTAAAACTCTTCTTAATCGTGTATATCAATAAAAACATATTAAGTACGAAGCGCTGATCGATTATTTTATCGATAAAATAGACTATGTTTTGCATCAATGATTATGTGGTTTTCATGAACACGGACATAATTTTCTGGGGCAGGCTGTAATGTAGGTATAGATTAATGTATGCCTCGTTTGTAAACCTACAGCCATATTCCATTTTCAGATGTTGTTGGATGATTACCTATTTCGGAAATCATAGAAGTGTACAATATTTAGTTTTATTTTTGAGTAAGTTGCGTTTGCGAGCCTTGGTAGAAGGTAGGACAACATAGTTATAATAACTACTTACTTTTTAGGGTTCCGTAGTAAACAAGGAACCCTTATAGTTTCGCCATGTCCGTCCGTCCGTCCGTCTGTCCCCCGTTTTTCTCAGTAACCGTTAGTACTAGAAAGCTGTAATTTGGTATGAGTATACATATCAATGACGCCGGCAAAACAGTACAATAAAATCTTGAAAAAAATTTTTTTAGGGTATCTCCCCTACATGTAAATCGGTGGTGCAATTTTTTTTTCTTCCATACCCCATCGTGTGGGATATCGTTGGATAGCTCTTTTAATATTATAAGGTATCTAAAAGCATTTTTTGATTAAAGAATTGGTTGGCGTGATATTAAGCTTTGAAATGATAATTTTTGTTATGGTCAAGTGTCCCCCCCCCCCCCCTGCCAGCTAAACGGTGGCTACCAGGCATGTGAAAAAAAACATGGTAATAGTACGAGTATATACGATGAATTTAAAAGGAAAACCATCACAGCTAAGTAGACATTAGTAGCTAAGGAGTAATAGTCGAACTTCACAAATGTACTTTGCAAAAGCAAACTTTCGTACAATTTCCATTGATACCTTAGATAATGTTGTTAATTCTGTCAATTTTCTCCTAGACAGACCCAAAAAATCCTGCTCTTAAAATTCCGGGGTGATGGCAAGCTCGCCACCGACCCGTTATCCTTTTTTTTTAACCGTCTTCAAGATTTCAAAAGAGGAGGTTGTGTCAATTCGGTTGTATGTTTTTTTAAATGTTTTTTACTCCATAACTCCGTCATGTCTGAACCGATTTTGAAAATTCTTTTTTGATTGTAAGTATATATATATATATATATATATATATAATACATAAACAAAGATTGGGTATAAAAGTAAATTAATCTAAACTAAATTAAAACTAGACTAAGCTAACTTAAACTAAATATGCTAAAAAAGGGAATCAAAATTAGGCCCCTTTGGAATGGTTCCCATCACGCAGGCAGCATTCCCGCGCTGGATGCGATGGATATATATATCCAAGTTGGTCCCGTTTTTGTCAAAACGCAGTTCTGATGATGAGATCCAGGATAAGGAATCGAGGGAACTCCTCAAATCAAATGTAATAGGTAATAAGAATGTATTGGAGTAAGCTGTGGTTACCTTTAATTAGATAAGCATCAGCCCCTAATGTAAACTAGATATAAGAGCATGTTTGATGTATTATCTGTTGGTAATCCTTAATAAATAAATAAATAAATCTTAAAGGCAAACATATAGCGATTTTTGTGTTTTTATCAACAAATCAAGCATGTTCATACAAAAATGTGACATTTGATAAAATGGAACTGCTGATGATGATCAGACACAGATAACCCCACACTAGATACCGCATATGAACGATTTAGTTCGATTCAAAAGTCACCAAAGTTAGCGGTAGGTGCGGGCTGCGGGGAGGTCGGCAACAGCGCTGCGATTGGCCGTTTCAAAATGCGCGCGGCTGTGGCGCACCTTCGCCGCAAAATGGCGCGCGGGCTAGTGATGAGACACGGTTGTTGATTACCGGTTTTTACTAGCACCCCAATTTATTCTAGGTAAATTATTTTACATGGCGTGTATACTTTATCTATTGAATTAACTATAATAATATCTTCTAGGCATGTTTACAACCTTTACTATTGTATAAAATTTAGATTTGAAACAATTTCATTTTGATCATGTATATGCGCTGTATATAAATAAATAAAAATCGTTTATTTCCGATCAAATGTTGATCCATACATATTATTCAAAAAAACCCAATTACAGTTTCTCCATCTCTAACCAACTCCGAGATCCCTTATACTTCTTCGAAGTCCAGCAGTGGGTCAACTACGTGTCACTAGTCCTAATTGCCCACAAGACGATTCGAAAAAACCCAATTCCAGTTACTCCATCTCTAACCAACTCCGAGATCCCTTATACTTCTTCAAAGTCCAGCAGTGGGTCAACTACTTGTCACTAGTCCTAATTGCCCACCAAGACGATACGAAAAAACCCAATTGCAGTTACTCCATCCCAAACCGACTCCGAGATCCCTTATACTTCATTGAAGTCCAGCAGTGCGTCAACTACGTGTCACTAGCCCTGATTGTCCTCCAATACGATTCGAAAAAACCCAATTGCAGTTACTCCATGTCTAACCAACTCCGCTCCGAGATCCCTTATCGAAGTCTAGCAGCGGGTCAACAACGTGCACTTCACTAGTGCTGATTGCCCACCAAGACAATACGAAAAAAAACCTAATTGCAATGGGTTTATCTCTAAATCCCTTACACTTCTTCTAAATTCAGTATTGGGGCCTTCTCGTGTCACTAGTCCTAATTGCTGAAAGAAATCCACCAGCACTTATTATGTTACTACTATATAAACTTCATAATAAAATAAGACAACAACAAAACTACAATGAGAACAAACTAACTAAATATTCTATCCCATACAACCATACAACTACACTGATTTGTTTAGCGTATAAAGTAAAACGAGATAAAAAACACTACACTATTACCATCTGCCACCTCCGAACGACGAACCTCTACAATGATTCATATACCTAGTAAAATAATATTGTCTACGTAAATACTGACATTCAATATCAAAAAATAAAACTAATCAATAATGTTTACCGATAAATTTTTAATATTTATTAAAATCATGTGATATATTAAATACGGATGAACCGATAATTAAATGAAATCGGAACCGAACATCACTGGCACAGCACTAGCCCGCGCACGTGCTGTTAGAAAGAGAAAGTATATTGGCATTTGAGTTAGTTGGAAAGGAACAAGCACACTTCACTACGCCTTATAAGCCGGCCCGGCCAGTGTAAAATGATCTCCGCCGGGCGGAATAAAATGTGTATTTGTATTAATTTAACTTACCTATGATATGTAATTCCGCCTTTCTTTAGATTTGTTGTTCGGGAATCGTTCCCACACCACTTTACCGAACAAAAACCCATGCTTACGGTTAGTCGAAACCAACTTTAAGTATTTTTTGTGCCACGTACGTATAGGTCATGAACCTGGACGAGACTGACTGAGCGGCGTGAGGCGGGGCAGTATATTAAGCGCAGCTTCGCCCAAGTGTGGCGCGAGCGCGTCGCCCTAGAAGCTCTATCTAGTGGGGGTTATCTGTGTGATCAGAACAAAACTCTTCAACGACGAAAAGTTCACGTTTGGCGATTTGACCTCCTAGGTAGTTGTATTTGTTAAGAAAGTTATATTTTCACGACTAATTTTTGTCATGCTCGAGTTTTGATGATGGGATCCATGAGGAATCGAGGGAACTCCTCAAATGTGAACGGCACACAAATAGTGAATTAGTGATTTTAGTATTTTCATCAACGTATCAAGCATTTTCATTCAATAAAGTGACATTTGATGAAGTGGAGCTGCTGATGATAATCAGAACGGAACGCTTCCCCGACGCATAGTTTACGTTTGGCGAATTGTCCTCTTTGCTGTGTTTGTTAAGCAAGATAGATTTTCAAGACAATCATTTGTCAAGCTCCAGTTCTGATGATGGGATCCATGTCGAATCGATGGAACTCCTCAAATGTTTAAGGCATACATATAGTGATTTTAGTATTTTCATAAACAAATCAAGCATTTATATTTAAATAAGTGACATTTGATGAAGTGGAACTGCTTATGAAGATCAGAATGGAACTCTTCAACGACGTGTAGTTCACGTTTGGCGATTTGTTGTCTTCGTTATGTTCGTCAAGCAAGCTAGGTTTTCAAGACACATTTTTGTCAAGCTTGAGATCTGATGGTGGATTCCATGAGGATACTTACTCTTCTACCTTTATAAACATACCTACTTATAGCCATTTTCATTTCATTGTATGGAATCTAAGAATGTACCATCTAAATCTTTCACCGGCCTCCCCCATTGAAGTCGGTTTTTTTTCTTATAAATTATGTGGATGCACTGACTGTTGGTTATTTGATCATTGTTTATTATTTATGTGTATTGACAAAAGAAAAGATGTACATGCACCTGAAGTCACAATATACATATTTTAAATTTTGTTATTGATGTTTTACCTAATTGGATGTTTATAAATTGGTTCTAAAAACGGTCACAATAAAGAGTAACTTTCTGTGAATCTAGAGTGCTAAACAACATGACCGTCATGTAGGCTAATAATTTTATATCACAAAATACACATGGAGGTAACAATAACAAGAGACTCTAGAAATGCCAAAAACAACATCGATCTTATACAGCGATTATTATTTAAGTACAATAGTCATACCTATGTCATTAACAGTTTTTACGCAGAGATTGCTTAACATAATCTATATGTACATAGAAACTATCCAAGACTCAGGAGCTATTTGTCCTAACCGGGATTCGAACACGGAACCACAGAATAGTATAATAGTATTACATACAGAACGGACACGAACCCCCCGCACCGAGGTGAGTTACCTCGTCCCTGAGAGCCGCCTGGTTACGATCGGGTGCTCTCGCGCCTCGCGATTCGTCCGCGCAAACAATTGACGCGTGTACCGACAGTGCACGCACACATACCCACAGCGCTCACGATCCTTCGCGTGTCACAGGTGTGACTGAACCAACATTTTTGTAGTTAGGATCACTTTTATATACATAATAAGATTAATAAGCATTGGGCTAAAGATTTTAAGTGATTAGTTCTTTCAGTTTTGGCTGTTCGCTGAATCAGTGGCGACGATGGCGGAAATAGGTACACAAGATTTTACAGATTGTGACTGACATTATGAAGAAGTTTTGAATTAATGATATTGTTCAGCATCCAGATTTGCTCAACTATTATCACGATACTACGATACACGAAAAAAAATTTGTGGTACGTATTGCGGTATGAGTGTATTACCATGTATATTTTTTAACCTCACTGTGTCTCAATAAAGCGACAGGATTGCGCGGTTGGAGTTGTCTGGGGGAAAATCCAAGGGTTCTATCGATGCTCTCGACTGTATTAGACTATCAAGCGCGTTGCCGACCCTTTGTTGATTTAAGGATTCCCAGTGTTGGCTGTGAACTAGCTCAATACTAATGTATTTTCAACACAGAACATGCTCGGGTGATCTGTCGAGGAACACAACACCAGAACGCTACCTAAAGAGCAAGTACTAGTTAATGTTATTAGGTACAGTCAACTAATTTGATTTCTAGGCCACTTCGTACCTTATTACAGTGAAAATCAATATGAAAGCCGCTAGAGATCTTATATGAATGTCACTGTGACAAGGTACGAAGTGGCCCAGAAATCAAATTGGTTGACCGTACTCTATGGCTGCGGTATTCCGAAAAGTGGAAGTACTTCCACAATTGGATGTTCCGGTGTGTCCTACATCTCTTGCCATAAACTTGGCCTTGCCAGAAAACCTACTCCATTATAATACGTATGTTTGTATGCTGTTTTTGTTTTATTGACTGGTTTTTAAATATGTAGGTAACGATGAAGGGGCGTTAACGGTGGTGGGTGGGTTGATCAATTTTTATTCGGGGCTTATTCATGACCGCGTGGAGCGCGAGTGGTACTTACTGTTAATTTATATATATATGTTTGGTTTGTAATTATTGTATGCCATGGTGGTTACAAACGCGTTACCATAACTAAATTATATTTTTTTGATCTTCCACAGACGAGTACTTTCATTATTTTTCGTAAATATTTAGCTATAGTAATTAAGCCAATCATTTTATCAAAGCAAACTTTGCGAATTTGTCTGTAACTATTTAGGATAATATAGCCGTAGTTTTGAAAAAAAAAATCCAATAAGGGGTAACTGCGTTTTTTTTCTATCGAGTGTAATTCATCAGGTCATGTAATGTAACTGACTGCGATTTTGACTAAACCATATCCTTATGTAACACATATATTTTTTTAGAATTTAAGACACTATATTCTATGTCTAAGATGGTTTTAAAAGATGTCTACTATATTCTATGTCTAAGATGGTTTAGAAGATGGTTTCAACGGAATCTGAGGTGTCAGTAGAATCGAGCTACTGGGAGTTTAGTGGCTAGTTCACTAAACCTAGCCAAGCTGAAAAGAGTCCAGCAAGAAACTTGGCTAGGCCCGACCTGGTTCGGACTAACTCATTGCAGTGAGGGTGCATTGAAAATGATAGCATTATTTATTTATTTATTTAGTCGTATGGCAAGGTATAAAGATATAAGATATAGTTAAAGTTTGTGATAAAGTTTATTTATTATCATTATTTATTTAAGATATAAAGATCACAAATGCAACTCCAGAGCATTAATTCACCCGAGGGCTTCGTCGTTCAAGAAGTTGATATCACAATGACAACGACTGCATTGGAACTTTTGAAGAGGCTGTTTACACGTTGATTTATTCATGTAACCATAATATTTATATGTACCTACATAGATATAGGTATCTTATGATCATGCTCTTGCAAGGCAATGGCCTGAGCCTACCGGAACAGAAGCAGAAGTGCAGAAGCCTGTAGTCTTAATTACCTATGTAGTTTAATATTATTATGGTAAACCGGCAACTGTTTGCCTGTGAATAAGGGACATTTAGTTATGTTATTCATAACTCCATTATGGATTCCTTTATAAGTAGATAAAACGTATGTAAACCGTAATTAGAAATTCAGTTGCCTACAATATTTTGATAAGTTAAGAAATAGGCGAGATAATAATGTGTTTATGGTATGTCAGTCTAATGTATGATTGTACTGGTTTTTATACAATGACGGTGGTAAACAAACTGTCGGCCCACCTGATGTTAACCAGACACGACATCATAGCCGCCTGCGACTGCAATACAAGTAAAGCGTTGACGACCCATTATTGATTTTTACTTGACTCCGCAGTCGGGGTCCAAAGGGTTGTGTTTTTCGAGAATATGTTTGCATGAATGTATGTTTGTGTATTTCTTTAGCACGCTTTGCAACTTAAACGTTGAAATATCGAAACTTATATGCATAAAGACAATCACCAATATATGATCAATATGATTAATCTTATTGATCAATTTTATTCGGGTTTCATCAACATATAAATAGTTTAAGATATAGGTATAGTGTTGAGTTTTTCTGTTTTAGCTTGTGTGAATGCCAGAATCCAGTCAGGGTTCTATATATACAGGTTGTATGCTGTATTAGTTTCATCAAACAAAATTCAAAAAATCAATAATTTATTTCGGAAATGTCCATATCCCAACAACATCCTAAAAGCATTATTATATTGGATGCGTAGAGCGAGCGGTTATTACTGAGTACGTATTCTTTACTTGGCCAATGGTACCCTTTATTTGGGGGACTTTTTATACCGCGACGGTGTAAGACGCATACGGCCTGGTCTGCCTGATGATAAGCAGGCACCATAGCGAGCACATTGATGGTTGCGACTATACAGAGTTTACGTTGCCTAACCTTTATCGATTTGAGGATTCGTTGTGATAACAAATAGATATTAATATTAGATCTCTCAACACAGCGCATTCTCGGGACATCTGTTGCCCTTATGGTATATTCGTCATCACCAGGATTCGTCATAACATAACAGAGCCTTATAAAACAGGCAGTGTTGTTATTTTATGTAGGTAATTGATTTGAAGATTCGTTGTGATAAAAGCTAAGAGTGAAAACAAGTCCCTCAAACTACACAACACACAACGCATCTCCAGCAGTATTCAGAAGGTCCCCGTCAACCATTATTCTAACACCACATATACCTACAGAGTTGTTCCTATCTAACATAGTCGTCTCCTCCAAATGTAATCGGGATGACATTCTACCTGTGCCCTAGCTAGAGTAGGGTAGATATTATCGGACATCCCGCGCATTTTTCCATTCTTGTATTTGTATGGCCCTCTGTTAATCCAACTATACGTTGTTCAATAAGTGAAAACCAATCCATCAAACTACACGACACATCTCCAGTTTTCAAAGGCTCTGCCAACCATTCTTCCAGCAACGCATACCTGCAGAGTAGTTCTGTGGTAGTTCCTATCTAAAAAAAGTCTCGTTTTTCATTCTTGCATTGATATAGCCTCTCTGTAAACTTAACTATACGTTGTTACACAAGTACTTACCTAGCTTGAAGCAGATTACTGAATACTACTTTAATATTTAATAGAAATTGGTTTTTCAGGTACTTAATCAAGCCATACATTTTATAAGGACAGTTACTATAAGCAAGAACAATAAAAGAACCGTCCAAGTGTGTACATGTCGTGCCCGGGCCACGTAGGGTTTCGCTGGGCGGCCGGGGCTGGCACAAACGGGTTCCTGGATCGAATATGTTTTTTTAAACCTCACAATAAATACTTTTGATGACAAAGGATCTACCATCCATCGTAACTTCATTTGATGGGTTATTTATTTTTATTATTTTATATTTATTTTTTTACTGTATATTTTTAGTGCCAGTCCGGAATTATACTTTTAACAAGAACATTTTTTTGTTCCTTAAAGGTCATCTTCAGTATGATGTGTAATAAATAAAGATGTCATTTACACTGTCACTTTCTCACATATCAGACGAGCGCGTTTAAAGGGTAAATTACTAAATTAGCATGCGTTATGAATGCATAATGATAATGCATTCGAATATGTAAGCACGTCAAAAAAAATTCACACCTACTTTTCTCCCCTTTTTCTCTAGTACCTAGTTTTATTTTAGCACCTCCGATGCAACCTTTTTTTTTTCAGCGGCAAATAGTACGTTGTTCGCAGCAAAGCTGGATTCATACTATTCTGACGTGTTGTGGACGCGCCAGGATGATCAGTTTCATTTATTTAATTAGTATGGCTCATCACACGTATGTGATGCGCTCAAATGTGATGGCTTACGTTGTGACACGACAGAAGCGAATCCGATTCGCATTATAACTCTTGAGGTGCGGCTGCGAGGGGTGCTGGAGAAGCGGCCGCGACAATACAGGGGGCCGATTTTTGATTGTCGAACGCTCGACTTTTCACTCGAGATCTGTCAAAAAACTATGATGTTTTGACAGAATATGTCGAATGAAAAGTCGAGCGTTCGATACTCAAAAATCGGGCCCCAGATCTGACGAGTGTGCACGGTTGTGTGTTCGTGTGTTGTATGTTCAGGTTTTGATGCCACATCGCATGAAACTGTGGCTTTATAGGCCCCTGAAAATCCAGGGAAAACCTCCGACACGACCACGCGGGCGGTGTCATCATCCTCCTAGCGTTATTCCAGTACAGTTGCATCCTGAAGGATGCCTGGGGTCCGCTACCTAATCCCAAGATTTGGCGTAGGAACTCGTTTTTACGGAAGCGACTGCCATCTGACCTTCCAACCCCGAGGGGAAACTAGACCTTATTGGGATTAGGCTTTGTCAAGTGAGCCACGCGCCACGCGGGCGGTGTAAACACTGGAATACTGTGTTTTGCGCTAAAGTGAGATTGGTTGAGCGGGTTCAACTGAATCTGAGGTGTGACTGGAATCGAGGTAGGTACTGGGAGTTTTTTCCCTGGTTCACTAAACCTAGCTTGCTGAGAAAAGTCCAGCTAGGACCGAGGCGAAACGCGGTGTTTTTAACCCCCAACGCGCAACGCAAAACAGGGTTTTGACATGTACCTAGGTATATCTGAGTATGTGTGTCTGTCTGTAGTACCGTAGCTCCCTAATGGAGTAAGTAAGAACAGCAGTGGATGAACAGTTTTATATTATCTTTGAACTGTTAACCTTTACCAGGAGGGGTTTACTACCGTGACGTCATCGCGCCGCGCAAAGTACATGCGGCCGCCGGCTCACACATTGTGTGACTATTCAATGGCTGCGGAGCAGCGTTACGGATCGCACGCGCACGCGCTTGTACGATCATAAAAAATAATTATTTTCGTATAGTTTCGTTTTAAATAATAATGTCAAAACCACAGCATTATTGTATTGCAGCAGGTTGCACCAATAATAATAAGAACGTAGACGTAAGAACGGTCATTGAGTTTGGTATTCACCAACGGTTGATATAAAAGAAAACGAAAATGAAAACGTTGGTTCTAAGAAACCTCTTTTATTTTTTAAAGTGATGCCTTTAAAAATTATATAAAACTTTGTATCCCCTGGTTACATGTATGGAGTGCCCCCTCCCCCTACTTTAATATTTTTTCGTCATTTCACATCACTTTTACGTAGCGGTTCATACGAGTAGAACACATCTTCCTGCTAAATGTTTTAATTGTATTTGTAGTGCTTATAGTCTCCGAGTACATCGACTGTCACATACAGACGAAAAGACGGACGGACGGGTTCCGTTTTCACCATTTTGGCTACGGAACCTTAAAAGTACTATTCGTAATTGTATTGTAAACAAAACTACTAATAATAAAGTACATATATTAAAATAGGTTCTCGCTGGTGGTAACCCTAGCGCTGAGGGCGGGGCCTCGAAAGAGCGCGTTGCGTGCGATAGAAAGAGATGGCCACGTTTAGGCACGTTTGGCATACCTAAACGGGGAATTTGTTAGCAGAGAAACTTCTGTACTTGTACTATTAATTATTCTGTGCCTTTACCTCGTTTTTGAAGTTCGGCTTTGTACCAATATAACTTAATGTTTTTGTATTTTTACCTGTAGGTATTTTGTGTACAATTAATGTATAATGTACTGAATTTGTAATTAACTAATTAGGTAGGTACTTTGGTTAGTACAAAATTATTTCTCAATAGATACGGGGACTGAAGGGACTGACTTCTGACCTGGGTACTAAAGAGTAAAGGGGCCACGGCTAGATGTTTACGTGTTAGGCCAACTTTGGCAAGCCTAAAAGGTAGAACAAACTCTGATTTATACAGGTACGAGACTCGCATGCGAGTTTATTTACACTTCAAGTCATAGAGGTATAACGAGTTAAATCGCTTTATTAAACCGCGCAATGTAGTTAAACTCGTGTGTGGGTCTCGTACGCAAAAAGGCTTTATACTTGTAGGCTGCCGAGGTTGGCCGAACATATGTATTAGGGCCTTAAGCCTCATTAACACTAGCACGGTAAAATTAGTTAATCGATATATCAACCTCTAATCAATCTAAAGAAGTGCATGACTGAAGAACGCGAGAGTTAAGAAAGCTGTCAAGGAATCGAAACCTAGGGCTGACTAGAATTGTGCATAAGTCTGTACTTACGAGCATCGGAACCTCTATATCTAGAAGTTACGCGCATAGCACCGGACTGTCCCATTTGTGGGCTCCACAAAATAAGGATTAATTTACGCCCCCAGTTGGGTGAAATGGGCGAACTTTAGTTCAACGATGTGCACGCACAGGCGTAAACATAGCGTGCTTTTATAAGATTCCCAGTGCTTGGAATTGCAGTCCTATCTACTCTAAGGCAGGTCGGTGTAGGCACGACGACGAGCGAAGCAAGGAGGAGTGTAAGTAGAACTGTGACCATACAGTACTTTTACTATTTTCTAATTCTGTGCCTACAGCGCTCGAGCCGAGTGACCGAAGCGAGCATGCCGCGCGCCAGAAGCGAACATTCGTATTAATCGGGGATAAAAGTCCTACTAGTTCCGCCACGTAACTTTTTCCGTTAGACTATTGTGAATAAACGACGCGCGCGGCCTGTAGCTCTACACTCTAAAAAATGAAGACCAACTAAGAGCAGTTTTCTCTTAGTTGACGTTAAGTTAATGACAACAATCACGATCTTATATAAAACAAAGAAAGCTGATTACTTAAAACAATAAGTGTATCTGTGATATAACTAATAAAGAAGTATTGTTATTAATCCTAACAATTATATACCTTGAATCTATTATTAACTTGTTGGCATAATTATGTAACGTAGGTTGAATCCATTCTTAACAAATTCATTAAAACAGATAAGTATGTTAATAGTTATGAACATTTTCATAGTTCATTTGATTATTTTGTCTTTGTAGATTTACGTAAGATTTGGTATTTCAATCAACTAATCATATAATATTTAGAACAACGAAGATAAAACATTCAATCCCATTATGATCAAGTTATTGTATTTATTACGAAACTAATATTCCATTCTACTAAGAATTAATTGTTAAGTCGATTTTCATAATAGTTAAATTAAATAATCAATTAATCCAATCAATCAAGAGAAAAGTATTAGGGGGGAGCGCCTGTACACCCGCTCCCCGCCCGCGCCCCTCTCGCGGCGCGTCCGAGGCGCGCGGGCGCGGCGTGGCTCCAGTCAGCTAGTAGCGCTTCATGGCATATACGGCCTATTTGGATAATTTAAAGAAACCCATCTAGGTACAGTAGGTACCTCTGTTTAATTAATGCAATGTAAACGTTAGTTATAAGAATTTTAAATAAATATTCTATTCTATTCTAATTGCACCGAACACCTAGAATCGTCTTCTTAAAGTTTTTCTCGCTGTGAAGTTAGTGGCATTTATGACGCTTTTGAGGCCTGACTTGCCATGGAGGAAGTGATCGAACTTTTGAAGACCTCGGAGTTGGAGAACCTAATACCCGAATTCACCAGTAAGTACATTATATCTCATTATTTATTTTTGTTTGTTTGGTCAGTGTCATGTTAAGGGAGGGTTTTTTTAAGACGAGTTGCTATGACGCGAGGGCTAGGCCGCCCCCGCCCAAGCCGACTCTTTGTTACCAACTTTTAACACCCTATTTACCCCAAGGGCATTATAAAAGTTGTGGCCTACCACTACTTCAAATAATCATTTTATTATACTCTTATATTCACGTAGCCATGCACCGCCACCTGGCTCGCCGTAGGTAGTACAATACCTTATTGTGTGAACCGTAAAATAGCTTTTTAAACAAATAAAGTTGATGCAACTCGGCCAACTCAAATTATTTCAATCAGAATCGTGCACCCGCCTTAACCGGTATTTATCGTTCTAAACCGGTTAATCCGAACAAAGCTTTATATAAAGCTCTTCCGTAAACCGGTTTTTGTAATAAAAAGGTTTCGCAGCAAGTACATCATAACGGTTTGAAAAATTAACCGGTTTCCGAGCCGGTGCCTATGAAGATTAACTATAGTGTTTTTTTCGTGTTTGTTCGGACTAACATAACTTCCTCCTGCCGCGCCCACAGCGCATTCTAATATAATAACAATTAGGGGTTGTTAATGTTGAAATATAGACTTTAAAGGTGAATATACAGTTTTGTCATTACGTCTACCACCTGCCAAGAAACCCCCGTAGGCAGGAACACGTCATTAACCACCAGGACAGGATAACTTCACCTCCCGCGCGTCCTCTCAACTTCACTGGCGTTCCCTCCTGCCTCAAAGCTATTACGCCTCTGCATGCGATCCTTTGGCAAGCCGTGCGCGGTATTTAAATCGCCCCTAACGTGACATTGACCGAGAATTTAATTAATAATCTAAGATTAAGATCGCACTAGGCGACGCGACACTAGAAAGAAAAGAAAGAAAGAAAAGACGCGACACTGCCCTAATATTCTTTGTATGTAAATGTATGAGGTAAACCGCACTACGCGGCAGCTGATCTTAATTTTCATCGTTTGATTTGTGTGGTGTGGTAAACCCGTCTTAGGCGCTCGTTTGTCTTATGCATCAAACGCATGCGTTCCATGTAAATACGTTGCGTCAAACGCATTGCGTTGAATGGATTTATATGGAAACGCATGCGTTTGACGCATAAGACAAACGAGCGCCTAAAGGTGTTCTTGAATTAAGGTAGCTCCTATTTTTTTTTTAGCGTCCAATGAGGAAACTACGAATATAGCCGGATTTCTCACCATTCCACTGTTGCTGAACACTGCGGCAGTCCGCCAAAAGAAGAAGCGTGGTTCGGGTGCAAGTCAAAGTTGGAAGCCCAGCAAAGTGGAAGTAAGGGAAGGTTAAGTGACACTAGCTTTTTAAATGTTAATTATAATATAATTATGTAACAGAAAGTTGAATTTTTAAATGCAAAACGTTTACTTCCAAAATGTTTAAACGAATAAATAACATCTTGTTATTATTATTTTTGTTTTATTTATTTAAACTATATATACTTACCTACTTAAAATAATAGCAACAATTTTTATACGTGCCGTGCTGAATAATGCTGGTCCTCTTATACTCATATTATAGGTACGTCAAGACATTAGTCTTAAAAAATACTAAGATGTACATTTATTTCAGATCTTTTTGAGGATCAACCTAGACCGGTTTGGCTTTACAAACACGCCTCCTCCCGTGTTTGTGAAACTAGGTCTAGGGTCTAGGTCGATCGCCAGAAACCTAGATCTGAAATAAATGTCTTAGTAGATGAGACAAAGTAAGGCATAGTACAATTGAACAAGAATGGTATTGTACTGAACAAGCTTCTTAGTTGAAATGATTAAAAAAATAAGATTTAAATTGACCAATATCTTAGTTTAGTTTAGTAAGATGCATAAATCGATGTAATCATGTTCTTAGTTGAACTTATTTGGGTCAAATAGTTAATACAGTAATTCTTCATGTTAATATCGATCTACATCTTAGTTGAAATGATTAACCAATTAAGAGTCAAATTGACAAATATCTTAGTTTAGTCTAGTACGATGCATAAGTCGATGTAATCATGTTCTTAGTTGAACTTATTTCGGTCAAATAGTTAATACAGTAATTCTTCATGTTAATATTGATCTACATCTTAGTGGAAATGATTAAACAATTAATATTCAAATTGACCAATATCTTAGTTCAGTCTAGTAAGGTGCATAATTCGATGTAATCATGTTCTTATTTGAACTTATTTGGGTCAAATAGTTAATACAGTAATTCTTCATGTTAATATTGATATACATCTTAGTTGAACCGACTTGTTTGTATTAGTTGGTACAGTTACATAGCATGATAATAATTACCAAGCGCTTAGTTGATCTTGCTAGGATCAATTAGTTAGCATAATTATTTTTCATGTAAATTTTGAACAAGATCTTTATTGGTTCAGTTACATAGCAATAGTAAGAACAATCAGAATTACCTTATTTGATGTATCCAAGTCCTTGTTAGGCTCGTATGGAATCAAGATGCTTGATTACGACTATCAAGATATTGATTGGGCCAACCAAATTTTTTTTAGAGTGTAGTATAAGTTTTTTCGAAACATTAACTAATTCGAACGCGTTTGCGTTTTGTCTTAAAATTTATGAAAGTGGTATGAAAACGTGAACAGCGCCTCTGGTGGTCACTAGTGGAAACTAAAACAGCGAGTATAACATTTGTTGCTAACCGATGAACGCGCGTATTTTAAACTCGGTGAGAGCGTTTTCATACAATTTGAGACAAAACGCAAACGCGTTCGAATTAGTTAATGTTTCGATAAAACTTATACTAGAGCCACTGAGTTATTGTACGACACTACCTAGACTCTGCGATTTGTGATAGTTAATTATTTTCCACCAATAGGATCGGGCTTTCCTTTTAGCACACGATGGTAGGTTTTTATAAAGTATGGAAAAGCCATTCTGCTATAATCTGTCCATATGCTCTTCAGGTTAACTCCCCAGTAATGCAGCTTTCTTTCAGCTATGACTAAGTCGAACCGGCAACGATCAATACTGCCGTCAATAAATTGATAGCTACTTTGAATTGCGTTTGGTGGGCTTAACCCTTTGACCGCCAAAGCGGTAGTGTGTCGTCGTGCCTACCACGCCAAGCACTGTTGAATTGGTGTAATGTCTAAACCAATAAAAACAAATTAAAACAGTTCATAAATGATTTTATTCGTGATCAAAGTACACCTTCACTCCGACCTTTTAAGTGGTTGTTGGCATGGTGGGCACGACGACACACAACCACTTTATAGGTTCTTGGCGGTCAAAGGGTTATACGGCACATCAAACACACGTCAACGTGTCAAAACGCATTCCTTAGTAAATCGTCTGGGTTCATGAGCTTTCTTTTAGTGTATTAACCGTGGTCCCACGGCTTTTGTACCACGGGGGACCACTCATAAGCACGTGAGTGATTTGTCACTTCTACATAGAGTTCAAATAAATGACAAAATGGCAACGATCGACGAGCATCTGTCAATCTCCATCAATCAAAACTAGCATCAATGTCCTTCAAGCACGTAAATGACATTGACAAATGGCTTCAAACGCGACGGTAATGTTCAAATCGTTGACTACACATAGTATTGACAACTGTCATTGATCGTTGCCGGGCCGCTTTAGATTTTTGCATAGGTAATGTAACATAATAAACGCAATAGCGAAGAAAACTGGTTCAATTGTGTTTAACCATTTGACCGCCAAGAACCTATAAAGTGGTTGTGTGTCGTCCTGCCCACCACGCCAACAGCCACTTAAAAGGTCGGAGTGAAGGTGTACTTTGATCATGAAAAAAATCATTTATGAACTGTTTTAATTTGTTTTTATTGGTTTAGACATTACACCAAAAAAACAGTGCTTGGCGTACTGGGCACTGGGCACGACGACACACTTTCGCTTTGGCGGTCAAAGGGTTAAATTGCTTAGAAAATGCACAAATAAGAATTGTTTTTGCTTACCCACAACGTGGGTTGCGTTTACATTGTACGTGTTGTCATCTATACATAACAGCGGCATTGTAGGCACGTCGGCTCTTGTCATATATATATGTTCGTAATATATTATGTTCAATAATAAATAATTAACATATCTAAGAGTTATTTTATTGATTGCATCAAGACCACCATACGGCCAAAATCGATATCCAATTGCCAATATTTTAGTCTATCGCACTTGTTAAGTTATAGAGTGAGAGATATATCTATATGCTATATGCGATTTCGAAATTACTGCTCGTAGTAGGAAGTATTGAATTCGCAAAGATGTTTTGGCAGCTTAGTACGCTCGTAGCATTTCTTATTTACTAACTATAGTCAGAGCTCGAATATAGAATACTACTGAGCGCTGCGCTAAGACGATCGCGTATATTGCAGACATTATAGCATTTGTCCCTCTCGCACTTACCTATTTGGCAGTAAGGGACGAATGGTACACATCCGACATAAGTGATTATCGTAGCCACTCTGATGTAGAAACCTACCTCGTACTGCGGGCCTTAGATGTCAAGTGTCATATTGTTAGCGTGTCTAAACGACCATGTGAACCTATCATTATTTACTAGCGACATCTGGCGTGCAGTAGCAGAATCAGGCGATACTATTTTTTTGTGTTATTAATTGATTTACTACAGTTATTTCGTATCTATTTGTGGAAGAAAAATATGAGGTAACCATTCCCGTTTCATTTAGAAGCTCTAGTAATGTTTTACTAAAATATTGGCGCTACTGTCTATGCACAAGTGTCCCATTACTATGAGAATATTTAGTTCCAGTAATCGCCACAGTGCTGTTATTAAATGAGCTATTCCACCTTCCCTGCACGCGACCGGTCTTCGGCGTCATACAAGAAATCAAAGCTACCGCTAAGAGCTTTCAAATGATATATGTCTCAACTGTATACACCAATGGTACACCGCCCATACTAATTTGCCCATTCTCCTTTATAAAAATAAAAAATAAACGGTTTCTAGTATGATAAGATTCCCAAGTTTCGTTTGTTCCTCGAAATAGGGGAGGGGTAGGACTATACGATAGTGCAGTGCTGCAAGCCCTCCTGACTGGCCTTGTCAGTGGCAGCAGTATGATAAGCGACCACTTTTCTGAGGTATCTAGTATGATCGGATTCCTGAAAAAAAACAGGGCTCATCTGAAAGATCAGCTCTTTCTGTGTAAGAAAAACCACTGCTGCATTTTCCAAACAGTGGAGAAGGTGGTTGCTGCAAACGAAACTTGAGAATCTTATCATACTAGAAACAGGTTTTTTTATGTTTTCAAAATTTCTTTTTAATAGCTTTGCCTGCTCATTTGCTTTGCAGCATCGCCATTTCGTGTACCCCCATTAATGCCACGACTAATTATATAAATATATATCATCTGAGAATCCATCGAAATAGGTTCATTGTTGTCGGCTCCTTTAATCGCTGCAGCAACCACCTTCTCCGCTGTTTGGAAAATGCAGCAGTGGTTTTTCTTACACAGAAAGTGCTGATCTTTCAGATGAGCCCTGTTTTTTTCAGGAATCCGATCATACTAGATACCTCAGAAAAGTGGTCGCTTATCATACTGCTGCCACTGACAAGGCCAGTCAGGAGGGCTTGCAGCACTGCACTATCGTATAGTCCTACCCCTCCCCTATTTCGAGGAACAAACGAAACTTGGGAATCTTATCATACTAGAAACCGTTTATTTTTTATTTTTTTAAATTTGATTTTTAATAGGTTTGCCTGCTCATTTGCTATGCAGCATCGCCATTTCGTGTACACCCATTAAATCCGCGACTAATTATATATATATATCATCTGGGAATCTATCGAAATAGGTTCAGTGTTGTCGGCTCCTTTAATCGCTGCAGCAACCACCTTCTCCACTGTTTGGAAAATGCAGCAGTGGTTTTTCTTACACAGAAAGTGCTGATCTTTCAGATGAGCCCTGTTTTTTTCAGGAATCCGATCATACTAGATACCTCAGAAAAGTGGTCGCTTATCATACTGCTGCCACTGACAAGGCCAGCCAGGAGGGCTTGCAGCACTGCACTATCGTATAGTCCTACCCCTCCCCTGTTTCGAGGAACAAACGAAACTTGGGAATCTTATCATACTAGAAACCGGATTTTTCATCATTTTTCAATTTTAATTTTCAATGGCTTCGCCAGGTTTTTCGCATTGCAGCATCGCCGTTTCGTGTTCCCCGACTAATGACGCACCTAATTATATATATGCCATCTGGGAATCTTATCATACTAGGTTCAGTGTCACCGGCTCTTAAACTAAGACAGAAACTGACCCGGTACATGCTGGCATTTTCGAATTGCATTTATACTAGTTAAATGTATCAACTCTTTTTCAATTAATGCCACGTCAGTAACTGAAAAACATTTTTTGGGGCAATTTTCAGAAGCCTGATTGGGTAGCATGATAAAAGGAATTTTATAACCTAATATTGTACTTAGAATGAATTTATCATTAGTTATAGATTTCCAAGCATCCAAAAAATGTTTCAATCGACCACCGTGTACCTGTTGGTTCATGTCGTTGGTTGGTTGGTAGCTGGCCGTGACACCTGCGCCGGCTGGCGTCTCGGTGGCGGCGGCGGCAGCGGCTGGCGCCGGGCTGTCGCCGCCGGCGCTAAAGGCGCTCGGCGCCTGGTTTGGTAAGATCCTCAGTGCCCCCCGCCTCGACTGGGATACGGCTGCTGGCCGCCGCGCTGAAGACGTGGGCGGGGCGGAGGGGCCCTCCAGTTTAAACTGGCGTAGACGGTGCTGGTGGTGCTTGGATCAATTGCCCGGTCTTTTTAATACCACGGGAATTCTTTACCAAGTCACCGAGCTTTTCACCAAATAAAAAGCTATCTCTCTTCCTATCCTTAAAAGGATCTATAAGGGATTTTTCTACCAATGGGATTACGACTGATCCTCGCGTGTCAGTCTCGGCAAAGTGAGCGTCCGCGACGAGTTTCCCGACGTCGTTTAGTGTACGTATCACCTCAGCTGTATTAGACTCCTTTTTTAAAAGTGTGGTCATAGCTTTTCCTAGGCCTGAAAGGGCTCTTCCGATCTGCTCCTGTTTGGCGTGAATTCGCTTGTCTCTGTTCCGACTAGCTTCGGTCAGCATGGCAGCTATTTCTGGATTTAGAGTTGGAGCTTTTGTTAAGGGCACGTTTTTAGGGAATAAATATTTTTTATTTAATTCCTCTTTTGCCTCTTTTTTTAATCCGTTCAAAAGGACATGCTGAAAGTGTTTCGCTATATCCTCGTGAATACTTTCGCCCCACTCGACAGTATCAGCCTCAAACTCGCCTAAGGCGCGTAATAATTCAGGGTCGAAATCCTCGGTGACGCCAGTGGCAGTGGTGTCATCATGAGTACTTGTTTTGGGAGGTATAACATTATTTTCTCCCTCTGCATTAGTGGGCGTATTCACTTGTGCATCAACATGTACGTCTGCGGTACATACGATCACCTGACTAGTGGGATCTGGTAATATAGCCGAGTCATCGTCCAGTTGACCTGGAAATTGCACAAAGAGGCTTGATTAAAACAAGGCGCATTTGAATTTTTACGTGTAACCAAGTAAAAAACTGTTACAGTACCTAGGTATAATACGTACTTTCAATTGCATCATCGTGCGTGTACTCGGAATATTGCGCAGCAGAACCACTAGGTTCAACTGGTGTAATTGGCGTGGCCTCATACTCCAGATGATCTGGAAAATATCATAGAAAGCGTGAGTAAACGCGTAATCGGTCATTTTTTAAATTTTATTTTAGGTGGGTACACTAATAAAATTTAAATATGTGTCTCTCACTACAAATGTAGTGACAAAAGTAGCTACGGGTTAATATCTCGTATTAACTCTGAGCAAAAAAATAGATATTGGCCAATATCGCGTATTGGCTCGAAGCAGAAAATACCCAAAATGTGGATTTTAGCTTAGCATGGTTGAGGAACATAACTTACCTTGGATTATATCACGTTCCTCATCACTCGAATAAATAACTCTATGAGAATTCTTTTTACGCTTTTCTTCCAACTTAGCTTCGTATTTTTTCATTTTTCTTCGCCATCTTTCTTCCTCTATTTCATCACTTTTACGTTTCGGCATCGTTTAAATCCGATAAGTTAGAACAACTAGGACTAGAATAAAGTACTTCGTAATATTTTACGAATAAATTTCAACTTTTAAAATCTAAACTCTTTACAATATCGAAGGAGTTTCGTACTAGTGCGAACGCCGCGCGCGCACGGACAAGAATGAGCTCAGTACCAACGGCAGGTCCTATGACAGGTGGCGTTGAGGGCGGGGGAAGTTTTTTCTTTTTTACCCTCCTTCAGCGCTAAAATACTAGTGCGGGTAGGTTCGCAAGTTGCTGGACACAACTACATTAGTCAAATATGATCATCTTAAATCTAAGAGACGAAGACAAGATAATTATCATCATATTAGGCTTGCTTATTATTTCTATGAAAGTAAAATATAAAAAAACACATTTACAAAACATAAAAACATTGTAAAAACCTAACCTAGGGTGCCGTCAGCAGCTATACAGGGCCTAAGCTCGGTGGTTAGGGTGACAGAGAGAGGAACCTCCTGACTTTCCGCGCCGTGTCCAAGAGTATCGCCGTATTATCTAACATATTTTTGTAAAGATCGTAATAAATCGTAATTTAAATACTTTAATTGGTATGGCAAAATCGTGTGAAATTCATTAAAAAAATATATTGAGTCAGCTTCCGTATACATATACCTACCTACGTACTTACATTGAAATACTTACGCCGAAGCCAAGGATTAGGTAAATAAGCATTGGATTTACCGATCCCTGCTTATGTCCAATTTCTACCATTTGTTCCCAACCGACAGTAAGCCAAATAAACAGTGGTTATCAGAATTTTCAGGTTAATAAGGCAGTTAAACCGTCAGCGTTTTTTGAATGATGGAAAGTTTAGCAAGTTATTTTTTTTGTCATCATCTTCTTTATCATCCTTGCGTTATCCCAGTACACTTGCAACCTGAAGGATGCTGGGGGTCCGCTACCTAATCCCAAGATTTGTCGTAGGCACTAGTTTTTACTGAAGCGGCTGCCATCTGACCTTCCAATCCAAGGGCAAAACAAGTGAGTGGGTAACTTGACTATTAGAAGTTTTCAAGCCGCCCTAGGGCCTCTAACTTGACTTAACGACTGCCGTCCTAGACAGCAGCCGGTATTAACAGCTTAACGTGCCTTCCAAAGCAGGGGAGTGCTCAGCACGGCCGCCGTTGCTTAACTCAGAACAGACATCATTTTTTGTATTAAAAATAAATCTACAAAAACCCATTGAGTAATTATCAAAACGAAAGGGCTCCATTGAGTTATTCCTATAAATAACTACCACACCATTACATTTTACCCAGTGGCTTCGTAAATAATAAAAATCGTTTTCAGAACACGCCAAGTTTTGGTTCTTTCTGACAGGTAAAGAAATAGGGTGACACCACCAGTAATGGACAAGGCCCAATGATGTACATTAACTCTTATGTAAAAGAAAATAAGAGTCATCCATTTTTTATACATTTTATACAACAATCAATTTGAAACCGTATGATCTATGAATAAGGTTTGAAGTGTCCATTATTGGTGCTTGTTCTTAAAGTGTCCATAATTGGTGGTGTCATCCTAACGTTTTTTTTTGAATACCTATACGCCAAATATTTCGTTATATCCTCATATCCAAACGTAAATAGACGTAACGAGGAGGAGGATTAGGGTCATAAAGACTTGAAAAACAAAAGTCGTCCCTTCTGTGGTCAATAGTTAACGGCTTATGTGCATGTAAGTTATGCTTTTATCACGTGGATTAATAGAAACGGAGACGCTGTTGATGCGGGTTACTAGTCCAATCAAAAATTAATCTTTGTAGCCCTTAACTTTTAATATGTCCACAGAAAAGACGCGAACCTAAATCTCTTTATGACCCATTAACGTATTGAGGTGTGCAATAAAGAGTATTTGTATTGTATTGTATTGTAATTGTCATGTATGTAGGTAGTTTTCAGTTCGCATTATACCTTGAATTAGAAGACGTGTTTTATTGCGGCTTGCCTCCGAATTTACCTAAATATCTTTCTGGCGACGAATAAATGTGTAATCCGTGCGTGCTGTGGTAATTAGTGACGTGAGACAATATAAACAAACAATTAAAATGTCGGTGGGCAAGATCGGGGAGTATAAAATTCAGACGGATGATTGGAGGTTATATATCGAGCGGCTGGAGCAATATTTTTTGGCAAACAAAATAACTAGTGATTTAAAAGTTCCGACCCTAATCACAGTTATGGGAGCCGAAAGTTATGAACTCTTAGTAAGTTTGTGTACCCCCGCGAAACCAAGTGAAAAAACATTTGACCAATTAACCACCATAATGGAACGGCATTTACAACCCAAGCCGAGTGCGTTAGCCGAGCGTTACAAATTTCGTCAAAGGAAGCAGGCTCATAATGAAAGTATCTCCGAGTACGTGGCTACCTTGAAAAGAATGTCGAAGACCTGTGAATTCGGAACATGGCTCGAAGAAAGCCTCAGGGACCAGCTGGTATGTGGCATAAGTAGTGAGACAATAAGGCAGCGTCTGTTTGCGGAAGGAACTTTAGATTTCACCAAGGCGTACAACTTGGCAGTGAGCATGGCAGCAGCGGAGAAGGACGCGGCCGTGGTGGAAGCATCTTACAAACGGCCGGGCGAGAGTAAGCTGGCCGATTGTCAGGCCATGGCGGGGGCATGGCAGCGTAACACTAGCCTCGCGTCACCGGCTAGCGGTGGGCAGTCAAGTTCGCGCGGGCAGTACGGGCAGCGCGGACAGAACTCAGCGCGAGGGCAGCGCACAGGCGGCCAGCGGTCAACAGGAAGCGCGAAGCATACGGGACCGATGGGGCAGGCCGGGCAGTCTTCGCGGCAATGTACAGTATGTGGGGCCTTCCATACCGAGTCGCCGGCACAGTGCAAATTCGCGAGATACGTGTGTCGTGTATGTAATCGAGAAGGACACCTGCGCCGGGTTTGCCCAAACTTAACAGCGCAGCATTGCGTAGAAGTGTTAACGGGCACGGACTCGGAAGACAGTGACGAGGTAATTGTAGTTAGTATGAATCAATTGTCAGTTTCACATTTTAAGCCAATTATGGTGCCCATTAATGTGCATAACAAAAGTGTAAGTATGGAATGTGACACGGGCAGCGCCGTTAGTTGTATAAGTTCCGAGTTGTACAAGCGAGATTTTTCCAATTTAGAAATGAAAAAAAGTAATTTGTTGTTAAGATATTATACTGGCGAAATAGTAAAGCCTCTGGGTATGATTACACCATTAGTAAAATATAAAGATCGAGAAGAATATTTAGATTTATATGTGATCGAAAATGGTAAAACACTGCTTTTGGGCAGGCAATGGATAGCCGCTTTAAATGTTCAATTACCAAGTTATAAGTGTGAGGATGTAAATAACTTATATGAAAATGGGAATTTTAATTTTACGGAATTTAGTTCCAGATACTCTAAAGTGTTTGAAGAGGGCCTGGGCCGGTTCACGGGCGGGCAAGTGGGCATCCACCTGCGGCCCGGATTGCGGCCGGTGTTCCTGCGCGCGCGGCCGCTGGCGTACGCGCTGCGCGCGCCGGTGGAGCGCGCGCTGGAGCAGCTGGTGCGCGACGGCGTGCTCACCCCCGTCGACCGCTCCGACTGGGCCACCCCCATCGTGCCCGTTGTTAAAAAAGACGGTAACATTAGAATATGCGCCGACTATAAGTTAACCTTAAATAAAGTGCTTGAAGTTGACCGCTATCCACTACCCAGGGTAGAAGATTTGTTAGTTCGCCTAGACGGTGGTGAAAGGTTCAGTAAAATCGATTTATCGCAGGCGTACGCACAATTTGAGTTGGACGAGTCTAAGAAATTTACCGTTATAAATACCCACAAGGGCCTTTTTATGTACAATCGTTTGGTGTATGGCCTATCGTCTAGTCCAGGAATTTTTCAAAGGCGTCTAGAACAGCTGTTTGCGGACCTGCCGCACGTGGGCGTCTTCCTGGATGACGTCATTATTACAGGCCCGGACACAGAAAGTCATATAAGTAATTTATGTAAGGTTTTCGATCGATTGAAAGCTTTCGGGTTACGAGTAAAGAAAGAGAAGTGTGCGTTCTTCCAAAAGTCAGTTCATTACCTAGGCCATGTCATCAGTAAAGATGGAGTGCATACATGTCCCGACAAGGTCAAGGCCATAACGAACACCCCGGCGCCCACAAACGTGTCCGAACTAAGAGCGTTCATTGGCCTAGTTATGTATTACTCTAAATTTGTAGCAAACGTGAGCTCGGTGTTAGCTCCCTTGTATAAGTTACTGAGGACAGGGGTTAAATTTGAGTGGAATGTGGAGTGTCAGGCAGCTTTCGATAGAATTAAGAATGCGTTGTGTTCAAGCGAGGTCTTGGTGCATTACTCGGTGACATTGCCGTTAGTTTTGACTACAGACGCCAGCAGCGTCGGCGTCGCGGCTGTAATATCGCACCTCACGGCGGAGGGCGAGCGGCCCATCGCTTATGCGTCGCGGGCGCTTAGCGCGGCAGAGCGGGCGTACGCACAGATAGACAGGGAGGCGCTATCTATTATCTTTGGTGTCAGGAAATTTCATCAATATTTATATGGCCGTAAGTTCCTTTTAAGAACGGATCATAAACCGCTAACACATATATTTGGCAATAAGGTGGGCATACCCGTGATGGCGGCGTCTCATACAGCGTTGGGCCGTCCTCCTATCGGGATACAATTATGACATAGAATACGTGGCATCTGCTAAGAATTGTGCGGATGCCTTGTCACGCTTACCTCAGGCTGGCAAAGAAACTCGAGAAAGCACGGAAGTTACTTATATTAATTTTGTGGAAGATTTCTTACCAGTAACAAATGATGACGTAAAGAATGCCACTCGAAAAGATATCACGATGAGTAGAATCATGACTCATGTACAATCTGGTTGGCCTTCAGGGTGCACAGATGAAGAATTTAAACCGTTTTTTGTCAGACGTAACGAGATATATATAGACAGGGGCTGTTTGATGTGGGGATATAGAATGATAATACCGATCGGATTACGAGAAACGGTATTGAAGCAATTACATGCGAGCCATATGGGCATGGTTAAAACGAAAGCACTCGCGCGTAGCTATGTGTGGTGGCCGGGGGTGGACGCGGACGTGGAGGCGCTGTGCCGGCGCTGTGACACCTGCGCGGCGGAGGCGGCGGCGCCGGCGCGCGCTGCGCCCTCCCCCTGGCCGTATCCACCCCGGGTATGGAGTAGACTACATTTTGATATTTTAGGGCCGTTTAAAAATAAAACATTCTTTGTCTTAGTGGATGCTGGCTCGAAATGGATGGAAGTTTTCGAGATGCCACGAACGAACGCTTCATCGGTCATTAAGGTGCTCAGAGAAACCTTTGCGCGTTTCGGTTTACCGACGGAAGTCGTGTCCGACCAGGGACCACCATTTACGAGTGCGGAATACGGCGATTTTTTAAAACGCAACGGAATACGCCAGTATTTTTCACCAATTTATCATCAATGGCGCGGCCGAATGTGCCGTGAAGCTCTGTAAACGCGCCTTAAAGAAGGCATATCGAGACAATGTCGACTTAGACGCGGCCATGCAAACTTATTTGATGGCTTATAGAAATAGTCCGCAAGGCACGACCGGAGAGAGCCCTGCAATGCTGCTTATGAAACACAATCTAAGAACGCGCCTAGACTTGTTGCGCGGCGAGGGTGTCGTGGAGCAGCGCGTGCATGAGGAGCAGCAGCGGCAGGTGCACGCCGCCGGCGGCGTCACGCGCGCCGTGGACCAGGGCGAACCGGTCTGGGCGCGCAATTACACGGGCCAAGATAGGTGGGTGAGAGGCACTATAGTCGATAAAATAGGCTCGAATAGGTATTTAGTGGATAACGGTCGGGGAACTTTAGTACACAGGCACATTGACCAAATTAGACGTCGCAGTCGGTATTCTAATGTTTGGCCGGATACAACCGAGGGGGAGGGGATCGGAGCGGTTACCGGGAGCGAGGATGTACGTCCGAGAACCGGAAGTGAGGTGTCGGATGAAAGTTCTCGGCCCATCGAGATAGCGGAAGGGGTCCGGCAGCAATCACCGGCAAAGATAGCCAGTAACGGTAACGATGCCCCGCCGCCGCCGACTACTTCAAAACATCCCACACCTCCATCGGCAATTCAGTCGCCAAGGTTACTTAGACCTTTACCTCATCGCACTAAATTAATACGCCCGTTAGAAATAGATTGAGTTAGTTACTAGTTGAAATTATTTTCGTTGACCGAAATTCTATAAACAGGTTATTGGATTTTGAACTTAATAGTTGAAACGGTAAAATAGCTTTTTAAACAAATAAAGTTGATGCAACTCGGCCAACTCAAATGATTTCAATCATACTTATACTTCTTTTACCAAGAAAATGTAAATAGAAAACATATTACCTAGATAGTCAAGAAAGGTATTTACCAAATATACAAGTGTCCGGTTAAGGTTGGTTAAATAAAAAAAAAAAAAAAAAAAGGATATCAATATATTTAGAAGATGCTCATTGTTAATATTGGTTTCGTCTTATCATGTTACTAGGAAAGGCATTCATGTTGTAAGAGTAAGAGAACACAATTAATACAGCGTGTGGCGAGCAATTAAGGCGTGGACAGAGGGTTGGTTATTGTGTAATGCGCGCGCCGGATTATTTGCGTTCTTGCTAGTTATTAAGTTTTAAGTTTAAGTTTTTTATTTCATTTATTCAGGTAATGTTATTACCTACTGTTCCTATTAATCGATACATCGTTACGCATGTCCATACGAAGAGTGTGATGTATACCTACCTAATAGATACCTAGTATGTTATGATGTTTGACTATTGTATTACCAAGCTATATGTACGGTGGGGGTTATTATTAAGTGGGGAGGTGTCATGTATGTAGGTAGTTTTCAGTTCGCATTATACCTTGAATTAGAAGACGTGTTTTATTGCGGCTGGCCTCCGAATTTACCTAAATATCTTTCTTTTTTTTTTTCTTTCTTTTTTTTATAGAGGAGTTTGAAAAAAATATATGCCTCTTGCCTATAGATATATTACTACTTATTTTTAAAAAAGAGCAATATGAGAAGTTATTTTAACAAAATCACTGTTTATACATTTTAAGTGACAGTTTAATTACATATCTCTATTCACTTTAAAAATAGGTTTCGTAAAAGAATGAAATAGATATCGACTGCAACTGCATGCGTAAACTGCCGAAAAATTATGCGATCCGCAACTGGTTACGAAGCTCCGGTTACGTACGCAGACGAAGGGATTACAAGATAGACTTAATTTACATGCAAAAATATCAGGCGTTAAGACATATAATAAGCGTTCAGAGATTGACCGGCCCGCCATCATTAATGATGTCATAACTGGAAAATGCGTGTGGGCGGATATCCACCCAAGTTTAAAATTCTTACTAAAAGTTTTACTTTTTTTTTTTAAATAAAATACCTTACGCGTTACTCCATAGGACTGAATTCAAGTCCATAAAATGCTAGTTTATTATAAATAACCAAGGTAAACGTTCCTATGTTCGACACCTTCATGCCTGTTTACCTAATGCAGTGGTTCTTAACCGGTGGTCCGCGGTCCTATCCCTGGAAGCACCCAAAATGGTCCGCGAAGCCATCAGAAAAATATTAAATAAGTGTTTACGAATCAACAGAACAACGGCTCGCGAGAGTTGCGCTCTATGAGGGAGCCGAGCCGTCGCCGGACCGGGAAATAAGAGGTGGTCCATGGCAAGACAAAAAAAAAGTCAAATGGTCCCTTATCACTAAAAGGTTAAGAACTAATGTTACTTTTAATTTTCCCTTTCTTAAGTTTTAACATATGTATAAATGTGATGTTGAATAAAGTTTTTCTACGTCTATGTCTAATTGATGATACCTATTGATCATCTCTGTCATTATGAGATAGGATCGAAAGTGCCATGTATTGGGTTATGTTATCTTGCTTTTTTTTTTAATGAAATAAATATTAGGCATTAATAATTTCTAAACCCCTATCATTACGTTCCTAAAGGATACCCAAGGACAGGGCTTAACCTAACGTTATCCCAGGATTTGGCGTAGGTACTATATTTACGAAAGCGACTGCCATCTCATCTGACCTTCAAATCCAGTAGATGACAGTTTTATAAAGGATCAGCTGGATCTCAATCATATCCTAAAAATATTACATAAGACAGCGGCAGGTACCTAAACCTGTACGGCTCCGGACGCTTTACAATGTAATTTTTATGTAATGTTTTATAGGTAGTAAGTAAAAATAAAGAAATACTGTATATCTGGGGCAAGAATTGTTACAAATGTTACAATCATAGAAAAAAACCAGCTGAATCGATAATTTATTAATTCGGTCCATAAATAGTACCTACTCGTTCATATAATGTAGGATTCACACCACACGGTTACATCAAACCACGGAATAATAAAAACCAGTGGAAATGGCAAGGGGGCGTGCCGCGCTGCCATAAATATGAGGAGATACGCAGCATTGCTTCAGTTCGCAGCTTTCGCTTGTGCCTGACAGTTGTGTCGCTACCATTACAAAAAAATCTAAATTGCATGAAAAATGCCATATTGCGCAGTTTTGGAGTACAAAACCGATAGCCGGAGCAAAAACGTTGCCAATAGTGGTGTTTCATACCATCGCTAAGTCTTATTTTATTTAATTTTCAATAATTTCTAATTTTGCTGTTTTAGGGCATTTTAAGCATATAGACACCAAACAAAAATAAACCTTATCATTAAGCAATAGAGTTGATTTTGCACCATACGTCAAAGTATGCAGCAATCTAGAACATTCGCTACTCAAGTAGTGCGCGGATGATGTCGATAAGTTATCGATATTTGGTGCAAGTTAACTATTATAAAGATTGAAATATAATTCAATGTTTTTTAGGGTTTAATAGTAAAATAATGTAATTCATTGTAACTAGTGTACGGGGATTAAATAATGTATCTGTATTTCAGAGTTATTGAAATTTTTGCACTGATATTATTGATTTTCATCAAAATCGTTAGAGCCGTTTCCGTGATCCCCGAAATATATATTAGAATTGCTCGTTTAAATACATAAGATACAGTATAAGTCAGAAATATATTGACAGAAGTATTTTTTTTTAAAACGAATATACGACATTAATGTTTTTTTTCGTTATTTTAGACTAAGTTAGAATACATTTAATACTTAATTAAATGCCATGACCTATTCTTATTTTTAGGGTTCCGTACCCAAAGGGTAACACGGGACCCTATTAGATACTAAGACTCCGTTGTCCGACTGTCACCAGGCTGTATTTCATGAACCGTGATAGTTAAACAGTTGAAATTTTCACAGTTGAGTATTCTTGTTGCCACTGTAACAAACACTAAATAACAGAAAAAAAAAATTCAAGGGGGGTTTCCATAAAACAGACACGTTTTTTTGCAGTTTTTAGGGTTCCGTACCCGAAGGGTCAAAAAGGGAACCCTATTGGTGACGCCCGTCCGTCCGTCCGTCGTCTGTCACAAAATTTTGTTCCTAAGAATTTTTTAACTTCCCGTTGACCTATGCACTTGAAATTTGGTGATAATGTTTATTATTACGTATATTTTACCAACAAATACTAATATATTGATAAATCACTTTTTTGTGGTTGGTTCGGAACCCTTAATGTGCGAAGTCCGACTCGCAATTGGCCGGTTTTTACAGATAATGGTACAGAATCCAGCGTGCGCGGGTCCAACTCGCACTTGGCCGGTTATTTATATTTTTTTTATGTGTGCGTGTGTGGTAAAATAAAGACTTAATAATCTATATATTACACTTGCTACATTATTACCTGCATTATTATTTATTGAATGCTACCAGATATCTGATACTAGATAATGACCAAAGTTATTAAGTCCGTCTTAAATAAAAATGTTTTCGTACATTAATATTACAATATCGATAACTTGGAAGTGAAGTATAGCACATCACTAAAGTACACGCAAAGTGCTCTATCGACGAGTAGCCGAACTAGGGTATGTACTCTTATAGTTTTTCTCTTAGCAGTTCAGCTATTGAACGCTAGATGGCAGAACTTTGAAGGCGCAAAAGAATTTTAATCATTTCGCATGCACTTAAAGTTTAAATTAAGTGAAAGCTCCGTTGTTCATAGCACCTTTTTAAATAAAATTCTACGACCAATCACTTTCAAGATTTCAATGTGTTTAGCATTATGATAGTGTGAGTTTTAGCGACACCGGTCTCGATACTAATCGCGACTTATGCCATTTCCACTGGTTTTTATTATTCCGTGCATCAAACACAGAAGGTTTAAATTCCTCTAGTAGTACGCGCCCTGACTCCGTCCGTTTGAGATTTAAATCCTACATAATTGACGATTGTGTCCCTTGACTTAATAATGATATATAACATACTGAAATTTTATTCTCGTAGTTTACCTGGTTTGCTTACAATATCGATTGGAAAACTACCAAAAAATCTAAAGCCTCGTCTTAAGCCACACAGAGAGCGGGCGGGCGGTAGCGGCGCGGGAGCGGGCAGTAGCGGCACGGAAGCGGCGCGGGAGCGGCGGTAGCAGCGCGGGAGGCGCGCGGGAGCGGGCGGGAGCCGCGCGGGAGCTACCGCCCACTCCCGTGCCGCTACCGCCCGCTCCCGCGCCGCTACCGCCCGCTCGCTCTCTGTGTGGCTTAAGCTGAAATCGACGGACGCGCGACGGCCGTCGATTTCTTATACTAGAAAACGGGCCGGCCCGGACACGGAACGGTATAGCGTGAATCATGCTTAAGTGTGACGTCACATTTCAGTGTCAATCAATATATTTTATGGAAAAAAGAGTAATTTGTCGTTTTTCTCCTAAAAGATTGCGTTTATGGACAAAGTTGTAGGTAGGTATTGTTATTATTTATTGTTACTTTGCATGCATCATTTGGAGCCCGTTCTTTAAATGCCACATTAATAGGGTTGAGCGTGTTCAAAAGAAATTTCTTAAAGCTATTGACTTTCGCATGGGCCGGGGTCGTAACTCTTAGAGAGTACTCTTTCGCGCTATAACTTATTGACATTAGAAAATCGTCGAATTCAGTTTGATATAATGTTTCTCTTTAAATTAATAAATAACCTTATTGATTCCCCATCACATTCCACAACGCACTGGGCGCCATAAGCAATTATTTACTATTCCTTACTCACGCACCAAATACGTATCAAATTCTTACTTTAACCGTTGTCTCAGCTACTACAATACAATTTTTTTACATATCGATAAGATTGATCTTTTCTGTAAAATAGTGAAACATAAAACATACATATATCTACGAAATAATTAGAATAGTTACTTAAATGATAAACTCAACTCATTATAACTAAAAATATAAATTTATATGCTTAGGATACTGAAAGACATACCTACTTCTCCATCCCCTATTGTTTAGTGCTACCTCTCACTTCAAGAGTGTTTCAGTTCTCTTTGCTTCCTATTATTTTTATTCTGTTTAGTATTGGAGTTCACGTTGTGTTAACCACAATCATATAAATTAAAAAATAAAACAGTCCTATGGGATTCCAATTCTAGATTGAATATAATTTTGATTTTGTTTTATTTGATAGCTACCATGTATGTATATGTAAGGAAATAAGGCCCTTTACCCGTTGTTCGCTTAATATCGCTTCTAAATTCTCATATATTTAATGTAATCTTATGTTATGGCACTCGAGGTCTATTACTCAAATGTTTTTAAGTTAAGTACTAAAATGTGACTGTTTGTTGCCTAAATAAATTTAAAAAAAAAAAATATTATTATTAGATATTGATCTCATTCAATTAAATCCATACTAATATTATAAATGCGAAAATGTGTCTGTCTGTCTGTCTGTCTGTCTGTCTGTCTGTTACCTCTTCACGCTTAGACACATTCTATTAGAGTTACGAATGCATTGAAATGACGCAAGAGAAGTAATTATTGAAATTATATCAACTAAAAATAAACTAACTAACTAACTAACTTAAATTATATTAATTATGTAATTAATCGAGAAAAACGTCTGAAAAGGGCAATTAATGTTCTTCCTTTATGCTCAGACTGTCGCGCAATGACGTCATTTACCGAATTGTAAATGTTAGATGAAAACAAGTCACTTGATAAATGCAATTTAAATATCACAGAACGTTCGATGAAATTCTCACCGTTACAAAATAGTACATTAAGCCGTGTTAAGTACAAAATTTTATGTCACCCCCTGGCCAGGAAGTGGGATTTCCCGCGCGCTAGCGTACGGTAATTGCCGCTTTATGACCAGGTGTGACATAAATATGTTTGTATGGATCACGCACAGGTGCCAGTCAGGGTAACGATCGAGACAGGGAGCGGCTCTGCCGATAAAGCAATGACTCATGAACATTCTGATTACAATGCTAGATTGCACATTGTACTGTAACAAGGCACCTGCCTTGTCCATTTCATTGCCTACCTAAAAGAAAGCTTACTCGATTTAAGCTAAGGTTGCTAATTAAACTTAGAAGGCGTCAATATTTGGGGCTTTGAAATAAATTATTTATGTTTTTAAGCTTTTCCAACTATCAGTATGTTATGGGGATAATTAAGGCAGCCAACAAATAACATTTAAAGTAATATATTACAGGTTTAGTTAGTGAGTAACTCATGATTTTCTTGATGATTATTAGTATAATATGAGCACATATTAAGTCTTAATCTTTATTTGTAATACAAGGTTTAAAGTTTTAGCTATACAGTTGAAATTATCTTACAAAGAACAAACCTGAAGAGCATAACCTATAAATCAATAAATGTTACTTAAATGTGATTTATCTTAGAGTTATGATATTTCTTTCTAATTGACATGAATAATGGAGTAATGTAGTATACTATAATATATAGTATAGTTATCATTGAAACATCCGTTAAGTAGCGAAATATATACATTGTTGTAAGACTGGATTCAAGGGGAGATATATTGTATTTTTATCAATCAATTTAGTTTGTGGGCCAATTCAGCTACTTTGTTTAGATAAGGGGATGAGGGATGTATTCTAATTCAACTGCAGCACAAAATAAAAAATATACAGAAGGTCCGTTCCCGCCGTTCTTGAAAATACATACCTAAACTTGCCCGACTCACAGGGTTGCTTCTGTATTGATTCTGAATTTTAAAAAGGAGTAGGTTATTAAAAATTCTTCAACATGACATTTAAATATGAACCAGCGTATCTTGGTAAAAAACCGGGCAAGTGCGAGTCGGACTTCGCACATTTAGGGTTCCGAATCAACCTCAAAAATATGATTTATCAATATATTTATACCTATTTGTTGTTAAAATATACGTAATAATAAACAAGTTCATAGGTCAATGGGAAGTCTAAAAATTGTTCGGAACAAATTTTGTGACAGACGACGGACGGACGTCTGGGCGACACCAATAGGGTTCCGTTTTGACCCTTCGGGTACGGAACCCTAATAAATTGATGCGTGACCCGCTGCGAGTTGTGACTTGTGACCGGCGGCGGTCGAGAGCGCCAACAAAGAATATTCCTAATTACTTAGCTACCTACTTAACTAAACCATAGTACTGGCGTTTTACCAGCGAACGATAAGATGAATGTGTAATGGTTGATCGTCGTTATCAAAGCGGCTAGTTTCAAAAAATTACCTACCTATTGTACCTAGGTATTGTAACTACCAACATGAGAAAACAGTTTTATTTACCTTTCAATATCGTAAGGTCAATTTAAACAATAAAATACATTCCAACTGTAATAATATCGGTTATTCATTTTGACGTACGTGACACACAAAGTACCTACGTAGCGGCGGGGACGTCAAGTGATCAACGCGCGCACAACTAGCAGTCGCGACGCGATAGTGACAGTCGCGACTAAGCTCGTCCGAAATCAACCGAGAATGCTTGTGAATGTTACGTCTGTGTGCGTGCGGCGAAAATGGCACTTTGTACTGAGCGGACTCTCTGCTCCGGCGCGCGCCGCCGCTATTTACTTTGTGACTGCAGATTGATTAATTGATCATTAGTTAACCATGTTTCAGTATAATACCATATGGTTAATATTACATATATTAGGCTTGCAATGCTAGGTCAGGTCATTCGTGTAGGGATCAAAGATGCGTTTGCTACGTGTCGGACATGGTCATTGCATTCAATTTGGGAATTTGTACTTTAATTATGATAATAATTTTAGGTTAATTTTCTATAATAGTGCATAGTTCGTCATAAATTCGTGATTTTGGAGGTAGTTACATCTACTGAGCCGAGCAGAGCTGACCAATTTACCCGCTAATTTCTTAGCATTCTGTAGGCTCTAGACAAAGGAATGTAACAGGTTAGAGTTGGGGGTAATTAGGCTACAAGCAAAATTAAATCTTATTACAACTGTCATCGTATTTAAAGTCGAATGAAATAAGAAATCGTTTGGGTTTGAAAGTCCGTGTCTTAGGTTCAATTCTGTGCATAAATAGTGTTGTCTAAGTGCTGTTCTCTTAATTCTCTTGGAGTATTCAAGTGTTTAAACCGCCGCGTGGTCGTGTCAGAAGTTACCCCTGGATTTTTCCCAGGCCACTCTCCAACCGCGCACCCCTATCGCTTTAGTGGACCCGGCCTATAAAGCCACAGCCAGGTTGGGAAAAAAAATAGTATGAGGTAAATAGGTACCTACCTACGACCTACGTGAGATTTGTAAGATTGGGGGGCAGTTTAATTTATTAACATTAGATTGTAACGCACTTCGTCATTAGTTCGAAACAGGTTCTTTTATAACTTTTTCAAACAAGCGTGCGTTTTTCAGAAACTCAGGTTACAATAGGAAGTAGTTAACTATTCATTAAGTCTTAAAAGTAAAATTATAATTATGTATTTTTAATCCGGTCACAAATTTGTACAATGCAGTGCGTTAAATTCTATAGGTACGTTTCTTTTCATTCAGTAGACGCTTTAGTAGTTATATTGACATATTATTTTTACTTCATCCAATTTCAGTCTAGTTGTAGCTAGTAGGTATTTCTTTATTCGAGTGCGCAGAGGTCCCTAGAAGAATCTCTTGTCTATTAAAAATGTAATGATTCGTTTTCATATAGTAAATAACGATTTGGGCGGAGGTTACCAAATTCGGAATAGGTTCAATTCTTACTTTTACATTTTCTTATTTAGTCAGCTTCTAAAATCGTCCCACTCTGATGAGGTCGTATTCGTAATAAGTTTAATGCTAAGTATGTCTATTCCGCTAAAGATTAAATTCTGAGAAAGTCAGATTCTAAGTAAGTCGAATTATAACGAAAGCAAATTATAACTGCGTCAAAATCAATAATAAACACTTTTCTGATGAGGTCAGATTCTGCATACGTTTCATTCATTGGTTAGTCTATTTCTAATTGTCAGATTTTGATAAAGTTAGACTCTCGTAAGTGACATTTCTAGTGTAAGTCAATTTCATAGTACGCCATGCGAATACACAGTCAACCACAATTATTTGTAGCCTATTTCAACGAGAAATGCAATAACTGCGATACATTTAGTTATTAAGGCGCCTGTAGAGGCAAGACCTTCTCCATACAAACTCTGTGCAAGTTTTATTCGTCGGTTTTGGCACTACCGCGTATAATTTTTTTTGCATGTTAATATTGGATATACGAAGAATCTCAAGAAAAAAAAACGAAAATACCAAAAAAATTAAAAGAAAAAAAATCTTGGGGTTCTGGCTAACAGAAAAATAAGCATACTGACCAAAAATCATAAGTGTAAGAAAAACTTGCACAAAGTTTGTATGGAAAGTGCTTGCCTCTACACAACAAACACTCGATGGGCTGGGTAATTATTATTTTTTTGCACCCTTTTTCAGCTCTATGGGAGCCCCCCTTAAAAACATTTTATAATGTAAATGTAAATAAGTTTTGACAATTGGTGTGGCTTAGGGTCAACCAGATGGTTAACTATACTGTGAAAATTTGAAGCCTCTAGCTCCAACCGTTTGGCTGTAAAACAGACGGCGGACGGACATATGACTGACAACAATAGGGTTACGCTTAGAGTTTTCGTGTACGGAACCCTAAAAATGAATTCCTGATATGACATTGAAAGAGGTAGAGAAATATTGTTTTATCATAGATTTGTTTACAAGTAGCCAGAACACTAAATAGTATCATGATTTCAAGTTTTATCTTAATTTCTAGCCAACTGTACTTGACCTTAATAGAAGCCGGCTATAGTAGAAAATAACTAATTAAGATACATACTTATTACGAATACCTTCTACTAAGATTCAGTCATAATAAAGAAATATACTTGGTTAGAATTTGGTTTCTAAAGAAACGTTCCTCATTTGAATTTGTCCTTGTTCCAATCTGACCTACTACGAAAAAACTTCCAAACCTACTAAGAATCTGACCTCCTCAGAAAAAGACTAAATAAAAATTTGATGAATATAGTAAGAGACATATATAGAAACTAACTCACTCCGAATCCAACCTAATAAAAACATGATCTAACTACCAAGAAGTTGACCAAATAAGAAACTGGAAAAGGCAGAATTGAACCTATTCCGAATTTGGTAACCTCCACCCAAACCTAAATAACACGTTATTGTTTGCGCTAAAGATTCACAAATCAGGTACCTACCTGCAAGTTGTATCAAGTTTATTTATCAGATGAATAGTAGTTGTCGTGAACGGCTTCGCATTCATGCTTGAATCAGGGGTTTGCAACCTTTTTAAATTATAATTGTTCGGTTGTTACAAGTAGCAGGTATATTACGTATTTAATTAGACATTATGCTTAACCATATCATGCCATTTAACACTTAAATCTTATAATGACTAGATATCTATAAAAAAAAAAACAATCCTTTTGATTTATTCAGCTGTTATTAGCAAGTGGCTTCTATATAATGATAAAAGCGACACGTAATGTGCACGTAAGCTACTCGATAGTAGCTAAAGAGAAACATTTGCATATATTTTGTTGTCTAAAATTTGTTTTTCGGAAACGACTGAATTGATTACGATAGGCATAGGTACCTATTCGCGAAAGGGTAAAGCGAGATAGTTCGTATATTAACTTAAATCTGAAATTAGGCAACAATTGATCTTAATATAAATAATTAGCTTGTAATAAAACATCTGTAACGTATATTAACATCTCTCACAAATATATTTCACATGCATGATCTTCTAACGAACTATTTTTAATGCGTGGATCACGGGTTGTGAATCTCTGCTTCAAATAAGCACTAAGTAAATTTCATTCAATTCACTCTGAACTCTGAAATTAGCTCGCGGTTATTTTCATTATATGTTCTTAGTTTTCAACACATGCGCATACATTGTTGTATGAATTTTAAGAGTGAAATTTATTACGTAGACGTAGATATTTGTAAACGAAACACTAAGGGCAATGATTTATTTATTAGTAGGTAGTTACTCGTAGATGAGAATAGATAAATTGCAGTCGCATTGGTTTACGTTAAAATTAGTTCTAACAATGAGTCATTTAGGATATTGGTAATAGATTTATCGGTTTTTGCCAGCATTTCGATTTTAATACTTATGCTAGTTGAATAAGTCGGGAACAGGCTAATTTAGTATCAGGTTATCCGGTTTAGTAAAGAAGCCGTATTATATTCACTAATGTAGCAATGTAAGTAGTCATCTGATTTTGGTTGGGCTGTAGCTAGTTGCGTAGTTTATGTTCTCGATAAGTGGGTAAACTATACAGATCTCATAAGCGTAGAATAATTCGGGTACCCTACTAAAATGTTTAAGGACAAAGTAGTCGTTTGAGCGATTATTGTTGATATTGTTACGTACTAAATCATAGGAAATAACCAGCGGTATCTAAAATTGTGATTTAGTTTATTCAGTTTGAAGTACAGTTTATGTGATTAGTGTGATTTCTTGTGGAGTGACTTTCTTTAGACGATTATATACGTTTCGATGGTAGGTAACTACGTACTTTTGCACTCAGTTAGTTTTCGTAACTTAAAGTTCCACTGTTAGGTTGTTACACGGTTTGAATACTCTGTCTTTCAGTCTATATCCTCGTACATTAGTTTAACAATCACGTAATCCGTATTTGCTTAGCTGGACAGATTTTTGTAAGTGTAAATAATGTAGATTTAGTATCAAATCTAGTTTGTACGAGGTTTCGAGTATAGGTTAGTGAGTTGTTATGAAAATGTAAGTTGGTATGTTTGGTATTTAAAGCTTACATTGACTTTAAATTGGTACATGAGATAAGTGCTTAAGTAGGGTATATATGAACTTACGTTGATTTAAGATTCTACTGTTTTAGTACATTTTAGCACTTAAAGTATCAGTTTAAACTGGAGGTTGAATCAGTGTTAAATATTTGGTTTAGTTACATATGATACAGAATATTTTTTTATTCATTTCCAGTGAATTCGGTACATGGTTTAGTATCATCATCAGCAACATAGTCAGCCGAAAGACGTCCACAGCTAGGGCCGCCCGCATCCAGCGGATCCCCGCGACCTTAACCAGATCATCAGCCCACCGCGTAGGGGCCTTCCGACGCTGCGTCGTCCGGTACGTGGTCGCCACTTGAGAACTCGCGGGTTTAGTATTATGTAGGTTGTATTACCATAAGCGTTAGGCTGAGTACAGAGTGCAGTGTTAGTTTGTTAGGCAATTGCTATAAAATAATTCAATCGACCAAAGTCACCATAACGAAACAATGACTGGACTAACGATCATGGCAAGTTTTTTAGATGTAATAATAGTTTAGAGGATCAAACTCAGTATATACCGATATAATTAGTAGGTCTATTCTATTTCTTATAGTCGCGTCGTTATACGCAATGGGAAGAAGCGGGCCATAGAGTAAATTAAATTCGTTACATTTTATATAATTTACTAAGTTCGTTTTGTATCATATTGATACTCTCTTTGAAATCTGATTATTTAGTTTAATTGTATGTTTTGCTATATAGTTCAATTACTTGAATAATAGGATTCAACTATGGTATAGTGGGGTTTTAGTTCAAATATCGGGGGGCAGCGTGATAAAGGTTGAACTTCTTGGAAGGTTTACGACCCTTTTTGGTAGGTCCAACGTTCGTCTAGTCTTTTATTTAATAATTATGTTTTGGGGATCTCGTATATAGGTATACTTAATAAGGGTACACGACATTATAAGCAGCAGTACCACGGTACAGAAGGTCCAATCTTAGTGATTAGGTTAGCTGTCAATTTTTACTCCGTATCTAAATAAAATCGTTATATTTCATGCAGTAAATCAGTAACACTGTCATACGTAGTTGCTACAGTAGGTACAGACAAGTCCTTTCGTGTGTAATTGTAGTAAGGCAGTAAGATTGTACATACGTAAACTCGTACTATGAAACAATAGGAAATAAAAGGGGATAGCATTCTTAGGTCACGATTATGGTCATACTAGTTGAAATAGTAAATTGTTCGTTTATTTTCACGGTAGGATAATGTCAAATATTTTATTACAGTTACAGTAGGTATGTAGACACCTTGACATTTGAAACTATACTTCATTTACTTAGAGTCGATTGTGGTATATATCTAATAGGATAGGCGTCGTTAAAAGAAGTCATAGCAGCAGTTAAAACGCGACTCGGATTTTATAATATGTATCTATTAACCGTGTGCATCGTACGTATCTTACCCTGACTCAATCGCCCACTCACATGTTCTCGCCCTCTCTTTATCTGCTAGTTACTATTTTGTTCATTCGATCGTTTCGCATTCACATAAATTATCGCCAGTGTCTTAATCTAACTAGCCTTAAGTGGAAACCCATACTATTTGTAATATATATTTTGTATTATTCAATTCCTTGCAGGATAATTCAGTTCAGTTCAAATTAGATTAGTGTGATGGGCACCTTTGCACCAGGGACAACTCGAGGGGGACTTTTCGATTAGGTTTATCTTAAGTTAATTTATTGTTATTTTATTATTATTGTATTTTAATTTATATTAAAGTAATTTTCTTTTATTCCTTATTTGGTTTTAGGTTGGGTAGCAATTAAAATATTTAAGAATTAAAAAAAAATAGATTAGTGATTGCAATGGTGGTTGTCTGACACGTGGTGTTTAAATAATGCTATTAGTACGTAACTCAGGCTCACTAAGTAGATAATAGCTTAGACTCTTTCAGTGTTTGGAATAATTAGAATAATTTTTATTTACGGAACATAACTTTAACAACGGTAGTAGTATATGTATGTATACCTACGCTGCATTTATATGATACTTAGGCAGGTTACCACGGGAGATTCGAAGTCATTATGTTGCAGTTGAGCAAGTAGGTGAATTCTAGTTATGTTTGGTTATTGTGAACTCGGGAGTCAGATTTTACTCGGAACAAGTTGTACAACAAGTTGGCATCGGCAGAGATTTGTAATGTTGACGTAGTTAATTTTATAGACGTAGTAAGGGTGGTTCGTTTGTCACTTAGGAACATAGTTAACTAAGTCGATTAGAAGAAGATGGCCAAGTATGGGAGTCTGCTGTATTTGGGTTCTTTACCTTTTAGGTTCGTCTCTCCTTAAATACTCAAATAGTGAATTCATCGTTGCGGCAGTGGCTAAATTTATGTCATAGAATTTGAATTTCAGGATAATATTGGTGATCTAAGTGAGATGGCGGATTTGGTTGTTTTGGCTAATTAGCTAATAAATAAATATATTAGATTCAGGTTGATTTTGGGATTTCAAGATAGCGTATCATATATGTGGGTTTTATTATTTAATTATTTTATGTTTTCATACAGAAATTGTATACCTCTGTCACAGTTTCCAGAGGTCTACGCCTTTGAAACATTTATGTTACTGAGGAGATTACAGAACTTTTAAGTTTTATATCCTAATCTAGCAAGATAGTTATTATAGGCCAGCCCAACGGGAAATAATAACGTTTTGTGTATTTGCAGACCAGCATCATTTAGGATTTAATCAGTATGGATTTGGGAGACAGAAGAATATGGGAGGGTTCCGTGAGATTTGCCTACGGGGGACTAGGAGTCGGTATAGGAGATATGTTTTGTTGTTTGGTGGTGCTATTCGAAGAATGGCAGTTCTTATTTTGTAGGGGGTCGTGTCTGGCAGAGTTTACAGGAGAAATGGAGGGAATTTTCAGGCTTTGCTGAATGTCGGATTTTGGATCGATTACTGTATTTTGATGACGGAATGTAGGATAAGGTTAGATTCCACTGGTAGGAGGACATCTATTTGGCTCTTGGTCCTGTAATGATAGCTCGATCTTGTGTGGCTCGAGATGTATTTCGATTTAGGTATCCAAAAAGGTTACAAGACAGCTTTCTATAATTATTCATTACAGGTTCGCCGAGTTAACAGCCAAGAGATGTGGATATCCTAAATGTTCTTAGTGATCAGACTAGTTTAAGTGTGTATCTTGTATTTTACTCAAATTGTATACTTGAGCTTTTGGCATTAATGTTTTTTTATGGTTCGTAAGAATATGTTAAATATTATTCCAATAATTGTATTATTGTTGTCAATGTTGACATCTGGTTCTTAGATATTAAACTAAAGAACAACAAAGTGGGGTTAGAAATACTTGAGGTGGGTTGCAGTATTACCAGCGGTATTATTCTATTGATAACTGACGAGATTATAATTATTTTAGTTGAAGACGTAGATAGACTAGGATGATGCTTAGTTGTTACAAAGGCGTGGTAAAAATGTATAGTTTAAACATTTTACAGTTTAGTTTAGTTTGGGGAGGGACATAGTGGTTTGATTTGCTGTCTTTAATATTAGATGGATAGGGTACAAATAGCTGAAGGCCAGGTTGGTTTACTGTGTTCCTAATTAATTTGAGTAACCTGAAAGTCATGACGGGAACGTCAAGTTTTTCGCAATTTAAATGGGATTGATTACTAAATATTTTATTTTGTTATATTATTAATTTTAATTTTCTAGTGTTTGGCACTATATTTTATAATTAATAGAGTACATTTCGAGTATGTGACTTGGGAAAAACAATAATTTTATTGTGATTGTACTAGACAGGTTCGATTAATTGGTCCAAGCCGAGTGGATGGAATAACTTTGAGGTTATTGGGGTAAAAGAATAATTGGTATGTACAGGTATGGACAGCATGAAAGATAGCTATGAATGTCATAAAGTGAGATATGGAAGGGCTTCTACCAATTGGACGAGTTTGTGGGTGCAATCTAGATTTGTTGGTAATTGGTCCCTCCAAAAAAAATGATACACTTGTGTTTCCACAGTTATAGAAGCTTAGGTTAATGTCATAATATTTGACAAGGTCTTGTGTGACTGACTGTGGTAACACCGTACTGCACAAAAGCTATGTATTGGCTTAACCCGCCGCTTATTTCTCTACACACCTTACCTTGAAAGGGATATTTCCGACAAGGAGTTTTGGACAGGGCTCGGAAACCGGTTAATTTTTCAAACCGTTATGATATACTTGCAGCAAAACCCTTATATTTCGGTTTCGGTACAAAAACCGCTATTTTAAACTGGTTTACGGAGGAGCTTTATATAAAGGTTTCGTTCGATTAACCGGTTTAGAACGATATAATATGGTTAAAACGAACCCACGATTACCTACCTATCGGATATACCCAAGCCGTTTGCATTTGTGTGTGTTCATTCATATTAACGGAACTTCGCTTTCGGGACGGACGTTTACGTTTGATAAATAAAATTAGTACGACTTCTTAGCTCGAAAATATGACGAATACGGTCCCATCTGACAGAAAGCATGAAACTGGACATGCAGGTAGCTTTCATATTTGTGCTTCAAAAATGTTAGGGAAACACGTTGACAGACCTTTGTTTCCCCCCCTACCCCCACTTTTGTGTGCCGAATTACAGTTTTTTTTTTTTTTATTGAAAACGGCTGAAGCTAAGAGAAAACCATCAAAGGGAAATGTTCCTTATAAAATTATCTACAAGTCATTCTTTGGATGTATTTCGATAGGACCTATATTTTTCAAAATCTACGAGCATTCATTAGGATAAGTACAGCAGAAAAGATGCTAGAGGGCAGATTACTAACATTTCTGTGGGCATCGGTCTACAAGCATGAAATTTGTACCAAAGATAAACTGTTCCGCGGTGATTCTTTTCAGATGTGGAGATTAGTTAGATTCGTCCCCTGTGCGAGGGGAGAGCGGGGTGAATTGGACCAAGCACACCTCTTTTTAGTCTTTTTCTCACTGATCAGTTAAGGCTACTATGGCTTGCGGGGTATCGTTTTCATGTAAAACAGACATCAGGAATTAATTTTTAGGACTCCAAGCGGAATCCTATTTTTGTCAGTCATAAGTCCGTCCGTCGTCTGTTTTACAGGTTTTACAGCCAAACGGTTTAGGCTACAGGCTTAAAATTTTCACAGTATTAAGCATATTGTAGACCCAAAGCCACACCAATTGTCAGATTTTTTTTAAATATTTTTTAAGGGGGGTCTCCCATATAGCTGAAGGGGTGCGAAAAAAGAAATTTTTTACCCACCCAACGAGAGGGATATCGTTATTTAGAGCTAATTAAATAGATAAAAACTTTATTTTGTGTTTAAAAAAATATTTAAAAACAAGGGCGTGAGAAGTCACTAAAGTCCGCTATTTTACAAAATTTGTTCCTAATATTTTTTATACTTCTCATTGACCTACGAACTTTCAATTTGGTTATAATATTTAATATTACGTCCCTTTTACCGACAAATACAAAAAAAAGAAAAATATTTTTTACAATACTATTTTTTTTTTTACAAAAAATGGTTTCAGTTTTTTTTGTGTTTGTTAGTAAAATATACACCATAATTAACATTACTACCAAATATCAAATTCACAGGTCAATGGGAAGTTTAAAAAATCTTAGGAACAAATTTTCTAAAATTGTGGACTTTAGTGACTTCTCACGCCCTTGTTTTTATGAAGGACATCTTATTGAATCAGTTAAAGTAAAAAAAAATTTAGGACTCACTATAGATCACAAGTTAGCTGTCATGGAAGCCTCATACGGAGGAAGTTTGTAAAAAGCTCAAAAAATATGCATATGCGCTTTACAAGCTATCGAAGCAAGTCAGCATATCACGGATGTATTGGATCATCCCTTTGCTATGGTCTTATTTATTGGGTGAATTCTACCAATACTGATCTCATCTCTCATGTTTATCTTTAATATTATGCAATTTAAAAATGAATTTGTATGCCTAACGACGAAACATAGAGCACATATTTTGTACCTACCGCCATATATTGTATTACCTATGTTTACAAATAAATCACTTTGACTTTGACTTTAAATATTTTGTTAAACAAAAAATACAGTATTTATCTACTCAATTAGCTCTAAATAACGATATCACACTCGAAGGGGTGGGTAAAAAAAAAATTTCGCACCCCTTCAGCTCTATGGGAGACCTCTTTAAAAATTATTTAAAAAAGGGTGGCTTTGGGTCAACAAGATGCTGTGAAAATTTGAAGCCTGTAGCTCAAACCGTTTGACTGTAAAACCTGTAAAAAAGACGACGGACGGATTTATGACTGACAAAAATAGGGTTCCGCTTGGAGCTTTTGGGTACGGAGCCCTAAAAATGAATACCTGATGTCTGGTTTACTCGAAAACGAAACCCCGCAAGCCATAGTAGCCTTAACTGATCAATGAGAAAAAGACTAAAAAGAGGTATTCTTGATCCAATTCACCCCGCTCTCCCCTTGCCCAGGGGACGAATCTAACTAATTTCCACATCCGAAAAGAATCACCGCGGAACACTTTATCTATGGTACAAATTTCATGCTTGTAGCCCGATGCGCACAAAAATTTTTGTAATCTGCCCTCTAGCATCTTTTCTGCTGTATTTACCCTAATGAATGCTCGTATATTTTGAAAACTATAGGTCCTATCGAAATACATCCAAAGAATAACTTGTAGATAATTTTATAAGGAACATTTTTTCCTTTGACGGTTTTCTCCTAGTTTCAGCCTTTTCAATAAAATAAAATGAAACTGTAATTCGGCACACAAAAGTGGGGGGAAAGGGGGGGGGGGGGGGGAAAGGTCTGTCTCTGTCAACGTGTTTCCCTAAAATTTTTGAAGCACAAATATGAAAGCTACTACTACTACCAAGCTTCATTATTTCTGCCAGATGGGACCGTATTTCGAGCTAAGGAGCCGTACTCCAACTCGCACGCGTCTACAAAAATTACCCGACAAGTTGCAACGCGTGCTTGTGTGTGTGTACGTAAGTACCTACCAACACCGACCCCCGCCAGGGGCCCGGCCGGCTCGCCGCGGTCGCGCCACTCGTGGAATAAACCGGTTTATATAAAGTTCTTAAAACGTTCGCGCTCTCAATAAAGTTCGGAGCTAAACCTAAATAAATGGCCATGGTCAAATGGCCATGTAGCACCAACTCCCGTTACAATCGGACGCTTTACGCTCGAAGTTGTAGACGATTATGTATACCTAGGACAGACTGTCCAGCTAGGTAGGTCCAACTTTGAGAAAGAGGTCAATCGTCGAATCCGACTCGGCTGGGCAGCGTTCGGGAAGCTACGGCATATCTTTTCGTCCAATATTCCGCAGTGTCTCAAGACGAGAGTCTTTGACCAGTGTGTGTTGCCATTGCCAGTGATGACATATGGTACGGAAACGTGGTCGCTCACCATGGGCCTCATAAGAAGGCTCAAAGTCACTCAGAGGGCAATGGAGAGGGCTATGCTGGGAGTTTCTCTGCGTGATCGCATCAGAAATGAGGCCATCCGTAGCAGAACCAAAGTAACCGATATAGCCTTTCGAATCGCTAAACTTAAGTGGCAGTGGGCGGGGCACATTGCACGTAGAACCGATGGCCGTTGGGGCCGAAAGGTTCTCGAGTGGCGACCACGGACCGGAAGGCGCAGCGTGGGTAGACCCCCCACAAGGTGGACTGATGACCTGGTAAAGGTCGCGGGAGTCCGCTGGATGCGGGTGGCGCAAGACCGGTCATTGTGGCACTCTTTGGGGGAGGCCTATGTCCAGCAGTGGACGTCTTTCGGCTGATATGATGATGATGATGATGAAACCTAAATAAACCGGTTTTAATCGGTTAAAAAAAACCGGTTCCGAGCCCTGGTTTTGGAGACATTTTGGACACCAGTTTGTAGTCGGATATCTCTGTCAAGTATGACATACTCCATGAAAGTTGGTTGGGAGTGATTAAGCATCAGGCTATGGTTTGAACTTCGTTAGTGAGAAATGAACGTCTTACTACTTATGCGAAAGGGTTTCCTGGTTGACTTGGGGAGGTTTTGTGGGATCATCGACCGCGTGGTCAAGAATCGAAGGTGGCCTGAAGGAATCCGGAGATTCGAGGTGATAATGCAAGATCGGATTAATAGGGTCTATCAGTTTCACACCTGGTACTCCTTGTAAATTGGGAAATTTTGAGGGATGGATTTCATGGATTGTCATGACACATTACCAGAGTTCTGAGAGCCATGTTTTGTGTGGAGTCACTAACAATCAATGACTTGTGGTTTAAACACCCATCACATATTAAATGCACTTGTTGGAGGGATTGACCTATCCACAGATTGAAGCTTTCCAAGTTAAGGGGTTGAATCGTGTTCTAACTGACGATGTTTTGAGAAATTTATCTTCTTATCCAAGCTAAACTGGGAAGTGACTAAACACAGCGAATTGGTCTTGCCTTCAAGAAGTATAAATCTTTATTTTATTTTTGAAATTGTAGACAGCAAATTTAACGCTATTTAGTTGATATTTAGTTATCTGAACGGTAATTTAATTTGTAGTATTGTGTTTTTATGATGTTAGGGTTGTGATAATGCTACACTCAAAATCACAGATTTCTCGTTCCACATTATCAGGGGGCAGAAATGTACTGGAACAAGGCACCTGCCTTGGCCATTTCATTGCCTACCTAAAAGAAAGCTTACTCGATTTAAGCTAAGGTTTCTAATTAAACTTAGAAGGCGTCAATATTTGGGGCTTTGAAATAAATTATTTATGTTTTTAAGCTTTTCCAACTACTGCTATGTTATGGGGATAATTAAGGCAGCCAACAAATAACATTTAAAGTAATATATTACAGGTTTAGTTAGTGAGTAACTCATGATTTTCTTGATTTTATTGTTCTGAATATGGGTTAGCCTTCTATCAAATAACTGGTGATTATTAGTATAATATGAGCACATATTAAGTCTTAATCTTTATTTGTAATACAAGGTTTAAAGTTTTAGCTATATAGTTGAAATTATCTTACAAAGAACAAACCTGAAGAGCATAACCTATAAATCAATAAATGTTACTTAAATGTGATTTATCTTAGAGTTATGATATTTCTTTCTAATTGACATGAATAATGGAGTAATGTAGTATACTATAATATATTAGTTATCATTGAAACATCCGTTAAGAGGAGGGGTAGGGCAAGCTCTCTCCATACAAACTTTGTGCAGGATTTACTTCGTTTGTGCTTGCATTAAAGTTATGATTTTTGGTCAGTATGCTTATTTTTGTGATAGCTATTTCGTGATGGAATTTTTTTTTATTAATTTCTTTTTCTAATTTTTTAATTTTCAAATTTTTTGAAACATTTGAAAATTTTCACATCACGATCTTTGCATATCTAATATTTACAACCAAAAAAAATATTATATTTGTTAGTGCCAAAACCGACGAATAAAACGTGCACAAAGTTTGTATGGGGAAGGCCTTGCCCTACCCTGCGCCTTAAGTAGCGAAATATATACACTGTTGTAAGACTGGATTCAAGGGGAGATATATTGTATTTTTATCAATCAATTTAGTTTGTGGGCCAATTCAGCTACTTTGTTTAGATAAGGGGATGAGGGATGTATTCTAATTCAACTGCAGATTGATTAATTGATCATTAGTTAACCATGTTTCAGTATAATACCATATGGTTAATATTACATATATTAGGCTTGCAATGCTAGGTCAGGTCATTCGTGTAGGGATCAAAGATGCATTTGCTACGTGTCGGACATGGTCATTGCATTCAATTTGGGAATTTGTACTTTAATTATGATAATAATTTTAGGTTAATTTTCTATAAATATGTGATAGACCTTTATATATTTTAGATTAGGGTGTCTAATCATATTTTGTCCCACAGGTTAATATTTTATGGGTGAGTTGTTACTCCTTACTTCTAGTGCTATTTTATTCATGAAATGTTCGGGTATTGATAGAGAATGCTTAGAGTATTTATGCATACAGTATTTAAAGATTTCTAAACGCTTGTTAGCCAATTAAAAGTTAATAATTATCTTCAGTAATTATTAATCGGAAGTGTAGATTTCGTCTTATATAATGAATGGGAGATTCTCTTTGGAAATTTTGTGTTAGTTACCAGTGAGACTTAGTTTCTTCAATGTACTCTGCGGTTGACGCCAGCCAATAGGGTTTCACTCGCTAAGAGGTACCCTGCTGGAATAGTGGAGGACACATCAGTGCCAATTTCATGTTACGTGTTAACCAGAGTGTTGCTATTGAGAGCAGGCAATGGTAGGCTCGCTCTTGTGGCTTGCCGAAGTTCAACAGCGGTCAATAGTCGTATTGAAGACAGGCAATGACTTTAACAAGCCATGCGGCTTGGTTGTTCAACAGTCTTCAATATATGAGCTCTTGGTTAAGTATTAGGGACAGGCAATGACTAAGCTCTTGTGGTCTGGTTGTTCAACAGTCTCTAATACATAAGCTTATGTTTAATATAAAGATATGTTATTTCATAATCCAATACAGAACTGTTTCATTCATTATTGATTATAATATAGACTTGTTTCTATGTACGCTCATACTGGATATACTACTAGAACACATCAATGACAATTACTTGTTCGAGTTAACCAGAGTGTTGCTATTGAGAGCAGGCAATGGTACGCTCGCTCTTGTGGCTTGCCGAAGTTCAACAGCGGTCAATAGTCGTATTGAATACAGGCAATGACTTTAACAAGCCATGCGGCTTGGTTGTTCAACAGTCTTCAATATATGAGCTCTTGGTTAAGTATTGGGGACAGGCAATGACTTTAACAAGCCCAGCAGCTTGGTTGTTCAACAGTCTCCAATACATAAGCTTGTTTAATGTAAAGATATATCAATAAGAAATTCCAGTAAATGTGAAGCAGAGGCGTGGTGTATGATTTCCGGTGGTCAGACTTCGGATGCATTGTCGAATATTATAAATGTGTAACCTACTAATAGATGCAAGGAGGTCTGTCGGAAGGGATTATCCACTAAACTTACTGCATTACAGCTCTGGTAATTCTAAATTGAAGATTACTTATTCTGAATTGGAGATGATGGGTCGTATTCATTTGTAAATAATACTTCTTTAAAGTTTTAGTAAAATTATTGAATTATATGATTAATTATATCATCTCTGGGCGGAGTAGTAAGGTTACTATTGGGACTGCAAAAACGTTCAATTTAATTTAATTCCAATTACTCTTACGTGTACTTTTCTGTTCTAGTTCGTCAAACGCTCACCTTTTGAAAGGTCACCACTAGACGTTCACGATCAATTTTGGCCATATCTTACAACAGAGCAAGCTACGTTTCATCAGAATTTGTATACGGCATTTTTAAGTATTATTTTGTAACAAGTAGGTTCAGTGCTAACCTTTTTCGTTTTATTCGCCTTGCTTTTGGGTTAGCAGTCTTAGGAGCCAAGGCGGATACCTAATGAATTCTAGTCTTGAATTCATTGGGGTAAATAGACAAAGTTTCTCTAGCTTTCAAATAAAAAAAATCCATAGCCAATAAATAATATTTTCCTTTTAAACTCTCACTGCTCGTTTAATTTCCTTTTTCCTTTAGCTTTTACCCTTCAGGTAGGGAAAATTTAAACTTAAGTCTAGTCTTTAGTAGTCGTTAGGTTCAAATTGCCATTAGGTAGGTTAGGTTTAGTACAACATGACGTTAGTAGACTTACGTTTGCTAAATATTTGATAACATTTCACGAGCTAAAATTGCAACTCAAAAATAATCGTTATTATTTCCTATTCAGCTCATTCATGTAACTTCAGAAGAAAAATAAAATAAAAAATACCGGCCGGCAGTGCGTATCGGACTTCGAACATTTAATAGGAAAAAAAAAATATCTATCAATATATTGGTAGTTGCTGGTCAAATATATACGTATAGATAAACTTTATCACCAATTTTCAAGTTCATAGGTCAATGGGAAATTAAAAAAATAATCGGTACAAAGTTTTCGGAAAAAAAGGCTTTTCATCGTTTTCATCCTTTTGTTTTCGTTGTTGTTACGGTTTTTGTCAACTAACGATCTCTAAACAACGATACCTACGCCGCTTTATGGGGTAGGTGAAAGATTTATATCCGCGCAGTTGGCATTCAAATTGGCAAAAATATTTTTTGACAATTTGAATGGCTTTCAGTCAACAAGATATTTATACTGTGAAAATTTGAAGACTGCAGCTCCAACCGTTTGGCTGTAAAACCTGTGTGACACTGACAGACGACGGGCGGACGGCGAGTGTTTAGGCCCGTCGGTTACGGACCCCCTAAAGCCATTGGTACAATACAAACAAATATCCAAACACAATTCCTGTGCTTTCATAAAACCGCATGGTCTCGTCCTCCTTCCTCTATGACAAGTTTAAAAATACATTCTGAGACCTGCCTTTCATTGGATGAGAATTGTAATTGTAAAATTATACATAAACCTGAATCACTCAAGTATTTGGGGGTGTTTGTAGATGAGAACCTTAACTTCAAAAAGCATATTTGTCACTCAGCCGCTAGAGTTCGAAAGCTAATTTATACCATGAAGCTACTGAGACAAGCTACTAACGGTCAAATCCTGAGAACAGTTTATTTTACTCTATGCCAATCAATAATCAATTATTGTATTCTTGCCTGGGGAGGCATTGCAAATACCACTCTTTTAATATTGGAAAGAGCTCAGAGAGCTGTCTTAAAGGTGTCTTTGCGTAAACCTCGCCGGTTCCCCACAGCGGATTTGTTCAGATAGGCACAGGTCCTCAGTGTACGAAGATTGTTTATACTGCGGGCTGCCATGAACGTCCATAAAACCACATTAAATCTTCCGTCGTACAAGGATTTGTTAAAAAAGAGTGTTTTCGAGGTACACTTTCCATTGTTTAAGTCCAAGTTTGCATTACGTTTTCACATGTTTCTTTTCCCGCACATCTATAACTCCTTGACCAAAATTGTTGATCTCAGAAATTGTACTTGCCTAGAGGCAAAAAAGAAAATTCTAGCCCTGTTGCTATCTTGGAACTATCAGCAATCTGAATCATTACCTACTTAATGTAATATCATAACTTACATTCACACACACACACACACACACACACACACACACACACACACACACACACACACTCATACACTTACATATACACACTCACACATGCACAAATGTCACGCACACCTTTTCATACCTACCTTAGTGTGATAAATGAAAAGGCGTGCGCGTGCGTTAAAAGCGTTTAATGCACTGTTCGATCTACCCTTACAGTCGCTTATTTATATCGCTAACTAACCTAACATCCCTCCACCATAAATCCTTAATTCTACTTATAAGTAACTCGGGGTAAGTCTCTCAACCGCGCGGGTCGCGGGCCCTGGCGGCCTGCGTGGTCAGCGCTCGGGGCGTCGGTGCCGAGCGGTGCGGCCGGGGCTGCTGGGGCGCCGGCTGACGATGGCCCGGCTGGGGCATCTGCTGACGAGGGCCCGGCTGGGGCTTCGGCTGACGATGGCTCGGTTGGGGCGCCGGCTGACGATAGCTCGGCTAGGGCGCTTGGCGGCGCGGCCGAGCTACCTGGGAGCGTGGCCACGGCGTCCGGAACGCGCGGCTCTGACAGCGCTGTCGGCCGTTGATGGCCGCTGGCATCAGGTGAGATGGGCTCCACTGGCCCGGTATCGGCTTCCGACCACTCATCCTCATCTTCCTCCCTTGTGGGGTTCTGTTCTGGAGGAGCCGTCATCACTGTCCAGTCAAAGCTACTATCCTCATTCGGACTTACTTCCTGGCTTTCAGCGTAACCCGTATATTTGTAAATTTGATTTTTGTGTTTTTTTACGACTTGGTTCATCTCAGGTAAATATATTAGATATAAACTTTTCCCTAACTTACTTTTAATAACACCTTTGACCCACTTATTGTTACAAATTAATTTTATCAAGACATGTTCATTTATCTTAAATTCTATATTCCTGTTTCCTCTATAATATTTAGCCTGCAAACACTGTTTACTTTCTACTTTATTCTGTAAGTCTGTCGAGAGTAAGGATGACGCATCATTGTTTACGTTTAACAAATCAAACCGGTTACGTAGCGGGCGGCCCCTCATTAGCTCCGCCGGTGACGTGTCCGTTGTTGTATGTCTAGTATTCCTGTATCGGAATAAAAATTCCAGCAATCGATTGTTTGTTATCTCCTTCATTGTTTTCCCCTCTACCAGCAACCCTTTAATGTGTTTTTTCAACATTTTGACATATATTTCAACCTGTCCATTACTGGCCGGTGAATACGTTGGAGAAGTAATGTGCGTTATGCCGTTTAATTTACAAAAGTCGCCAAACAACTTAGAAGTAAATGATGTTCCGTTATCCGTGACCAATGTATGCATAATACCAAATCGAGACATCACTTCTTCCAGTTTTGTGATTACAGTAGCATTGGAGTAGTTGTTGGTGAGGGGGAAACATTCAACCCATTTCGAGTATGCGTCCACCATAACGAGAAACATTTTGTTTTGGACTGGCCCAAAAAAATCCAAATGCACCCTATGCCACACTCTCGGTGGGTACCTCCACGGAGATAACGGCAAGCGCGGCGGAGTTGGTTTGTTTTGAATGCATGTCGCGCAGCCGCCTATCCTCTCTTCTATGTCCGTATCTATATTAGGCCACCAGAATCTAGATCGAGCCTCCGACTTTGTTTTATTTATACCTAAATGGCACCTATGTAGTTCGTCTAAAAATTTTTTTTGTATGGACTTTGGTACTACAATTTTGTGTCCTCGCATTAACACATCTTGTTCAAGGGATAAATCTAACCGGCAACTAAAATAAGGATTCAACTCTGTACAATTAGTTTTCTTTGGCCAGCCCTTAACTATGAAATGTTTAACCTTATTTAAGCATTGGTCGGTGCTGGTTGCATTTTTTAATTCGTCCCGGGAAATTGGCAAATCACCGTCCGTAACAAAATTTATATAGGTGGCTCGATCCAGAGGCGGCGGCGGTAGCTGCGGCGCGTGCGCTCCTTGCGCCGGCCGCTGCGAAATGCCGGGGGATGACGTAATCGCATTGTCAGCGATAGACGGGTTATCATTATCAGCTGACGCGCGACTTAAGACATCTGCACAGTTGTTTACGCTTGAAATATACTCAATCTCGTAATTATAACCCTGTTGTAATTATAACTGTACCGCCTGTTGTTTGCCTCTACTTACTGTGATTTTGTATTGTACTGTATCCTTTAATTGAGGTGTGCAATAAAGAGTATTTGTATTTGTATTTGTATAACTGTTTAAAAACAATGCGTAGCGTTGAAGACGATTGGCTGACACTTCTGGGACCCCTTTATTTGGATGAAAAATGTACATCAAAGGCTTATGGTCGGTTCGAAGTATAAATGGTATGTCCAACCCGTATAAATACTGGTGAAACCTTCTCACACCAAAAATTATAGCTGTGGCCTCCTTTTCAATTTGGCTGTAATTGCGTTCAGCACGGTCTAGAGACCTTAAAGCATAAGCAATGGGGCGTTCGGTCCCCCCCCTCCAATTGACCTAAAATCGCTCCTAAACCCCATGGCGAGGCGTCAACACTCAGTATCAACTTTAAGTAAGGGTTAAAATGCGCCAATACCTTATCCGAAACGAGTTCTTGCTTAATTTTATTGAACGCGTTATTATGTTCTGTCGTCCATTCCCATTTGACCCCTTTTTGTAACAATCTATTTAACGGACATAAAATCAATGCAGCATTTGGTACGAACAACCGATAATAATTCACTAAGCCGAGAAATGACTTTAACTCGTGAACGTTTGTAGGGGCCTTTGTTGAAGTCATTGCCTGTACTTTAGTACTACATTTATGAATGCCGTGCTTGTCAATTACAAAACCTAAGTATGTAACAGAGTCCTTGAATAAGTGACATTTGTCTCTGTTCAGTACTAACGCTGCCTCTTGCAACCGACTAAACACTAGTTCTAACCTCTGACAATGTATTTCTTTGGTTTCCCCGGTAACCAAAACATCGTCTAACAGACACAGCACTCCTTCAATTCCCTGCAATAAACTTTCCATAGTTTTTTGAAAAATAGAGGGGGCGTTGGCAAGACCATAACAGAGTCTTTTAAATTTGAATAATCCCTTGTGGGTGTTAATTGTTGTCAATAACTGGGAATCGTCATCTAAACATAACTGTAAATATGCCTGGCTTAAATCTAGCTGAGAAAACTGTTGCCCACCGTGCAACTTGGCAAAAAGTTCCTCTGTTCTGGGCAAGGGATACTTATCGATTTGAAGTACTTTATTCAGGGTTACTGAAAAGTCGGCACATAACCTAATTTCCCCGGAGTGCTTCAAAATAGGTACAATAGGACTCGCAAAATCTGAATGGTCTACTGGTTGAAGTACCCCTGTGTCTACTAGCTTATCAATCTCTTTCTCCACCTTTTCCTTTAAAGCAAACGGAACTGTACGTGTACCGAACTGTATGTAAAAATTGGTTGACTACCCGGTTTAAGCGACAATTTTACCTTAAATTTATTTAAACAACCTAAGCCGCTGCTGAATAATTCCGGGTATTTTTCAGAATAAAAACCAATTTCTGTTTGCTTATCGCAAAGGTATATTTTCGATATTTGTAGGTCGAATAACGATAAAAAATCCCTTCCCAGCAACGCCGGGCCAGAACCATTCACCACATATATATCTATATAGTTACTTTCGCCTTCATATTTCACTAATGTTCGCATAACTCCTGCCGTATTCAAAATGTCTCCTGAATAGGATTTTAAAACTGTTTTTGGTGGCGTTAAGCGAACATTTTGAAAGTATTGTTGGTATATGTGCAATGGAATGACCGTGGCACAGGAGCTGCTGTCAACAACAAACTTTAACATTTGCCCGCATACATCAACCGTCACAGTCATCGCTTCGCCATGGTAACTACGAATGTTACACATGCACCGACTCCGAAAGTATATTTGACTGAATCTTACCGTCATCATCGTTACTCTCTTCGACAGATTGCAGCATTTTTACTGATTCCCTTTGTTTACACACACGTTTTAAATGCCCTTTAATACCGCACTTTTTGCATTTATAACCTTTGAACCGACACTTATCGACACTATGGTTATTGTATCCGCAAACTTCACACTCCACACCATTAAACGATGGGCTTCTGGACACCTTAAAAACCTCAGATGGCTGCGTCAGCTGGTTGCGTGGCATGGCCGATTGCCGAGCGGCGTTCCTTGCGCTGCGCAATGAGGTGCCGATTTCTAGCGCTCGTGCAAACGTGAGCGTACCCTCATCTTCCGTAAATAAACGGTCTCTCTCGGGACCCGACTGCATTCCCAACACGAAACGGTCGCGTAACATGTCATCTAGGACCGACGAGCCAAACTTGCAGTCCTCTGACAACTGTCGGACCCTTGCCGCCCACTGAGTCAAATCCTCGTCCATTCGTTGTGTAGCACTGTGAAAATTATGCCTTTCCGCAAAAAGTGACTTCTTAGGCAATAAGTGTTTGTCTACTTCTTTCACAATCTGTTCATACGACAGCTCTGTTACTGTCTTCGGCTCAATTAGTTCGCGTACCAACTTATACGCGGACTCGTTGAGTGCACTTAGCAACACCGCACGTTGACGATCACTCTCAGGTGGATCCGTTTTCAGGATCGCGTTCGCACTAAGCCAGATGCTTAATCTCTCTTTGAACACTTTCCAGTCACCTCCTACTTCAAAAACAGGTAGGTTTCCGATCGTCGAATTCATTGTAACTGCTTTTATTCGCGTGTTTACGTAAAATCCGTGACGTCGCCACTGTGATAAATGAAAAGGCGTGCGCGTGCGTTCAATCAAAGCGTTTAATGCACTGTTCGATCTACCCTTACAGTCGCTTATTTATATCGCTAACTAACCTAACACTTAGTTTTATAGTGTGTTCTTAATACTTTATTTTACCGAGTGTTTTCTTCATTCCTAGTCGCATGACCTGTTACTCTGTATTTGTTTTGGTTTCCACGGGACAGGCCTAGTCTAGTGTGGCACCATTGATATTTAGTAGTAGGTTTCCGATCGTCGAATTCATTGTAACTGCTTTTATTCGCGTGTTTACGTAAAATCCGTGACGTCGCCACTGTGATAAATGAAAAGGCGTGCGCGTGCGTTCAATCAAAGCGTTTAATGCACTGTTCGATCTACCCTTACAGTCGCTTATTTATATCGCTAACTAACCTAACACTTAGTTTTATAGTGTGTTCTTAATACTTTATTTTACCGAGTGTTTTCTTCATTCCTAGTCGCATGACCTGTTACTCTGTATTTGTTTTGGTTTCCACGGGACAGGCCTAGTCTAGTGTGGCACCATTGATATTTTGTTTCTGAAATTCTGTATATGTAATAAATATATATTTCATTTCATATACGTATTAAGTAACTATAGTGCGCGCCATCCACGACGACGCGCCCCTCCACAGCGAATCTCATAGTAATCTGTGCGCAGCCGTACGGCTTGGGCTTTTTGGCGAGGCCGTCAGAAGGATTGGAGGAAAAACACTGAATTTACAACTTAAAAACACTGACTTTAATAACTGATTTAAAAAACACTATACACAAATCAACATAAATTAAAAATAAACTGAACATAAATGACTTCTAAAACAAGAGAGTAGGAACGTGTGCTCGCGCCGGTGTCTGGTAGCATAATAAACGCTCGCCGCTTGGGCGGCTCTATTTATACGCGCGCGCTGCCTGCTGGTCAGGGCGGGCGGGAGAGCGAGGCGAGTGGCTGTGCCTCAATCAATGAATGTGAGGCGCGAGCATGCGTTTTTATAGGTTTGTTAAAAGCGGTGTAGCACGTATGTGGTATTACTTTGTCAATTTGGCCATGAGGCTTCCCATTAGGTGGGTATACGGGCTATATCGCTTCTTATTAATTTTTAGGTGACATTGTAATTTAAGTTTGCCTGAAGGGCCTAATTACTGGCCTTATGGGCTTACAATAAGCTTAAATGGCGTATAGTTGCCTTAAGTGTTTGCAAGGTTGCAAGTTGTCACCTACCTAGGCCTGAAGGGCTTGTATATGTAAAGCTTGGTTTGCCTTATGGGCTTGTAAGTTACTACCTACCTAGGCCTGAAGGGCGTTTAGCTATGGGTAAGTAAGATACGCAACAATAACATTATTTATTTCCTTTCCTACCTACTAGGATAGCTAATTACAATATATTTATTTAATAGGTCCGACACGGTACGTTCGACACATAATAAGTCCGACACATTATACGTCCGACACATTATACGTCCGACACAACAAGCAAACTTCACAATTTAGCACAATAAAAACAACAATCACTATCCGCTTAAGGAACCAGGTTCATCAACTGAAAATATCATTACCCTGAACAAAGCAAATGTAAGTAAATCATCTCAAATGCTGAGGATCATGACATCATGTCCTATTCTTGCTGACCAGACTCCTCCATAGGCTCCTGTCACCCGCCTTATGGATGGCCTCGTGCAGATGTAGTTGCAGGGGTGCAGTGATTTGTGTGCTCCAGCTAGTAACACCTATTTCTGAAGTGAAGCAGTAGCTGCCGTACACAGGCTCATTTCTGTTGAAGTACTGGGTCCTAAAATGTTTGTCACTTCCTGCAATGGTCGTTTAAACACCGGCAATCGAGATTATAGACGCGCGTTTACTTTCATTGTTTTCCAGTATAGAGGTACAACATTTTTTCCATATTTTCTTCCAACTGAAAGAAACAGACACGCGATTAATAATACAATTGAAAACTAGGTATTGTCGGTTCTAAAAGCTTATTAAAATATACACCCATTATACTCACATTCAAATGATCTTCGTAAAAAGTGTCCTCTTTGTTACTTTATCCAAACCCGCTGCAGTTGCAGTACACCACTCGGCCTTATTGCTATTGAGAACATTAAAAAACTGTTTGCCGGGCGACAATGATGTGTTGTTTTTGCAACTTTTCATAAAACAGTATTTTTTGAGAGTCATTTTCAACAATCCTTTACAAATCGTTAGAATTTAGCGGTTGCGAACTTTGACGTTTATCGTGACATTCGTGACAACTCGAAACTGTCAAGCTGTTTAAGCATACCTACTAAGTATGTTTTTATACGTAATTATTAATTCGTTTAAATTATTTCAACGTTTTTTTAAGTGTATGAAACACAACAAGTGACGTCATTTACATAGTACTTTGACGTTTGTTACTTACGCCCTTTCTGCCCGAGTCATAATATAAATGGATATTTCCGTGATTTCCACTAAAATAAAAGATTTTCATAAATATAAAAAAATACGGGTGCCTTAAAATTATGCGTTCTTTCGAGCCAGACAATAAAAAGCGGCACTAAAAAAAATGAAATGTTGTCAATTGTAATTGAAGTGACTCTAGGAGCACTATCTAGGTTTAGAGACGAATCGTCTAGTTCTGCTTCTTCCTTAACCTCTATTTCCTCTTTAATATCGTCTACTGATATAATTTCTGATTCATTGCCAGTTGTTTTAGCAATTAGCTCATTCAACGATGTAAGTATTGTGATAGCAGTAACTTTGAGGTTATCATTTCATTCACTGTTTGTTCTGTCTTTGCTTTTAGAGTCGCCATTAGATTTAGTCTTGTTGCTTTCAGGAGTCTGCTGAATTTCTTTACTTTCTAAGTTCTGTATGGTGTTGTCCAAACTGGCTCTCTTCTCTTTCTCCTCCATGGACATAGTACTGATGTTTACAGGACCTTTCTTAGCTTGATCAAGCTCAGGTCCTCTCGTAGCTTGACTAGCATTTAGGCAGGTCTTAGTATATACCTATAATTAGATGCACTAAGTTGCATTCAATTAGCATTTAGGTGCGCGAAACTCCTATGACCGCCCTTTTTAGAGCGCGGCACCAGCACTGTGTATCGGGGACTGTGCGTGCGGTGATAAAGTGCGCCACAGCAACAGGTCGCGGTCGATTGTTTGTTGCAGTTACACCGAGTGGATTATTGACCCCAATGGAAAGGGGACCGAATGGTTTGTTTTGGTGTCGAACAGATTTAAGGACAGCGAGAGTATACCGTCATCCGTGGCGGGAATCTTCCCGACGTAACGTCCCAGTCGTTGCGACATAGAAATGTTTGGTACTAAAGTACTCCCATTCCCCCCCTGTCAACAATGTCATAGTCTTTAAGACCAAGTTTGGTCTTGCAAGACATATTAGAGCCCACAGAAGGAGAATGCAGTAATGGCTAGAGTCGCCGTCATCGAAACCGATGATGTGGAGGATACTCCCATTCCAAATTCCGCTATGACTTTTCAAAATCACAACCTTGAAAAATATGGAATATACAATAGAAGCATTGTTCTGAAGCTACATCGCGAAATCACACGGAACAGTTTGTGATTATCGTCGCGATGACATGGCATTTCTACAACAAATACCTTACCTAGCAGCGAAACCCCGTCGAACCGTACAGATGCGACTTACGGTGACTTACCTGTGAACAAAGAGAACAACAATTAGTACTGACCTAAAATGTCGAACGCAATTGAAATAAAAGCAAGCGGAAATTGCACTTTCAGTCTTATCGAAGATTTTTCCTGTTTCATTCCGAAGTAGCTAATAAAAGCTGAATAAAATATTAACATGTATTTCCTGGTAGTTGAGGTTCATTTTTAATTTCCGCCACGGATTAACTTACGGTAGGTTTACATGCAATACGTGTTAGAGCAGTGCAATTAATTGTCTTCTGCGGAGAGTAGTGGTAAGTAAGCAAAGCTTCGATTCCGCAGCCGACAGTATACGACTACTGCACGTACCCCCGCACTCCAAATTGAACCGTAAATATATGGGTAAAAAGCTCCATTTGAAATGAGCGGACAAGTGTCGGAACGAAACTGACACATCCGCTCACTCTAAATTGGGACTTTTAGTCTTATGATTACGGTTCAATTTGGAGTATGGCGGTACGTGCAGTTGTCGTATGCTGTCGGCTGCGGAATCGAACCTTAAAGGTTGCATTCAGTGCTTTGAATAATAGCGCAGACGATGCTGACTGTGCATTTAAAACGAAAAATGTTTCTACTAAAGCCATCTTAAACAAGATTTCTAGTAAAATTTTAATATATGGATACAAAGACATATGTATCCATTAACTTAAGGCGATATATCGATTGCAAGAGACACCCTTTGTTTTTCGCTCACGACAAAACGGGATGGAACCCTCTCCGAGAATGGCTTTTTAGACAAATTTCGTTAAATATCTGACTGTGTGCAGGTTTATTAAATTTCCTCTTGACAAAGTTTAGATGAGGTAAAATACTATCATATTAACTTAATCGTGTCTTTTAATAATGCGTTGTTTTAGTAGGCTGAGGAAAAAAAGGAAAATATAGACTCGACTTTCGATTTATTTTCTATCGAGAAAATTTTAAGCAATCATGTTTCGCTATTGTCAGTACCACAATCATATAGTCAAGAATCATATATCTGAAAATCAGCCCCTACTGTTTGCTAGTCTGAGCAGGACAGCGTTTCAAAGTCTCCAAATTTCTCAGTGTAGCGCCTTAAGATTGATTTCGATTGTCAATCATTTAAAATTGTAGCCGAGAGACTCAAACTTAATACAGCAACCTGTAGCTCCCCCCCTCTCTAACCCGTCTAAACATTATATTCCCCATAGTTTAAATAAAAGACCCGTGAAAATAACTTGATTTGGCCATGAGATCGTCTAGTGATAACCTACGTTGTGTACCGAATAACCTCGATTCTTTTATGTGAAACGAATCAGACTTGAACTATTCACTATTTGTCCTAAGACCCTAAAATACCTACTAATTTTTCCTACCAAATCTACCACGTATTTTTCTATTAAGTAGAATTATTTCTACCAAATTTCCATACATTTACAATAGCTTTCCTAACATATTTTATGTCACACCTGGCCATAAAGTGGCCATTATCGCACGCTCCGCGCGCGAAAAAACCCACTTCCTGGCCAGGGGGTGACATAAAATTTTGTACTTACCACGGGCGATAATAAAGAAAGCCTCAGATCGCATATTTATCGGCCTTGCCTTCGGCTCGGGCGTAAAACACCTGCGATCTGAGACATTCTTTGTTTTATCGCCCTTGGTAAGTAATGTACTATTACCTACTCAATATTTAGATTTTAAATACATAATAATAATATTATTATTGGTAATCTATCTCCAACAAGATCTACGTGTTCAGTTACGTTATTAACAGCTGGAGGTTTCCAATGGGCGGCAAATACCCTTGAAAGCCTTACTTTTTTCCCCTAAGTCAAAATCATCCTGCTACCATAAATATGCAGTAGAAAATAGAATCGTTGATTGATACCCAATTTTAAGCTACAGCTAAAAAGGATAATTTTGACTGTTGTATGGTATGTCTTTCATATCTCATACAATGCTGTTAACACGCCAAGATGGAGATGGAACGTATTCTATACCAGAACTAGACATATTAATGAATATAAATCCATACTAATGAAAATAAATTCATTAATAAATCTTTAGATGAGAAGCATCTTTAACTACCAGTTCCCTCTACCCTAAACACTTCCCAATGTTTCCTAACCATTTACAAAAGTATATCTCTACTCTTTCCCAGCAATGAGTATTCTTTCACTCATGATATTGGAAAATAAAACTTGTAGACTGCTCCGCCTGCTACTTTCAGAGTTGGTTCCATCTTTCTGAACCAGCCCTGCTATCCTAATCATGATTGGAAGAATTGGACCTTTACAACACATAATACCTATAAAAATCTATGAAACCCAGTATTTTTAGTACCTATTTAAAGAAATTATTAGATACCTCTTATTTTTTTACACAATACACCAATAATCGCGTGAATACTTAATACCTAAACCTAGATCCCTAAACCCTCTTTCCTAACGTCCTAATCCTACACATGACTTTAATCCTAATCTACTTACATCCCCATATAGCTCTAATTCCTACTCTAGTGTATGCAAACCTCAACCGTGAGGTATTTACCATAGTGTTATGTAGTGAGGCCCTACTTTTACCTATATACCTAAACAGTTCCCTACTAGAACGTTCAAGTGGCTAGCTTGAGAAAATCAACCTAAAGCCTGTGTATTGTGTCATATCACAACTGACCGAAGTCTAAAGGGATCTGTGATATGAAACGCCCTAGCATATAATAGAATATATAAATATACATAATAAAGACCGAATTCCAAATACCAGTGAGCCCTCTCAAGCGAAGAACCCTTCTATACCTCCTTCAATCGCGGAGGTCATGATCAGACTACACCAGTTGGACAATGGAACTCGCTAAGGGTAAAATACGTCCCATGTTGATAAATAGGAACGCCCAGACCCCCTAAACAGTCTGGTAATCTAAATGACTCCGGAATAAGTTTGTTTGGCAAACCGTGAGGTTAAACGTATTCCGTCAAGCTAAACTGTATGCCTGGAATGTGATCTTACTCTTTTAAAATAAATAGCAATAAATTTTAACCCCGTAAAATAATAATGAAACTTTCAGTAAAGAAGATTCCCTCACTATGCGGAACATTTCCACATAACAACGGAATCTCAAACAAAAATGACGAGAAACCCACCAAAAATAATCTATAGAACCAGAGTCACAAACAGTCGAAAGAATAATAATCCCCCGCCTCAAGCGCGCGCTCCTTTTATACGCGGAATTATCGTATTAAGCGTGTCGAGGAGAAACAGTACCGTCCGTTGCGCTAGCCGATTAGGTACTGACGGCCGATCGGGCTTATCAAACCGAATTGTCCGCACTAGTCTTTTTCTCAAGCGCGTCTACTCCTTACTTGCACGCATTTAAGGTCGCAATTTACTTACGCTCACTCGAAATAGGCTCTTATTGAAATATGTTTTAGTCGCCATCGGCGCCGGCCATTTATGTGATTATTAATAGATTTTGCGTCGTAATTTGTAAAGCGTTTATTTAATTGTGTATATAACTTTGATTAGTTTTTAATGAAATACTTAAGATAAAATTACCGATCTTTGTTTAGCATTCGGTAAAGGACAGGCGTTCATTGTAAGCGTCTAGTTACATATTCGCCCCCTCAAGGATGTGCCATGTAATTGCTAATGTAATGAGCGATTCATGACGGATCCTTGAACTATTATAATGTTAAATAACATACCATAGATTTGTTAGTGAACCTATTCACCCCTCCCCTTCCCCCCCCACCCCTTTATTTTTAAACGTGTATGAGTATTTAAACCAGTACTCATTGATTGTTAGTGACTCGGTATAAAACTTAGTCTTATGAATTTTGATAATGAACCATGACTATCCTTTCCTCGAAATCTTCCCATTTGCCCAAGGTTCTAGTTTGTGAGGCTAGAAGACCCGAATAGTCCGCATTTGCAATATCAAACTGAATTTCAGAGTCTGTCCAGGCACTCATCCATTCAAAATCCACATTGCCCGGATCCGATCTGATATCCCAAAAGCTCCCCACGCAAAAAGAAAGACCCTCTATGTAAGTACTAAGACATTCAATCGCCATTAGACCAAAACTCTAACCAAATCTCAATACTCTGTCACCATTTTCAATCAAGTTTTCTTGGAACATGTCACAAACTTGAATCAGGTATTCGATTTCAGACTCATTTTCACACCAATTTATGAAATGTCCATTTATGAACTTAGTTAAACGACATTCGTCACCTCAATGCTCCTGCATTCCCATTCGTCATTTAAATGGCTACAAAACATTAAAACTCAAAATGCGCTTAACTATATGGATATGTCAATATCCATAACACCCTGTTATCAAAATAACCAATTCCCCATTCAAAATTAGCCTTTAAATTAATTTATCATAAATTTATTCATGTAGATACTACTAATATAATAAACATTTCACCTCTAGCGTGATAAATGAGCCTTACTTTAATACCAATAAATAAATTGTCTTTCTATCAGACATGTAAACAGTCAAATATAATTTACTAAAAATAATGAAAAGATAACATATAATTTTTAAACATTATTCAAAAATGATTGCATTTCGCCATATCATATTTATATCATATCCTACTAAGCAGTCGGATATTTCTGTTTTCGAATGATCCTTCATCAAATCGTGGTGTGTGTACAAAACCTTGATAAAACCTCAGCTAATAGACTTTTAGTCCTAGCTTCTGTTTAGTACTAGACAATAAGGATTACCCTTATTAAATGGGTCGAATCGTTATACGATTTTAACCTACTGATAAATCCTTGCTGACTAGTTACTCACTAAATACAAGTGTTACGATGATTGAAATTATCGGCATTGAGAGATGTTTAAATAAGTATATTAATCGGAAAAACGCTGCGCGCCATAATGTATGAAACCGTCCCGCTCGCGTCGCGCAAGCGGTGTGACCAAGCCTTTAGTTCAGGATTTTGATTGTTAATTGTTTTTCATAATATCATAAACGATGGTTCGATGGGCTCGAAGTCACTCAGAGGGCATTAGAGATCGCATCAGAAATGAGGCCACCCTAGCCCTTCGAATCGCTACACTTAAGTGCATGGAGATCGTTGGCCGTTGGGACCGAAAGATTCTCGAGTGGCGACCACGGACCGGAAGGCGCAGCGTGGGTAGACCCCCCCCCCCCCCCCCCCCCCACCCCACGGTTATGACTAACCCTGAGTACTACACAAACTTTTTTAAATTGCCTACCTATTTACTTACCGTATATATAAATAAGGCCCAAAATCGGTAAAACAAAGAAATAAGAGGAATAATAAAAGGTCAGCCATGTTTAATATTCCCTCGACCGCCTCGCGCCTCGGGGATCCACTCACAATTAGATCCAGGAAATATAAGCCTTATTACGTTATTTAAATAAATTTATTATCTAGAAATTACTTGTGATTTCATGGGTTTAACCCTTATCCAGGCCGCACCAAACTATGTGTTTGTGCGAAAAACTAAAAACTAAATATATATTCAAAATAGTTATGAATTGGAAATTAATTTAAGCGAAACTTTTTGCCGAAATTCAATTCGATTTAAACCTTAACTTTGGGTATTAAGGCTGAAATTTTAACAACACTCATGTGTTCGATAAAACGTAGGTACTATGCCCGGAAAAGGGTTGATTAAACCGTGAAACTGTTTGAATTATCAAATATCTAACGAGAAAGTCTGGAATTTATTGCCCACCGTGTTTTTACACAATGATCAAGTAGGTAGTACTAATTCAGATGATTGTAACGAATGATTTTTTATTCCACGACGGTGGCAAACAAGCGTACGGTCCATGGTACGGTACGGTCAATGGTTATTGGACAATGGTACCACAGCCTATAGGCGCCCGCAACTCCAGTCACGTGCGCGTTGCCGACCCTTTATAAAACTTCAGTATTCACTGGGTTTCGATTTCTATCGGTTTAATAATCTAAAGAGGGAGATCAGAAAAGAGCTCTGGCACCTTCTTGCATAGCCATATCTTCCGAGGGAATGCTGTCAGTCTTTGGCACGGTAATACAACGGGGGCCCTTTTCAAATTTAGTTTAGTTTTAGGTTTGCAGGGTAGGGTTGAGGGCACAAGAGCGCGCGGCAGATCACCTATGAGATGGACTGACCAAATCAGGGCCGCGGTAGACGCACCCTTGCATTTGTGCACTAGGAAAGCGGCCTTGAGAGACGAGTGGCGACGAATTGTCAAGCTTGCCACTAAACCGACATGACGACCACGACCACTCTGCCAAGAGTGAAGCGACTAAGAAGAAGCTTTTGCTCGCGACTTTGTCCGCCTAGAACTTGTTTATCGCGTTAGAATGTAATTACTATTCTTTTATTTCAGGCGCTTTTTTTTTACGCACCGACGGTGGCAAACAAGCGTGCGGTCCACCTGACGGTAAGCGGACACCGCAGCCTATAGACCACAGCCAGAGAAACTATGTGAGATGGGCTGGTGTTCTTTCAGAAGTGCCATGATCGGATGTTCGGTTGATGGAGTTTGCATGAACAACATCAGCTATGCAGATGACATGGTACTGCTCACGCCATCTCTCGGCGCGTTGCAATACTTGCTCGGTATGTGTGAGAGGTATGCAGTGACCCATGGACTCAGGTACAATGCCGGGAAGAGTGAATTCCTAATCTTCAAGGCCGGCACTAAGACGTACGAAGTTTTGCCACCAATTCAGCTAAGCGGCACCTGTTTAAATAGAGTGCAAAACTTCAAGTATCTGGGTCACTGGGTCACTGAGGACCTCTCTGACAACATGGATATGGAGAGGGAGCGGAGGGCGCTGTCCGTTCGCTGCAACATGTTGGCTCGGAGATTTGCAGCACAAAATAAAAAATATACAGAAGGTCCGTTCCCGCCGTTCTTGAAAATACATACCTAAACTTGCCCGACTCACAGGGTTGCTTCTGTATTGATTCTGAATTTTAAAAAGGACTAGGTATAATAAAAATTCTTCAACATGACATTTAAATACTAACCAGCGTATCTTGGTAAAAAACCAGCCAAGTGCGAGTCGGACTTCGCACATTTAGGGTTCCGAATCAACCTCAAACATATGATTTATCAATATAATAGTGTTTCTTGTTAAAATATACGTAATATTTAACATTGTCACCAAATTTCAAGTTCATAGGTCAATGAGAAGTCTAAAAATTCTTCGGAACAAATTTTGTGACAGACGACGGACGGACGGACGGACGTCTTGGCGACACCAAAAGGGTTCCGTCGGCGGAACGGCGTCGGTTGAGAGCGCCAACAAAGAATATAAGTACCTTATTAATTAGGTACCTACTTAACTAAACCATAGTACTTAAATACTGGCGTTTTACCAGCGAACGATAAGATGAATGTGTAATGGTTGATCGTCGTTATCAAAGCGGCTAGTTTCAAAAAAATTCCTACCTATCTACCTATTGTAACTACCAAAATGAGAAAACCGTTTTATTTACCTTTCAATATCGTTAGAAAATTTGAAGAAAGTGTAGGCACAGTTTTTTGTTGTACTTAAACAATAAAATACATTCCAACTGTAATAATATCGGTTATTCATTTTGACGTACTTACTTACGTGACACAAAGTACCTACGTAGCGGCGGGGACGTCAAGTGATCAACGCGCGCACAACTAGCACTCGCAATGCGACAGTGACAGTGGCGACTAAGCTCGTCCGAAATCAACCGAGAATGCCTGTAAATGTAACGTCTGTGTGCGTGCGGCGAAAATGGCACTTTGTACTGAGCGGACTCTCTGCTCCGGCGCGCGCCGCCGCTATTTACTTTGTGTTTGCAGGCTGTACCAAACAAGTAAAGTATACATTATTTAGGGCATACTGCCAATGCTTTTACACCTGCAATCTCTGGGTCAATTTTACGCAGAGAGCGTACAGTGCACTCCTCGTGCAATATAATAACGCCTTTAGGGCGTTGCTGGGGCTCCCGCGGTGGTGCAGTGCCTCGAGTATGTTTGCGGAGGCGGGGGTTGACTGCTTTCATCAGGGAGGTATCCCCAACGCAACTGTCCCGCTCTAACATGCGTGAGTTTACAATTAACCATCCCGCTCTCTACGGAAGCTCTGCACGCAGTTTTGTGAATATTTAGCTATAGTTATTAAGCCAATCATTTTATCAAAGCAAACCCTGCGAATTTGTCTATAACTATTTACGATCTTTAATTGAGTACAAAAATTAAATATTAAATATCAGTAATATAGCCGTAGTATTGAAAATATATTCCAAAAAGGGGTAACTTCGCGATTATTTTCTATCGAGTGAAATTCATCAAATCATGTAACTGACTGCGATTTTGACTAGACAAGATCCTCATGTAACACATATATTTTTTTTAGATTTTAAGACACTATATTCTATGTCTCAGATGGTTTTTAAAAACACGGCCTTAAGAAAGCGTTGTGCCTCGTTGCGGAGTAGCCCCAGCAGCATTCTGAAGGTGTTTGCCGAGAGATGGGACTCGCCTATGTTGAGAAGATGGGTCGGTCTCCACTCTACTTTTGTAAATTTTAACTGGTGACTTTAATTAATTATGACATAGTATTATATTCATAAATTGTTCCTATTCATTTCTCTGTTTTTATTAATTTGTTACTGCAGGGTATGCAACTAACTGTTATATATTATGTCGGGTAGACGAATAAAGTCAGTTAGTGTCCAGCCTGTGTTTCCTTGTACTCTCCAGAGTTGTGTGTTTAGACCCCTCAAAATACCAACAAATCCAGGTTGATTACAATCCAACATTTGTCTACCTGCAATAACCCATTTTCACAAAATTTTCCCCCACCCCCCTGTTTCCATACATCACCATCATCCATCAATTTCAATAACCCTCTGTAACTCTGTCACTCAACTACTTGCATCATTCCACACTCGCTTTTTCAAACGGTTAAAATTACAGATAGCCAAAGTCTTTGATATGTAATCATTAGAATATTCTTCTAATTGCTGAATTATTAATAAAAATAATATGAGTGTATTAATAAATTTTACCTTTTTTCTGTAAAAATGAATGTCAAACAATGCAACCAAGATTAAAATTTCATAATTATATACACATATTTATACATATTTATTTTAAATATTTCTCTTTTTAGCCCAGTGGCTGACAGATAGAGAACTTCGAAGTATCAAGTCCGCCATTTGTACCCCATCTCTATGTGCTATAAAGTTTCAGCAAACAAATTTACTATAAGCAATCAGTCCTTATTTATTTATAATATAAAAATATTTTATTTTTATTCTATGAAATTTATTGAAAATGTTGATAATATTATTAAAATCATAATTCTGAATCTAACTATCTTTTACAAAATTTCTTTTCTTTTTGAAGAAAAACCATTTAAAGAACCGATACATCGCTTATATTAAAACCCTTCACATTGCATGCACTATAATACCAAAAAGAATATAAATAAGTTGAAGCTTACTATTTGTAATTAAAATACAATGTAAATATAAAAATACATGGCCTATTTCAATAAAAGAACCAAATTTTAAACTTTTCCATTCTGGGTAGAGCGATGGATTATCATGCATTAATTTTTTTTTCTATATTGAAAACTGAAAATCATTCTACTATTATAATTTGATTTGATAGGAGCTTTAGTATAAATTATTCTAGCAAAATACATAACTCTTTGAATATATATACTGCCATAAAAATTTCTTCACCGCTAAATTTTCACCGCTAAACCTAATTCTAAATTTCTAATCCCAACCACTTCTAAATACTTCTACCACTATATTTTATTAAACCCAGGCAATTACATGACAGACTTCTGAATGCTCTACACAACTTTACAAGCAAATTCTACAAATGAGTCCGGAATCCCACCCGACAGACCGAAGACTTGTCCAAAATTTTAGTTACTATCGATTGTACCCCAAAACAAATTGAATACTATAAAGCATAAAATCAATTTAAAAACATTTAAATCCTGCGCATTTCATGCAATAAAGCTTAAAATAAATAAATAACTAACCTGTGCCAACAAAACCCGATACACAATTCGGTTAACTAACTTCAAAACATGACTCTAGATAAAAATACCTTTATTACTACGACTTAACTTCAAATGTTTAGCATCAATAGCCCTCTATGTGCATGTAGTATATAACAATATTACATGTCAGTCTTACAGTCGCCGGTCAACGGAAAATATTCTACAAATGATTCCAACATGCAGACAGACAATTTGACCTTATAAGAGCTTCGTGCTCTTACCCCGAAAATTACCTAAATATCACTTACAAGAGAACTGAGAAAATATATACTATTTCCTTCCCAAGATATTCACTGTTCAGTATACTATAGCTATGTTCAAACCCACTTACTTGTTTTAATCCTAATCCTAATGTTGACTCCAATATGAAATACCACTCACATTCCATTTACACTGCACTTAATCTCAAATCACTCATTACCTAGACTTCCTGATTAATTATAACAAACAACACTTTAACTTTCAGTTCAGACATGGTATTTATCTAGCTTCAGACTTTTACTAATGAATGCACTATCTTTGGCGTCAACGCACCTTTAACTAAACTATAATGTTCGATTATTAATCCACTCTGAAACTGTATCATATTTAAGTATTTTTAAAGCCATGAATGTAAAAAGATTATTTGCAAAACAAACTAAATCTAAAACAAATGTCAAAATCTAACGACTGTTCGCATACTGCGTTCAGATTTTTTTTCTATTGTCTACATTACGAATCCATTAAGCCTCTTACAAACGTCAAATGTCATCTACTATTTCACTTAAACGTTTCCACACGACGTTTTAAATATTTGTGGCAGCAAATCATATTTCTAAAGAATTATATCATAATTATTAACATTATCTGCACAAAATATTTTATTTAGAATTGTTAAGAAAACCAGTATACATATATTTTGTTATCAACTGCAAATATTTTAGTTCGTATCCACGCTATCCGACACGTCATTGACCCGATATCGCGACGTCGCTGTCTATTACTATAATTTCAGTCTTAATGCTAACACATAACAGCAATAACTACAACCGAATATATTTATTATATTTAAGGGTAAATCTAATCATTCGAGAAAATATTGAATGATCTGTATTATAATTGTTTTTAGCATCCTTGATATTGTGCGATCACATTACTTTTTTTTTTCTCTTGTGAGGAAAATACTATTCAAGTTAGCAAAATGAATCGCAATAAATTTTAGCAGATGAAAATAAACAAATTGTCAAATATTAAATGACACTGACAAGCATAAGTGGTTTCCGTCTAGCAATTGACTCATAGGAACTTGCAATGATATCCGATAATGTGGACACTGCCTCCTGTCCTTATTTTACTGACAACACTGATCTTAACTTCAAACCTACCACTACAAAGGGAATCTACTAACCGATACTCTATCCTTAAATTGTTAAATCAAAGATGGATGACAATTCTTCATTTGTTGTTGTATACAAATACAATATTTTAATATACCTAGTGACATAACTATTTTCGTAGTATGAACAATAATTTTAAATGCAAAAACTAAGTGAAGTATAAATTACCACCGTGTGAAATTAAAGAAACCTAGTTTGTGACTGACTCGTTTCTTTGTTGCCAAACAAAGAAAGTAAGTGCTTCGTGTTTCTTTGAAGCGAACGATTTTGATAAAACTTGAACCGGATTTTTAACTGGTAAGTTATTTTTATATTTTCTGTCTCTTCTATTGATTAAAACCATCTCACATACATACTTTGATGAACAATTTCTATAGCCTATACGAGCCTACTTGAAAAGTCGAAACTTTTATGTTAACAAAAAGTTGGTGTACCTATGTACAATGAAAAATACCATTTGATATGAATAACTCATCGCTACGAAATACAGTTAAATGTAAATAATACTACGTAGTTATACTAATAATGTCACGAAAAAGCTTTCTTGTATGTGGAAAAAGCCGAACTCCTTCTCTTTGTTTCCTTTCAAAAGTGTATACTTACAAATTACCATATGATGATGAGGCCCTGGCTAATTTCAGTCTTAATGACTGTATGCTAATTCTAGTAAAATCTATAAATGAATATATGCTTTCCCTCATCTGTCAAACTGTATGAAACCACAAGATGATGAAATTTTTCCCTAACCATGTCCTATTTTATTTCTAGATTATGACTAGTTATTGATATCATTGCATAATGTCAGTAGTTCATTACTATAAATTTACTCAATATCTTTATACCTCTATTCTTCAGAATAAATAAATGTACTATTCCACATCATAACATATAAGTTCTATTGTTTTTATTTCAGGACCATGGTGATAAAATCTGCATATAGTAATGATCTACTCATTAAACCAATAACATGATAATCTGCTAACAACATGCTGAGAAAAACCTGACTTGGTCCGCTGACTCTACTACAAAAATATAACAGCTACCTGTTTGATCACAAAATATGAGTGACCCAATATGTAAGTACTTAAACTAATCAATCAGATGTCCTCATAATAAATTTTTGATCAAACAACTGTACCCAATTCCGATTTTAGTGAAATTTCAATTTTAGTTTGATCGCTCTCCGTCGGGTTCCTTCGATGAAATTCCGAAATATACCTATTTATGCTATTTTCTTAATTTTTATAGTCTAGAATGTTTCTATATGTTCTAATAAATACAGATAATAATGTTATACTCTTATAATGCTAATATCTTAACTTTTCAATTTTCAGTTGAAAGCGATGAACAGGAGTCATCAACTGCCGGAAGAATAGCAAAACTTCTCATTTCCTACCTTCAATCAACATGGGTAACTCCTAATGTAAGTATATAAAATTAACCTATATATTGACTAAATTTCATAACATACAGATGTATAGTAGTATATTTTTGATGAAAACAAATTTCAATGTAAGCATTCCCTCGGCAGTTTGAAATTTCAAAAACTATGGCATTTTATTAATTTTTTTCCTATCTAGAATGTTTGTATTAATTCTGTATGTAATGTAAAAATGCAAACAATAATTATTATTCTTATTTGATGTTAATTTCTCTACTTTTCAATTTTCAGAAGGCAGCGGTAAACCACTCGAAACCGTAACTGCCAGATGATGAGCGGCAATCTACTGCAGTATTTCCTAAGGTAATTATTTCATTCATATCTATACTGTATGTAGCACTAATATTTTTATAATCAAGATGCCTATACTACTTAAAAAACTAGTGCCTACGTCAAACCTCGGAATCAGACAGCAAACCCCAGCCTTCCTAAGTATGCAAACGCATTAGTACTACGCTATGATTATTATGATGATGATTTCTTTTATATTACGTCAGTGGCAAACAAACACACAGCCAGCCTAGCTGATAATGTCCATAAATGAATATCTCTTTAATGCTTTCTATAGTGGTCTTTACTTTATGACTGAAGTATGATATGATGTTTATTTATTTATTTACAATGATGACTTGCTATCATTAATTACTATATGCAAATGACTCGCACCATTTCATAACTCATAAGCTTACAGATCTTCTATTATGATAATGATGATGACGCTGATCATGCTATAACAACTACGCCCCCTGTATCACTAGACTATGTTACAAGCCACAAATGATGATGATCATAACGGAACGCCCCCTGTATCTATAAACTATGATACACGATCGATCGAATGATCGCCCCCTAATGCAGTAAACTGTGATAACTTTAAACAATCTTTCAACTCTAAAAATATAATGTAGCAGTATGTAAACCTGTCACTAACGTTAACGCATTTACTTTTCTGTTCCAGATGCTGTTTATAACATACAGCAGTCTTCAAATTGATCCTACACTGCGTCAGCGGCAAAGAACACACGCTCCGCCCGACAAGCGACCACCGCAGCCTACAGACGCAAGATACTACGAACTTCCACATACTTACAATACTTGTTATTTTATAAACCACCCAACGATAAATCATCACCGCAACCTACGGACGTCTGCTACTACATACTTTACTTACTTTACCGGCATACTTGTTATTTGACTTGCTTGTAATAATAAACTATAATATTTTACGTGTACAATTTTATAAGCGAAGGGTCCAAGTCCGAATTCGATCACACACCGTTTCACGACAACAAAATGAAGCACTAAGGCTTCAGAATATCCCGGGTCACTGCACCAAAATGTAGCTCCCCCCCTCTCTAACCCGTCTAAACATTATATTCTCCATAGTTTAAATAAAAGACCCGTGAAAATAACTTGATTTGGCCATGAGATCGTCTAGTGATAACCTACGTTGTGTACCGAATAACCTCGATTCTTTTATGTGAAACGAATCAGACTTGAACTCTTCACTATTTGTCCTAAGACCCTAAAATACCTACTAATTTTTCCTACCAAATCTACCACGTATTTTTCTATTAAGTAGAATTATTTCTACCAAATTTCCATACATTTACAATAGCTTTCCTAACATATTTTACCTACTCAATATTTAGATTTTAAATACATAATAATAATATTATTATTGGTAATCTATCTCCAACAAGATCTACGTGTTCAGTTACGTTATTAACAGCTGGAGGTTTCCAATGGGCGGCAAATACCCTTGAAAGCCTTACCTTTTTCCCCTAAGTCAAAATCATCCTGCTACCATAAATATGCAGTAGAAAATAGAATCGTTGATACCCAATTTTAAGCTACAGCTAAAAAGGATAATTTTGACTGTTGTATGTAGTGTTGAGTTACTCACTCGTGAGGCACCTCATTTGTCATACTCATTTCATTCAATTGATGCAACACCTCGCGCTTCAAAAATGTCACACTTCATATCTGATGAGGTACGAACTCACTCGCACCTCGCTCGCTCATGCACCGGCTCGCGCTTCATTCGTCCTTCAAACCTCAAGCACGCCTCAATCCTCAAAGCACCTCGCACCTCGTGCCTAAATTCACACGTCCCACTCGCGCCTCGCGCCTAACTTCATTTGTCCCACTGCCTATCACACCGAAAATGAGTACGTGGATGAGGGAGTTTACTGGAACATTACATCGAGCGCGATCCCCAAAATGTACGGTGTGATGTGAGGCTGTGACATGCAGTACTCACCTCAATGCTCATGCCTCGACAAAAAGGTTGTAAGCGCCGCAGGATTTCATACATCTTACGCGTTTACGTCAAATAGTCAAGTTTTTGTTGCGTTTACGAATCTATCTGTGATTTGTAGTGGAATGAAATATAATGTAGTACTTTTGTTTAATTTAATAAAAATAGGATGTAAATTTATACTATCATTATGCAAAATACCTTGTTAATTAAAATTTAAGTTGTATTATAATGTTAGAGCAAAGAGTGAACGATCGAATTATCGGCTAAATTTAATATTTGTGTAATTAGCGTTCTTCATAAACAGTTTTGATTTGACACTTTTGACAGTGATCTGAACGACGTTATTTGATTCGTATAAGATCACATTGGAATGTTTATTTATTTTTTACTTTATATGAAGATCAGGATAGAAATGTTTTACTGAAAACTAATATCTTCATGGCCGTGTGTGTATGCTATGCCTTGGTTTGTGGTTCTATTTTGCGTGTTAAATACGAGTGAAGTGAAAAAGAACAAAGTCATTTTCATCATTACAAGAAATAATTACTTGTAATGTTGTCTTTATTCAATGCCTTATTACTGTGAATGCATTAATAACTTAATTATTGCTGTGCCAGTTCAAATGAGAACATCTTATTATGAGTCTAACCTAAGTGAATTTGTCCAAATTACCCAAACTCAAATTATGAAGTTGGGATATTTACTAAATATACTGGTTTATTTATTAGAGTGTATGTGGGTACATCATTACAGCATTAATATTAAGTATGTTGTCATAATATGTGAAGCCTCTGGATCTCAAATCATAAAATTCTGTTGTGCTGTGGTCTAAGTTATTGTTTAGATTAATCTTACTGGGCATTCACAAATTGAAACTGCCCTGCAATACAAGTATTATATGCAGTAGGGGAAGTTAAGTAATACCAGAGACTAGGAATTATATAGACTGCCAATGCCTATATATTGTGGCGTAATTTTAAAATAATGGGCCTGCTGTAGCTAGTTTCACTATGGAGAGATCACTTTACCATTTAATTCGTATGCCACTAAGACCTCTGCTTAAAACATAGCGCCATCTATGAACACAACGTAGAAGCTCCCAACAGATGGCGCTATATTTTAAGCCGAGGTCTTAGTAGCATACGAATTAAATGGTAAAGTGATCTCTCCATAGTGAAACTAGCTACAGCAGGCCCATTATTTTAAAATTACGCCGCAATGTATAGGCATAGGCAGTCTATATAATTCCTAGTCTCTGGTAATACTATACAACAACTTGTTTTTACTGCCGACATATATTATGTTTAAACTGGTACCTCACCTCATTTGAAGTAGGACATTGTACCACCTCATTTCTGGAAATGAGGTACTCATACAAACTCATTTTAATTTCATGTCCTACCCAACACTAGTTGTATGGTATGTCTTTCATATCTCATACAATGCTGTTAACACGCCAAGATGGAGATGGAACGTATTCTATACCAGAACTAGACATATTAATGAATATAAATCCATACTAATGAAAATAAATTCATTAATAAATCTTTAGATGAGAAGCATCTTTAACTACCAGTTCCCTCTACCCTAAACACTTCCCAATGTTTCCTAACCATTTACAAAAGTATATCTCTACTCTTTCCCAGCAATGAGTATTCTTTCACTCATGATATTGGAAAATAAAACTTGTAGACTGCTCCGCCTGCTACTTTCAGAGTTGGTTCCATCTTTCTGAACCAGCCCTGCTATCCTAATCATGATTGGAAGAATTGGACCTTTACAACACATAATACCTATAAAAATCTATGAAACCCAGTATTTTTAGTACCTATTTAAAGAAATTATTAGATACCTCTTATTTTTTTACACAATACACCAATAATCGCGTGAATACTTAATACCTAAACCTAGATCCCTAAACCCTCTTTCCTAACGTCCTAATCCTACACATGACTTTAATCCTAATCTACTTACATCCCCATATAGCTCTAATTCCTACTCTAGTGTATGCAAACCTCAACCGTGAGGTATTTACCATAGTGTTATGTAGTGAGGCCCTACTTTTACCTATATACCTAAACAGTTCCCTACTAGAACGTTCAAGTGGCTAGCTTGAGAAAATCAACCTAAAGCCTGTGTATTGTGTCATATCACAACTGACCGAAGTCTAAAGGGATCTGTGATATGAAACGCCCTAGCATATAATAGAATATATAAATATACATAATAAAGACCGAATTCCAAATACCAGTGAGCCCTCTCAAGCGAAGAACCCTTCTATACCTCCTTCAATCGCGGAGGTCATGATCAGACTACACCAGTTGGATTGGACAATGGAACTCGCTAAGGGTAAAATACGTCCCATGTTGATAAATAGGAACGCCCAGACCCCCTAAACAGTCTGGTAATCTAAATGACTCCGGAATAAGTTTGTTTGGCAAACCGTGAGGTTAAACGTATTCCATCAAGCTAAACTGTATGCCTGGAATGTGATCTGACTCTTTTAAAATAAATAGCAATAAATTTTAACCCCGTAAAATAATAATGAAACTTTCAGTAAAGAAGATTCCCTCACTATGCGGAACATTTCCACATAACAACGGAATCTCAAACAAAAATGACGAGAAACCCACCAAAAATAATCTATAGAACCAGAGTCACAAACAGTCGAAAGAATAACAATCCCCCGCCTCAAGCGCGCGCTCCTTTTATACGCGGAATTATCGTATTAAGCGTGTCGAGGAGAAACAGTACCGTCCGTTGCGCTAGCCGATTAGGTACTGACGGCCGATCGGGCTTATCAAACCGAATTGTCCGCACTAGTCTTTTTCTCAAGCGCGTCTACTCCTTACTTGCACGCATTTAAGGTCGCAATTTACTTACGCTCACTCGAAATAGGCTCTTATTGAAATATGTTTTAGTCGCCATCGGCGCCGGCCATTTATGTGATTATTAATAGATTTTGCGTCGTAATTTGTAAAGCGTTTATTTAATTGTGTATATAACTTTGATTAGTTTTTAATGAAATACTTAAGATAAAATTACCGATCTTTGTTTAGCATTCGGTAAAGGACAGGCGTTCATTGTAAGCGTCTAGTTGCAAACCGTCATACGTTACGTAGTAATCATTCATGAGCTACAAATTAGCACTATATTTAAACTTCTGTTGACAACTTACTTATACTCAGCTCCACTGGCGCAGTCGTGTTTAATAATTAATTTAACGAGTATTTACGTGTCGCTTTGTGTTGAAATAAGTAATTACGGGAGTCTTGTGTTCCGCGCTAAACAGTTTTGTTAAATAACAAGATGTCGATCGGCAAAATAGAAACATTCGATATTAATTCGAAACAATGGCCGGCTTACGTACGACGCAGCAGTTCATTTTGTTAAACGAGCTTAAGAGGCCTTACAAGTTTAAAAAATTTTTGATTTCAAATTTTGACGAAAGTATTGATAATACCAATAAATTGATTATAGGATACTATGATTTTAATAAAGTTTTAGATAGTAACATTGCCCTTTTTAGATTTTCTTGTGTGTAGTAGAATTTAAGTGGAAAAAAGCAGATTTTAGCTCGAAAATGGTCGATTTGGAGTGATATTTGAAACAAAATATCTTAATGAAAAATGCAAGAAATACATTTAAAATGTATGTCATTAGGTTGCAATAGTCCTGTTCTAGATAGTAACATTGATAAAATTGGACGAGTTACAAGTGCCGACCTTGATTACTGTAGTGGGTGAAGCGACTTATTCGTTAATGTGTGACCTTTGTGCTCCTGATCATCCGGAAACTAAATCATTTGACGACCTTGTCAAACTAGTAGCGGACCATTTAGAACCACAGCGTTCCGAGATCGCCGAGCGCCATATTTATCGCCAGCGAAAACAACAACCCGGCGAATCGCTGACGGAATACTTACAAAGTTTGAAGCACCTCGCAGCGACTTGTAATTTCACGGGGAGATTGGAGGAAGAGTTGCGAGATCAGTTCGTCTCCGGTTTGGCAAGCGAAGCGATGAGATCGCGGATATTTGCGGAGAAAAATATCAAGTACAAGAAGGCGGTGGACCTAGCTCTGGCGCTGGAGGCCGCTGAGAGGCATGCGGTCATGAGCGTGACCGGCGTGAGCTCGGCGGCGACGAGTGCAATCGGCGGCGGCGTCGGCGGGGCGGGCGAGGGCCTGCACGCCGTGAGCGCGCGCCGCGGCGGAGCCAGGCCGCGATGGCCGGCCGGGGGTGCGGAGCGCAGCGGCGGCGGGGTAGGCGCGAGGGCATCCGGTGGCGGCACGGCGTGTTGGCGGTGTGGTAAATGGCACCGGGCGAATAAGTGTCGGTTTGCGAACTATAATTGCGATCAGTGCAATCAACGCGGTCATTTAAAAGTGATGTGCCCGAAAAGTGATCGGCGTAATAGTGAAAAGGGGCAGCATTATTTGAGTGATAATTCGGAGGACGAGTTTTACAATATGGAGGTGCCATCCCGAGGTAACGAACCCTATTTTGTTACTATTGAAGTAGACGGCAGAAATTTAGACTGTGAAATCGACACAGGTAGCCGAATTTCGGCCATAAACGAACAATGTTATGAGCAATTATTTAGTGATAAGAAGCTGCAGATGGATAATTCTTCGTAGTTATTCCGGCTCACGAATTGAACCTCTAAGTTTTCTCTCAGTTGAAATTAACTTTAAAGGTACGAGGGTTGATAATCAACATCTGTATGTAATTAAGGGGGGCGGCAGACCGTTGTTAGGTCGAGATTGGCTCAGAGCGCTACAGGTTAAAGAGATAAAAGTAAATCAGATAATGGAGGATCAGTTCGTGAGGCAGTTGTGTCAGGAATACCCGGAAGTATTTACAAATATGCTAGGTACGTGTAAAAAAACACTTGACTTAGAACTAACGGATTGCGAAGGTGTGTACATGCGGGCGCGGCCGGTGCCGCTGGCGCTGCGCGCGCGCGTCGAGCGCGACGGTACTATATACAGGGTGGATCATTCGGATTTTGGAACCCCTATTGTGCCGGTTATTAAAACAAATGGGGAGTTGAGGTTGTGCGGCGATTATAAAATAACAATTAACCCGAAACTGAAGCGAGATTTTTATCCTCTACCTCGTATAGAGGAATTATTTGCCAATTTAAGTAACGGCCAGGAGTTCACGAAAATTGACCTTAGACACGCATACGAACAGGTGATGTTAACCGAAAATTCGCAACGTTTTACGACGATAACTACGCACATGGGTACATTTTCTTATCGCCGCACACCTTATGGTCTGTCATGCGTCCCAGACACAGACCACCGCCACTAGACAGAGCTTCTTGGGCGACGCGCTCCCGCCACAGTTGGGCGAAGTTGCGCTTATAATACTGCCCCGCCTTACGCCGCTCAGTCAGTCTCGTCCAGGTTCATGACCTATACGTACGTGGCACAAAAAATACTTAAAATTGGTTTCGACTAACCGTAAGCATGGGTTTTTGTTCGGTAAAGTGGCGTGGGAACGATTCCCGAACTACAAATCTAAAGAAAGGCGGAATTACATATCACAGGTAAGTTAAATTATACAAATACACATTTTATTCTGCCCGGCGGGGATCATTTTACACTGGCCGGGCCGGCTTATAAGGCGTAGTGAAGTGTGCTTGTTCCTTTCTAACCACCTCAAATGCCAATATACTTTCTCTTTCTGACAGCACGTGCGCGGGCTAGTGCTGTGCCAGTGATGTTCGGTTCCGATTTCATTTAATTATCGGTTCATCCGTATTTTATGTATCACATGTTTTAATTAAATATTAAAATTCAGTTGGTAAACATTATTGCTTAGTTTTATTTTTTGATATTGAATGTCAGTTTTTTATCTCGTTTTAGGTTATACGCTAAACAAATCAGTGTAGTTGTATGGGATAGAATATTTAGTTAGTTTGTTCTCATTGTAGTTTTGTCGTTGTCTTATTTTATTACGAAGTTTATATAGAAGTAACATAATTAGTGGTGGTGGATTTCTTTTAGCATTTAGGACTAGTGACACGAGACGGACAGACGGACCCAATACTGAAGTTCGAAGAAGTGTTAGGGATTTAGAGATAAACCCATTGCAATTAGGTTTTTTCGTATTGTCTTGGTGGGCAATCAGGACTAGTGACACGTAGTTGACGCACTGCTGGACTTCAAAGAAGTATAAGGGATCTCGGAGTTAGGTTAGAGATGGAGTAAGCCGGAATAATAATAATTAGCCTTTTTTATTAGCCCTAGCTTCCGTAGTAAAAAAACTGGACTGGCTGAAAATTAGAAGAAGAAGAAAAACCATTTATTCAGTAAAGCACACACACCCAAACAAACCGCAAATTGGACAAACCGGTAGGAATCGAGTTGTATGGACGCTCCGCCTCTGTTGTACATTACGCTTATGAAATAATATGTATGGATTAGGGAATGCAAAAACCGGTGAAAATCAAAAACCGGTTTTTAACCGTTTTGACTGAACAAAAACCGGTTAACCGGTTTTTTACCGGTTTTTTACAAACTACTTGAAATCGAAGTATTGGACTATAAATTTATTATTTCTGGGTTCTATTGGTAATCCGGGCATGTTTCTAGTGATGTGAATAGGTATAAGTAAGCTAATAAATAAAACGAATTTGGTTTTTATCATCATCTTTATAAACTTCAAAACAAATCGACAAAGTGACAAATAAAATTATGAAACATTCTAATATAAAAAAGGGCAATGTTTGATCAATTTCGGGCCATGCATAACGGTTATAAGTTGAACAAGTTATTCACATGTTATCAAAAAATTGGCAAGTGTAAAAGATAGATTTAAGAAGTTTGATCATCTTATTGGCCTTCTATATATATAGATATTTTAATAAGCGGCGATGAAAAGTAATATTACCAGTATAGCACCAGCAAAGTTAAGGTGGTACCTAGTGTACCTACCTACTTTTTACAATGACATATTAAAATGAATAAAAAATGAATAAAATGAATAAAATGAACTTTATTCTGTAAGTAGGCCGCAATGGCACTTTTACAAGTCAAACCCTACTAGTATACCTACTAGTACCTACTATTATAACAACAAACATTAAGTATATACATTGAAATGAATAGAAAAAAAGTGCATAATAACATTAATAACATGGGCTTAACGAATATAACTTATTAACTATCAAGAATAACATGAAAAATAGCACTATGTATTATTAAATAAATACTTACTTATTTGAGATGTGGACTTCCAGACATCAACTGGTATTTTTAATATTCACAATTTCACACAACAAAAACGCAATAAGTACACAAACACCACACTTGCTTTTACCCTCTCTGAGCACTGACTGATTAGATACGTTACTACAGGGCAGTAGGAGGTAGCAAAACTATCCAAGTAAAACAATAGGGCTTACCCGGCCATAAACCCTTTCTGCGCTTTTGACGCAGCAGACTCAAATGAAGTAGGGATATGGGAAACTAACAACATTTTAACATTATGATATTCATGTGCTCTCTCCACAGTCGTAAGAAAAAGAAACTAACTTCTTTAAACGTACATCCTACCATCCTTAAATAACGTGATTTGGAGGTGAAAGAATGCTCTAATCTCCCCATGAAGTTGTTTTTTATACTAAATACAATTCCGGTTAAAAACCGGTTAGTGGTGTAAAAAACCGGTTTTTAACCGAGCTCAAAAAGTTCCGGTTAACCGGTTATTCGGTTAACCGGTTAACCGGTTTGCATTCCCTAGTATGGATCAACATTTGGGTCTGAAATAAACGATTTTTATTTATTTATATACAGCGCATATATACATTAATCAAAATGAAATTGTTTCAAATCTCAATTTTATACAATAGTAAAGGTTGTAAACATGTCTACAAGATATTATTATAGTCAATTCAATAGATAAAGTATACACGCCATGTAAAATAATTTAACTAGAACAAATTGGGGTGCTGGTAAAAACGGGTAATCGACAACCGTGTCTCATCACTAGCCCGCGCGCCATTTTGCGGCGAAGTCGCGCCATAGTCGCGCGCATTTTGAAACGGCCAATCGCAGCGCTGTTGCCGACCTCCCCGCAGCCCGCACCTACCGCTAACCTTGGTGACTTTTGATTCGAACTAAATCGTTCATACGCGGTATCTAGAGGAGGTGATCCGTGGTCCCAGAAAAAATTCAGAAATTAATGGAAGAAACCTTGCGTGGAGTACCTGGCACGACAGTAGTGTTTCTAGACGATATTTGCGTCACGGGGCCGGACCGCCACGCACACCTCCGCAATCTTAGGATGGTACTCGAGAGACTTAAGCAGATGGGGTTGACGGTAAAACTAGATAAATGTAGATTTTTACGAGAAAAAGTACATTATTTGGGATTTATTATTGACAAGACTTACACCCTGACCCGGCTAAACTTGAGGCCCTCACATGTCTACCTAGTCCCACGGATGTTACTCGGCTAAAAAGTTTTTTAGGATTGTTGAACTATTATGGTAAATTTATACCAAATCTTAGTACACTGTTACACCCACTGCACGCTCTCCTAAAAAAGAATGTTAAGTGGTCTTGGGATAGCAAGTGTGAATTCGCTTTCGAGAAAGCGAAGGAAGCATTGGTCAGGGAATGCGTCTTGGCGCATATACGAGGAGGGGCAGGCGCTGGTGCTGTCCGTGGACAGCAGCGCGTACGGCGTGGGCGCAATACTGTCGCACCGGTACCCCGACGGCAGCGAGCGGCCCATCAGCTGCGCCTCGCGCACGCTCAATGACGCGGAAAAAAACTATAGCCAGCTCGATAAGGAGGCTTTAGCCATTTTCTATGGGGTGACGAAACACCACCAATATCTTTTTGGCAGACAGTTCACACTTCGCACAGACCATAAGCCGCTCATGTACATTTTTGATGAGAAAAAAGGTATTCCACAGACGGCCGCTAGTCGGCTACAGCGATGGGCTGCGCGGCTGGCGGGCTACGACTATAAGATCGAATTTGTTAGGTCCGCGGACAACGGTCCGGCGGACAGTCTTTCAAGGCTTCCTTTGGCATACGAGCGTCGCCCCGCCCCAGATGCACCATGTTATAACATGTTAGAAGCTATACCGATTAATTTTAAGGATGTAGCCAGAGAAACTAAAAATGATCCTTTATTATGTAGGATACTAGGTTATATTATGTTTGGTTGGCCATTGTCTCCTAGCGGAGAAGAAGAAAAAGCGTTCTTCAGTCGTAAGGAGGAACTTTACACGGAGTTGGGATGTGTTTTGTTCAAATATCGAATAGTTATTCCCGCTACGCTCCGGGAAAGTGTTTTGAAAGAGATACACGCCGGACATATAGGTATGAATAAAATGAAAAACCCAGCTCGAAATTATGTGTACTGGCCGAAGATGGACGCCGATATAGAGGCGACCGCGCGCGCGTGCGCAGCGTGCCGCGAGGTGCGCGACGCCCCCGCGCGCGCACCCCTGCACCCGTGGGAGTTCGCCTTACACCCATGGAGGCGATTGCATGCAGATTTTTTTGATTGTGCAAATAAACGTTTTTTAATTATAATTGACGCGCATTCCAAATGGATAGAAGTTTTGCTTATGTCAGGAACGACCGCGAAATTAACAATTAAAGCATTCCGATCTGTATTCGCTAGGTTCGGTTTGCCCTCCCAACTAGTTACTGACAATGGCCCGCCCTTTTCTTCTGACGAGTTTAAAATATATTGTGAAAGAAATTCTATTAGGCACAGTACGTCGGCGCCTTACAGGCCGCAGGGCAACGGAGAAGCCGAAAACGCAGTGAAAACGGTTAAGAAGGCTGTCAAGCGCGCAGTTATTGAAGGGGACGATATTTTGGACGCCATAAACACGTTCTTATTCCAATATAGAAACTGCGAGCATGCGACCACGGGGGTGACACCTGCGATGGCGTTGCTCGGGAGGCGGCTGCGCGGGCGCTTAGACGCGCTGCGCCCCGATCCCGCGGCCGCGGCGCACGAGGCGCAGCGCGCCCAGCAAGCGGCCGCCGGTGGCCACTATAGGCAGCTTCATGTAGGCCAGCCGGTCCTAGCGCGCGATTATACACAAAAAGGTAAAAGGTGGTCTGAAGGCCAGATAGTGGCGCTGGCGACCACTGGTCCGGTATCGTACAACGTCGATGTGGGTTAAGGGTACCGTGTGGCGTCGGCATCAAGACCAAATTATACCTTTAAATAACGCGACGCATCGCTATTCATTGTCGAGGGCAGATCCTGATGAGCCTGAAGGCGCCGGTGCGCGGTCAGGGGCGGAGGAGGCTGACGCTCCCGCGGCGATGACTAATCAGGGGAGGGCCGCTGACTTCGCTAACTCGGACGCAGAGTCGGATGGCGAGTTCGGAGACGCGGTAGATAACTCGGACCAGGGGGACAAGCTTGAGCACCCCGCGGTACCGTCAGCAGCCTCCGCGCGTGATATCCGGGCTCAACATAGGGCTCTTAAAAAACAGTTAGGTACTAAATAACGGGAACAAATAAAATGATCACCTAAATAATTTTTGATATCATCAAATTTTCGAACCCTAACCTAAGGTTGAACACTCAAAAAAATTTATCGATCAGCAATTCCGAGTCACCAAAAAAATTCTACCTATTTTTGCAGCACTTGCACCTATTTTACTTATTGCGTTCCTATAAATTTATAATCGCATCAAAAAAAATTGTCAAGTACCACCAAAAACACTAAACTACCACCTAATCTCATGCACCTTTTTTCATTAGAATTACATCCAAATATTATACACATCGCATGCTACATTTTAGTAAACAGTTACAAATTAATTGTTTTTAGCACTATAAATATTTTAGTCATTTCCAAAATGTTATAAATTAGAAAGTAAAATTCTAAATTAATTTAAAAAGCAACTCGCAATGTGGCTGTGTGAAATAATAACACGTATACTGCTATCTCACTCAATCAAATACCAAGAATTGTCTGAAGCATAAAACCTATTCATATGTCGTTAGAGTGAAAGGTACCTATTGCTGTTTCATTCTAACTGCCTATTGCTGATGGTTTACAAACTGCAAGAAGTTTTATTATTAATTTTTTAATGCGTTGACGTGAGCGCGTTTGATTGAAAACTTTTTTTGAAAATGAGTTTTGTTGATTTATTAAATTGTTAGTTTGTTATGAAAATGGATAAAGGTCCTCAAATGAGTTTACTTTATTAATTTAGATAGACTTTCATGGAAAAATTAAAGGAAGTTAATAGGTAGAAATAGGTATAGGTAGGTTTAGGTTATGATAGTTTTGCATCGGCCCGAAGGGCCAAAACAACTCAAAATAGGAGCTCCGCGCCAGCGGAGATCCGTCAATATAATGTTCCAATGTCCACTAGTCTGAAATAAAAATAGATGTCATAGAAAAATACTACTACCTAGGCAAATTGACGATTATCAGCGAATAGAGTAGAGGCAAAAACATCTGAGAACAAATAGCTGTATGCGACCAGTAAGGAAAGCACTGTTGAAAATATATTAAATTAAATTATGTTATGTACGTGTCTCATTAAAAATACAGAAATTTTGAAGCTTCTATAAAATAAAATCATTTAGCGCTGTCTTGCTCGCACGCGGTGCGACGTGCGAGCGAGACGGACCGTATGGAAAACCGCATCAGTGTGCAAGCAATGAGGTTAGACTAGATTGGAACTGCTTTGCGCGTGGGGCGTTAAAAAACAATTGCCGCGTGAAATTTGGTGATCATGTAGTATTTCTGGGTATCGAAAGAATTATTTGGGTGTAAATAATTTTAATAGGATTACGAGCCCTGTAATATTTGGATGTAAATTATATGAAATTTGGTGTTTGAAATTAGGTGATCATTAAGTATTTTTGGGTAGTGACTAATTTATTTGGTAACAATTCAATTTAATAGGTTATCGACATGTTACTTCTTTGAGTTGCACTTTATATTTAAAAGGAGTTGAAAATTTGGTGTGAATCTAGTATTTTTGGTAATCAGTGTAATTTTTTAGAGCATCATTCGGCAACTAATTTGGTGGTTCGTTAAATGCTACCCCTAAATAACTATGAAACAAGAAACAGAGTGTATTGTTAAGATTGATGTAATTGGACTTAGTCTTATTTTTTTATTTTGTTTTGGTTTGTTACTTTCTTGTTAGCGACGTTCAAGTATTGTTTTTTTTTTTTTGTTGTAAAGTAGTTATACACTTTATGTAAATAATTGCTAAATAAGACAACTTCTCAGTTTACTTTACCTACAAGGTAGGCCTTTCATATTTTATGTGGGGGAAGGGTTGGAGGTAAGGTATGCCAAGTTTATTGAATACAAATAATTAAGAACGTTAAAACTACACTACTGAATGTAAGTATAGGATATAAATTATTTGTAGACTGTAGGTCTTGATTTGGTGGTGGGATGTGCAGGGTATGCAACTAACTGTTATATATTATGTCGGGTAGACGAATAAAGTCAGTTAGTGTCCAGCCTGTGTTTCCTTGTACTCTCCAGTTACTTGACATTTTAACTTTAATTTTATATCACTTTTTATTCCATTTTAATTTTGAATTTGTAATTTTGTAAATTAAAACTTGACATGAATGAATTAACATCTATTTATTTTTGTGTTTTTATTAATTATTCATTGACATGTTAATTTAATTTTTATTGTAATGTAATTTTAATTTCACATTCTAGTCATGAATTCTAATCATGAATCATGAGTCATGAATTTTAATTTAATCAAATTGTTATTAATGTGTTACTGTTTTATTACTTAATTTAAATTTTAATTAGGGCGAGCGAAGCGAGCCGTATCTATAGGCTACTTCCCATACATCCTTGTGACCCCTTTTACGACAAAACTATCAAGCTTTTGGATGTGGATTTTTGCATAGTAATTCAGATTCATGTCTAGATGTGTTATCAAACATTAAAATATCGATTCATAAGTTATAATTAAAAAAAAATATATATATATATATATATATATTACGATACTAACGCCATCTGTTGAGCCGAGGTATGAAACCAATAGCTTCATGTCATGAACTAGGCCAAGGCTAACGGTATCTACTAACGCCATCTGTTAGAAAACTAAAAAACCGGCCAAGTGCGAGTCGGACTTCGCACATTTAGGGTTCCGAACCGACCGCAAAGTTAAGTTGGTTTTTATAAGAAAAATAAGGAAAATTCAAAGAAAAAATCTAATTTACCAATATATTAGTATTTGTTGGGAAAATATTCGTAATAACTGTTATGTATTTAGATGGGTACTTCTAGGATTGATTTGTAATGACAGCTGAAGGTAGTTTGGAAATAAATGAGTTTTATCTTTTATTGGCGACTGTGGTTAATTAAGGCGAGGTTCTTCCATTGCAAATGTCCCGCTCTAACACGCGTGAGTTTGCAATTGACCATCCCACTCTCTACGGAACTGTGCGCGTAATTTTCGTAAATTTTTAGTACATTTTTGGGTGAGAAAAATACATGGCTTACTATATTAACAATATTAATCCCGACATCCCTCATACCATCAAATACGTTTATTTTAGTATTATTTTCTACTCATCATGTTACCTAAGATTGAAATAAAATGAGTTTTAAGATAGAAAATAGAGGTATGTTTGGAATTTTTTTCTATCGAACAAAGTTTTGCAAATTAATCCAATTTGAATTATTTAGAGAGGATGTACATTACTGGTTCCTATTTTTTGTTAATCTCCAATTATGGACAATTTCTCCATGATTGGTTTTTCATACTGAATTCTGGTTACCCAATTATGGACACCCAATGTTGGACGGATTTATTGGCGAGGTAAATGTTTGAAAAATGCCACCCAGTTTTATTATAATAGTAGTTTTATCTACACAAATATCATAATCCTCTAAAATGCGTTCAGAAACCGTAGGCAAATGACCCTCATTTTAACATCAATGTACTTATGTTTATTTATATATTTTTTCGAAAAATCGTCATTATACTCGATTTCGACTAATTCGGGGATGAGGATTACAAATTTTATATATATATATATATATATATATATGTATATATATATATATAAAATTTGTACTTTGTATTTGTATTTTGTTTTGTTTGTTTGTTGATTTGTGTGTTATATATATATATATATAAATATTTTTTCTCAGAACACATACAGTCATATATAAAAACATAGATATAGCATACAAAAATATATAAAAACAGACCTGGAGGTTCATAATGTAAACATGAAACATCAAAAGATACCAAAGCGTTTTGCGAATAGAAAATAAGTTAAACACAACTAAGTAATAATACTAATAACTAATTATAGTGATAATTTATTTTATCAACAACAGTTTGGATCTCGTTTGTTCTTTTAATGCAGGAAGAGAGTGCATAAATGGATCGATGTCACAGAAATACTCATTATAGGTATTTGGTACTCGTTTGAAAAAAGTATGTCTCGAATAATTAGTACGTGCGAAACTCACATAAAACAAATCACGAGGACGTAAGGAGCGATGCGGTACATTAAACATAATATTCTGTAGCAATTTTGGGCAATTGATTTCATTTTTTAAGATTTTGAAGAAGAAAAGTGTGTCTAAAAAGAGTTCTATTACATAGGGAAATCATATTAAAATGTTTGGCTGACTTGGCTAACGATTCCAGAGGAGTACCGGTCCTGTAACAAAGTGCTCTCAAGAAAACATTTTGTATTCTCTCTAGTCGATTAATATGTACAGGTATTGAGGAGACCAGATCACAGAGCCGAACTCGAGAATACTTCTGACGTAAGAATAAAATAGTATCTTAAGAGTGCAGGGGCGTCTAAAGGGTTTACCCATCCGTAGAATCATACCTAGATTTTTATAGGCTCGTTTACAAATTTTGTCAATATGTTGAAATTAAGTTGCGAGTCCATGGTAATACCTAGGTCTCTAATAGAACTAACACCACAGAATAAGTAATAGTACAAGTACAGAAGTTTCTCTGCTAACAAATTCCCCGTTTAGGTATGCCAAACGTGCCTAAACGTGGCCATCTCTTTCTATCGCACGCAACGCGCTCTTTCGAGGCCCCGCCCTCAGCGCTAGGGTTACCACCAGCGAGAACCTATTTTAATATATGTTCTTTATTATTATTAGTAGTGTTGTTTACAATACAATTACGAATAGGACTTTTAAGGTTCCGTAGCCAAAATGGTGAAAACGGAACCCGTCCGTCTTTTCGTCTGTATGTGACAGCCGATGTACTCGGAGACTATAAGCACTACAAATACAATTAAAATATTTAGCAGGAAGGTGTGTTCTGCTCGTATTAACCGCTACGTAAAAGTGATGTGAAATGACCAAAAAATATTAAAGTAGAGGGAGGGGGCACTCCATACATGTAACCAGGGGATACAAAGTTTTATATAATTTTTAAAGGCATCACTTTAAAAAAATAAAAGAGGTTTCTTAGAACCAACGTTTTCATTTTAGTTTTCTTTTATGTCAACCGTTGGTGAATACCAAACTCAATGACCGTTCTTACGTCTACGTTCTTATTATTATTGGTGCAACCTGCTACAATACAATAATGCTGTGGTTTTGACATTATTATTTAACACGAAACTACACGAAAATAATTATTTTTTATGATCGTACAAGCGCGTGCGCGTGCGACCCGTAACGCTGCTCCGCAGCCATTGAATAAGTAGTCACACAATGTGTGAGCCGGCGGCCGCATGTACTTTGCGCGGCGCGATGACGTCACGGTAGTAAGCCCCTCCTGCTAACACGAGTTATATGCTTCCCAGCTATTGAATAGTTAAAATTAATTACATTTTCTTTACGGGAATAAGTTATCGCAAAACATTTATCTAAATTTAGGTACAGATGATTATTTGAGCAATATTCATAAAAACTATCAAGGTCTTGTTGTAGGCTATGACAATCAGCTTCAGAAGATATAGCTTTAAAAATCTTTGTGTCATCCGCGTAAACAAGGTGTTCCGAGTTTCTGAAGCAGGTTGCCATGTCATTGACATACAAAATGAAAAGGAGAGGGCCAAGGTGCGAACCTTGTGGTACCCCTGACGGTACCGGAAGAAAACTGGAAGTGTAACCTTTCAGCGCCACAGCCTGGCTCCGATTTCTTAGGTAGGACATAATCCATCTGAGGAGGTCGCCGTGAATACCGAGCTTCTCGAGCTTCGTAATTAACTTGGAATGGTTAATTTTATCGAAACATTTAGAGAAATCGGTATACACGGCGTCCACCTGCCAGCCGGAAGAAATTTTACTTAGAATAAAGTCCGAAAAGTTAAGAAGATTTGTGTCAACACTGCGACCTCGGCAGAAACCGTGCTGATGTTCGAATATGTACAGTACCTACCTACCTAATTATGTACAGTTGCATACATTACTTTATCTACACACATATTATAATGTACATAATTAGGCATTAAAACACTCGTGTGACCCTATTATGAAACTCGTTTTCGGCTCGTTTCATAAAACACACCGTTTTAATGCCCCTCATGATGTACCAGTTGCATAATATTAGTTTATGCTATTCATAATAGGGTCACACGAGTGTTTTAATGCCTAATTATGTACAGTTGCATACATTACTTTATCTAAACACATATTATAAGTACTCTAAGATGTGTTCAGAAGCCGAAGGCAAATGACCTGCATTGCTTACCAGTGCTACCGGTAACATATTTATAGATGCTCTAAATAGATATCAAATTTGAACTCCTTATCCCTGAATTAGTCGAAATCGAGTAAATTGACGATATTTGGAAAAAAAAATTTTTTTACATAAAATTCAAAATGTAAAGTTTGAAATCCTTATCCCCGAATTAGTCGAAATCAAGTATAATGACGATTTTCCGCAAAATAATATTTTTTTTACCTAAAATTCAAAATTAATGTAAAATTTGAAATCCTTAACCCCGAATTAGTTGAAATCGAGTATAATGACGATTTTTCGTAAAATTTTTTTTTACTTAAAATTCAAAATAAATGTAAAATTTGAAATCCTTATCCCCGAATTAGTTGGAATCGAGTATAATGACGATATTTCGAAAAAAAATTTTTTAACTTGAAATTCAAAATTAATATAAAATTTGAAATCCTTATCCATGAATCCTTATCCCGAAAAAAAAATACATTATTGCTGTGTCCGGGGAAAAAAGCAATTGCAGGCTGAGTATTTGTTTAAACGGACGAGCTTGCGAGTCCGTTTATAATTATTCAATTCAATCATTTTATTTCAGATATTATAATCCATACAATTTGTTAGTAATACACCAAGAAAATAAAAATAATAATATAATGGTTAGTAAACAATATATTTAATTAAAACTTAACATAACACGACATATAAGCAGGACATGGGCACTGGGAAAAGGTCAAGCTTTTCCAGTGATCCTCACCCAATGCCTACAGATACCGCAGTCGTATCTGTCAGCTAATACATTCAGAAGGCTGTTGGAACTACTTTTGGCGCGATGCATTAAAGATGCCGCCCGCTTGCGCATTGCGCATGATAGCGTGGAAACCATCAGTGCGTGCCTCCGCGAACATCCCCGATGCACTGCAGCCCCAAGGCAGTCCCATCAGCCTTCTGAATGCATTATTGTACTGGACACGGATAGCGTTGAGGGCACGCTGTGTATATCTTACCCACAGGCTGCTCGTGTAGAATGTCTGACTGCCTTGAAGAGTGTTACTTTGACACTGTCTGAACATCGAGCGAACCTGCGAGCAAGCATGTTACCACGCACCGCCAACACCCTCCTCTCTCCCTCTCTATGTCTAATTCATTTTTTAAATCAACTGTTACAATATGTCCCAAATATTTAAAATTGTTCACCCATTGCAGTTCTTTTCCATTTAACTTTATAGGTGGAATATTAACTGGACATTTCCTACCAGCCCTGAACAACATAACTTCGCTCTTGGCGGAGTTATACCTCAGCCCGTGCGCTTCAGCATACCTCTCGCAAATACCTATTAATTTTCTTAACGCACTAACCGACGGTGCCAGCAGCACCATGTCGTTTGCATAACTTATATTGTTTATGAATGTGCCATCTATTGAGCAGCCGACATGTGCGCTGCTTAGCTCCCCGATCAGTGCGTTAACATGGATATTGAACAACAAAGGAGACGTCAGCCCCCCCTGTCGGACCCCGCACTCCAACTTATACGGCTCAGATAGCTGGTCGGCCCATCGCACACTATTGGTCTGGCTGCTGTACCAGAACTGCAGAAGCCGTACCAGCTGTTTCGACACATCCATCGCCCTTAACTTTTCCCACAATAGCTTGTAAGACACAAGGTCAAAGGCTTTGGAAAGGACGAGAAAGCACGCATAAATAGGAGTGTTTCGGTCGGTATAATACCTTGCAGTTTGCTTGAGGCAAAGTATAGCACTCTCAGTTGATAATCCCTTACGGAAGCCAAATTGAGCATCGTGTAAATTGATTGACACATTTCTCTAGGTGTTGGTTAAGCAAACTGTCAAGTATTTTACCGACCACTGTAGCAAGAGATATTGGCCTGTAATTGTTCAAGTCTGACACATCCCCTGTCTTATTTTTTACAATTGGTACCACTATAGTATGAGTGAGTCTACCGCGTCTCCGTTTTGAATCGTGGGGCATCCACTCTGTGGTCTTTTTGGCCCACAGCTCATTCGGCATCCGGTAGACGTGTCCAGCCCAGTCCCACTTTAATTGGGTTGTTTTCCGAGCTACGTCAAGTATTTGAGTTTTGGAGCGCAGTGTTGTGTTCCGGATTAGATCCACCCATTTTACACCTAATAGACTGCGCTCCATGGCTCCATGGCTCGCTGGCAAACCCCGAGTATGGACTTTTGGGCTTCTGTCAAAGACCAAGTTTGTGCACCGTAAGTGAGAACTGGAAGTATGCACATGTCCATCAGCCTACGTTTAAGTGACAGAGGTAGGTCGCCTTTCATTGGGTGTTTCATGGACCAATAGCTCTTCCAGGTGTTTTCTGTCCTCCTATCGACCTCTTTTTCTAAACTTTGTCGACAATCGTAATAGCTCATCATAATCAAGTGGTGGCGAAATTACTCAGTTTATAACTACGGTGGAAAGAATAAATAAATCATATCTAAATCATGCAAATAAGTACATACTTACTTTACCTTGCCACTGTAAGGCTCAAATTCACAGAACATTAAATAGGTTAGAAAGGCTACCAAGCGCGAGTTGTATCAGAATCAGAACCAGTGTCGCCACCTTACCCCGTCCAGGTATGTTACTACTACACGTGAACAAAATAAACACAATGAAACTCACACACTCACAACGACAACAAAGCGCTGTGATTGGCCGACAGTTCATTCGCACATACGCAAGTTAACTTACACGCACAGCACACGCGCAAGCTAAAGCAAAACTTTCACTAGGGATTGAATAAAAAAATATTTATCGGTTAATTAAATTTAAGATTAATTACATCACAACGAAAATACTTCTAATGTGTTCGACCTTTATTTATTGCAAAGATACGAATGCAAAAATTGCAAAATGACTTTCTTTTACTAACAGACTTCAATACATAGATACAACACATAGAAGGTTTTTTAGTTTTTTAATATAATTAATTAGCAATGTTGTCCGAATTTAGTAATTCTTTTTAGGGTTCCGTACCTGAAGGGTCCCAACGGGACCCTATTGCAGTCACTCACGCGTTCGTCCGTCCGTTCGTCCGTCCGTCCATCCATTTTGATCTCGGAAAAAAGTTCATGTAGTGAAGTGCAAAGGAAATGCAAATAATTATTATGTAAATAATTATTATGTAAATGTAAATAATTAAATGGAAGTGTAAATAATTAGATACCATGATGCCATGATTCGGACTAGATGGAAGTTCTCGAATTAGTAAATAGCTTAAGTTTAACGAGTACTAGTGTGTGAAGTGGCGAAGGGTAATATTAAAACGCAATTTATGATAAAATTTTATTGTCCTTGAAACAGAATGTATTTGGTAAGTAATTGTCTTTTTGTTTCTGGTGTTAAGTTTTTGATTAAAAAATTCACCACCACAAGGGATAAGGGATGCCCACGGTAGCTCAGTTGGTTAGAGCAATGGACGGATTCCAGAAGGTTCAAATCTCACCTGTGGCGTTTATTTTTTAAATTTCATTGAAAATTATAATTTCCTTAGCGGACGCGGACGCATCCGCTTGACAACATTTTATATTAAGAAAACGTATATTTAAACTTTTCAATAATATAATTAGAATAAAATAATCGCACGGTAACACATCGTTACATATTTAATATTAGTTTTTACCAGTACCATGCACAGGTACTGGTAAAAACTACAAATAAAGAATATAAGATTTCTATAGCTACCACCAGACCGATAAAAATCGGTAATCTTTCAAACGGGTACATCACTACGCGTACGTGGCGCAATTTTTCGTCAATATTAACATTGAAATAACGTTACTTGTGAAATGAAATCCTTTCATTAGTAGTACTTAGCACCTGGCTTCTTGCTCTACATGTAATGATCGCACAGGACGGTATTTTTTAATATTTTTCACGCTTGTACGTACTCGTTCGTTCATTGAGAGCGACTGAGGCGACCTGCGCGTGCCGTCGGCGCGAACGTTGAGCAAATGCTCAACGATGTGGCGAGCGTGCCACGCCCCCATCGCCTTTCTAACCTATTTAATGTTCTGTGCTCAAATTAGTAAATTGTGCAAGTGTAGCTCTACATTAGCTTCCTTCAACTTTAACGAATGGCATCTATATACTGACCAAGGGGCTGACACACTTTGCTAGAGAAAGAGTCTTATTGCGATTCCTATAAGAGAAAATAGAAAAGAGTGGTATGTTTTGTCCCTATCACCGACCGAACATTTTTTCATGGTCGGGTTAGAGGCAAAATGCAAACTTCCATAAGGAATACATTGGACATGCAAACCGGCCAAACTGCGTAGTACATATTTTATATGCAAATTAGCAAGTATGATAAAGACATAGACCAGGTCGCTCGTTGGCGCATCAATAACTAAAGAGTTTATATTGTATCTATGATCTGCATATTGACACACGTCTCTGACATGTCAAACGTCAAATAATATCGTACCATTTACAACTGTCTAGACTCACCTCACCATACGTCCCAATTGTATCTTGAACCTGAGATTCGTGAAAACTATGAGCATGTTCGGAGGTCAGGCTTACACTAGTTCTGCAGAGATGAATTTTCGTGGGCATTGTAAATACCTAACATGGATCCAGTTCATAGATTCAACATCCAGTATCCACCCCCGAATTTATCAGTTTGAGGGATCATTTCCAGGATAAAAAGTATCCTATGTCCTTCCCCGGGTCTCAAACTATCTCCATACCAAATTTCATCTAAATCTGTTTAGCGGCCTAAGCGTGAAGAGGTAACAGACAGACAGACAGACACATTTTCTCATTTATAATATTTATTTATTTATTAATCGTTTATTTCGAATACCAGGATTCATATTTTTACATTTTAAAAACACTGATTATATTAATACAATGAAATAAATTAAATAATAAGTTAAATTAAATTGATAAATTACAATAAATTAAATTGATAAATTAGGTAATAAATTAAATCATGATAAATTTTAAAAATGTAGACTCCATTTTGAGTGTTACGTAATTTTTTTTTGCTATCGTACCGTCCTAGTGGGGTATCAAAATGAAGAATTTGAAGAAACGATTTCAAATATATATATAATCTATGTGTTTCAAGTCAAAAAAGTTCGTAATAAAATAATAATTATGAATGAATGAATGAATCACATTTATTTCAGACTAGCTTTTGCCCGCGACTTCGTCTGCGTAGAACTCGGTCCATACCATATCAACTATAATAAATAAATGAATCTAATCTAATCTAATCTATTTCAATTTTATTTTATTTTAGGGCATGCATTTAACGCGGCGACAAATAAATCTGATTTAGGGATTTATAAAAAATTAAAGGGGGTAGCAAAAATAATAAGTTGGCGACTAATTGCGGAGACTAGTAAAAAGTAGCAGCTAAGTAATCAATTTTCGGCTTTGTTTCAATATAAACTAGCATCGAGTTATTGTTTTGGCAACTGAATTAACTAATTAAGCAGAAACATGACAGCGGATAAAAAGTTGAAAATGGCCTACTCTAATTGTTCAATGGAGATTGCATATAAAATAAATCAAGGTCATAAAAAAAATACTTTGGGCGACACTTTAAGAGCTTTAATCAAAGTTGAAAATTGCATGTATTTGGATATTGTGTCAGACTCTGCCTTAGCTCCGGCGCTGTGCTTTGCCACGGCGGGCGAGGGCTGCACTTCCCGCAGCGCCGCAGGTAACAGACAGACAGACAGACAGACACACTTTCGCATTTATAATATTAGTATGGAATTATGGATGCATTTTGCCTATAACCCGACCATGTAAAAATGTTCGGTCGGTGATAGGGACAAAACATGCCACTCTTTTCTATTTCCTCTTATAGGAATCACAATAAGACTATCTTTCCCTAGAAAAGCGTGTCAGCCCCTTGGTCAGTATACCTACAGATGCCATTAGTTAAAGTTGAAGGAAGCTAATGTAGAACTACACTTGCACAATTTACTAATTTGAGTCTTAAAGAGGCAACATAATGTAGGTAGGTATTTGCATGATTTAGATATGATTTATTTATTCTTTCCACCGTAGTTATAAACTGAGTAATTTCGCCACCACTTGATTATGATGAGCTATTAAGATTGTCGACAAAGACAAGAAAAAGAGGTCGATATTAGGAGGACAGAAAACGCCTGGAAGAGCTATTGGTCCATGAAACACCCAATGCAATACATTGGGCATGCAAACCGGCCAAATTGCGTAGTACAAATTTTGTATGAAAATTAGCAAGTATGAGAAAGACATAGCCCCGGTCGCTCGTTGGCGGATCTATAACTAAAGAGTTTATATTACATCTATGATCTGTATATTGACAATTTGACACACATCTCTGACATGTCAAACGTCAAATGATATCGTAACATTTACAACTGTCTAGACTCACCACACCATACGTACCAATTGTATCTTGAACCTGAGATTCGTGAAAACTATGAGCATGCTCGGAGGTCAGGCTTACACTGGTTCTGCAGAGACGAATTTTCGTGGGCATTGTAAATACCTAACACGGATCCGGTTCATAGATTTAATTCCACCCCCGAATTTATCAGTTTGAGGGATCATTTCCGGGATAAAAAGTATCCTATGTCCTTCCCCGGGTCTCAAACAATCTCCATACCAAATTTCATCCAAATCTGTTCAGCGACTTCAGCGGTTTAAGTGTGAAGAGGTAACAGACAGACAGACAGACAGACAGACAGACAGACAGACAGACAGACACACTTTCGCATTTATAATATTAGTATGGATTATAAAATCCATAATTTTGTTAGTAGGTATACAGTATATATTTGTTAGTAAAGTACAGTTAAGTTAAAATAAATTAAATTAATTATAAAATAATTTTTGGGCATCCGGAGTGTATTTTCACCCAGAAGCTTAGTATAGGCACAGATTATATAATAGTTCTTCGAACAGATACGTATGTTCTAATAAAAAAGCTCATACCTACCGTTTTAAATGCCTACTAAAGTTTACAATGGAGCGACCTTGAACGCTCCGGTCATTGGCTTCACGCGCCGAGCGTGCGACGCTAGGGTTGTCACCACTTAGAAATAAACTTTAGTGTTGGTTCTCTGGGATTTTCAGAGATCCTTCCAGTATCCGATCTGCATTTACATACACAGGTACAGGCATATCAACGCAGCAAGTTAAATAAGAGCTTTTCTAAAATTCAATGCCAAGTATATTTTTAACCCTGTCTATGGTTTACGACATACGACAGAAAGTACTTAATTAATTTAATCTACCACAAACATATTACAAAACGAAACACTTTGTTTAGATAAGTAGGTACCTAACTACCTATATTCCGACGAAAGCACTAAAGTGGTCACCTGTCTTCGTTATTTATTTATAACGTGTATAACGTAACAACGTGTTTAACGTAATAATAGTGCAAAAGTAGTAATATGCAAAAAATATTTTAATATAAAATATTATGATTAAGCGTCTCACATTTGAGGCTGAATTCCCGCCCTTCCAAAAGGTCACAAGTCCCTATAGTAATGGAAATGCTTACGCCCTTTCTGAGGCCGTACAATGCCACCGCAAAACTTGATTCGGAAATCATAGTAAGTAAATAATATAAACAAAATTCAATACAAACAACTAAATTATTTGTATATAATGGCAGTTGCGGAGTAAACTTGCAAATCCTTTTGCATCGAAGTAATTTTTGATTCGGTACAACTTTATTACGCGTAGCAGCGTCCGGCCGTGAGCGCGTGTGGCAGCCAACTGACTGAGCCCACCGCGCGCGGCTGGCGAGGTGTAGGTATAATTCTCGGTTCCCACGGTGCAGATACATACCACTGGTACAGGGTTGTCCCATTTTTCAGCAATAACTTCCAGGAAGCTGTTGGTGCTGTTCCACACTCTGTGCATCAGGGAGGCGACTCGTTTGCGAATTATTGCTGAAAAACAATCCGTTCGAGCCTCCGCAAACACTGCAGTGCTTCCTCAGCCCCATCAGCACCCTGAAAGCATTGTTGTATTGGACCCGGAGAGCCCTATACGATCTCTGTGTGTACCTGGTCCACAAGCCACACGTGTTCAAGGATTGGCAGTAAGCCTTAAATAGCGTCACCTTGACGTCCTTGGTACACTTGGCAAACCTTCGTGCCAGCATATTACAGCGAACGGCTAAGGCTATCCGCTCCCGTTCCATATCTAAATCATCTGTGAGATCCTCCGCGACCCAATGACCCAAGTACTTAAACTTTTTAACCTGTACAAGCGGCTTGCCATTAAGTGTGACTGGGGTGGAACTGTCCTATACATTTTATTCCCGGCTTTAAACATTAAAAGTTCGCTTTTCTTTGAGTTGTATTTGAGCCCATGTGTCACGGCGTATCTCTCACAGATGTTCAGCAACCTCTGGAGGGCATTGACCGATGGGCACAGCAGGACCATGTCATCGGCATAGCTTATATTGTTAACAAACTTACCGCCAATCGAACATCCGACCCCAGCCCTGCTGAGCTCACCGATCAGTCCGTTCATGTACAAGTAGGGTTTGCAGGATCCGTTGATTTTAAGGATCCGGATAATTCGGATCTTAAAATTCGTAGGATCCGGATATCCGGATATTTCGGATAAAACGGATCCATTTCAATATTAACGTCTTTTCGATTAACAAATGCTTTTTTCAAGTAAGTAGCTGCTGTATATATGCTTAAAAAGTGTAACTAGCAGTTCCAAATGAAATAATTGCCATATTTACAAAATAATCATCAATCAATAAGTCAAATACGAAGATTGAAACAAGTTTCATAATATAAAACTCATGAAAATATGTGACCGTCCATCACACAGAGGCCCTTATGGTCGGTATTGAGTTACGCACGGATCTATAATCTACAATACATAAGCTACCAAAAACAATAAAAACCATGACCCTAGGTGCCATACTTTTTTTTAAAAAAAAATCATCAAAGTTACGCAACCCAAAAATGCACTTTAGAGAAATAACTAAGAGAAGTTTAAAACTCATTTAAAGTATGTTCCCGTGGGAAGTTACATAGATGATGGTAGATTCTGAATCCTGAGGTTCTCTTCTATAGGAAACAATCAAAGATTTTTCAATTCCACTACCCCGTTGAGAAAAAATGGCCTTTGATCAGTGCAAGGCGCCGGTCGTAAAAAAATAAGGAAATTTGTAATATGTGAATTATTTTTTCGTATTTTGTGATCTTTGTTATAGTGTGTGCTAGAAATAGTTTTATTTACACCTCGAATGGAAAATAAAAACGAAAAACTAACGTGATATATATTTTTAATAAATATAGAAAATTATATATTTTTTCTATCTCGTCACGAATAAATTTAACAATTTCCGTGTAGTACACCATACATACCTGTAATAAGTCTAGACAAGCATTACAGAGGTTTTAATTTTTTTTTTATGTCAATTAGTTTCAGTTTTATGATCGATTAAAGTTACATGAAAATCAAGGTTTACTTCCATACATTTGAGAAAAGGGCCCTTATGGACGAATGTAACCAAAAATGTAAGTAAATAATAATATTTACATTATCTAATTAGCAATCTTGTATTAGAACGTAATTCTGAATAAATCTTTTCATTATAAGTTTTTTGAATTTTGCGTAATTTTTAAATTATACGAAAAAGCAATTTCAAAAGTTCAAGGCATCATCATATCGTTTGGCCAAAATTAATATACATTCGGCATATTGCATAATTAAACATTGTTTATTTGTGCCAAAATTCACATACATTCTTCGCGGATCACATTTTTGGAAGCACCCCACATTGATTTCAAATTTGGACAATTTGGTTTTAGAAACCCTCACCTCCATTTTTAACATCTCTTTTGGCGAAAGAGCATGGACCCAGGCTAGCCTACCCATTAGGTTTGGCGGTCTGGGCATCCGCAAAATTTCCAGCGTGGCGCTACCAGCTTTCTTGGCTTCGGTACACGGTGCTCAGACCCTCATCGGGAAAATTTTAGCCCCTAGTATTGGGGTCCTGGAGGCTGCGCACTGTACCGAGGCCAAGTACGTATGGTCGTTAACATGCCCCAACACGGACCCACCTGCCAACCCATGTTCGCAAAGGCAATGGGACGAGCCCCGCTGTCGCCTAACAAGGGATAGCCTCCTAGATTCCGTACCTAGTCCGACAGACCGAGCCCGTCTCATTGCCACCGCAGAGTGGGAGTCGGGTCTGTGGTTACAGACGCTTCCATCCCCAGCCATAGGCACATTGCTGGACAACAATACTTTCCGGTTGGCCACATGCCTTAGAATAGGGGCATCAACAAATATGCCGCACAGATGCCAGTGCGGAGCTATGGTGGAGAGTCTGGGCCACCATGGCCTCTCATGCAGCCGCAGTGCTGGGAGGATCCCTCGGCATGCCAGCATCAACGACGTCATCCGTAGGGCTCTTGTCAGTGCCAAGGTGCCGGCAGTCCTCGAGCCCAACGGCCTGACAAGGGACGACGGCAAGAGGCCTGACGGAATGACGTTGGTGCCTTGGAGTATGGGTCGGCCTCTCGTCTGGGACGCTACTTGTGTAGATACCCTGGCACCGTCCCATATTCCAGGCACCAAAACTGATGCTGGCGCAGCTGCCTCCTCGGCAGAAAACCTCAAGCGTCGCAAATATGCTACTCTCGGCAGTAGCTACTTGTTTGCGGCTGAACTATTATAAGGGATGTGGAGAGAGTAGAAGTGATAGTCACGAGTGGTTGTAGTATAATGAATGAATTAATTCCTTTATTAAATATCTTCCTATCTTTATATACATTTTAGGTTGTGCTTATACAAGCAATACGCGTTATTGTTACAGTAAACTATTGTTACTGTTAAATACTAATAAATAGCCAATCGCTATATTACACCTCCCCCGAAAGTTCCCTTCGACCCCGGGGTGGCAGAGAAAAAAATAACGCATGTTACTTGCTTACAATTTGATAAGAAACTAGGAGAACTGCTATAAGTATGATGATTATACTAGTACTTATTTTATCATAACTAAATATATATCCAAAAGAAAAGAAAAATGCTTCTCCTGTGTTAAGTCTTGTCTATCTAGTTCTAGTTTTTATCTATCTCAATATTTATTTATTATCGTATTGTATTATCGTTACGGTATTGGTATCGGTACATCTCATTAATAATCTAATGCCGTTGGAGTCTTCAGCTCCTAATAAAATAAACGGGAATGGTTACCCAGGGCATGGTCACCCTACAAAAATACTCAACTGGCTACGCATCTTTGCGCACCTTCATCTACACAACATACACGGGAATGGCTACCCAAGGGCATGGTCACCCTTAAACAATATCGGCATATCAGGCCTATACCTCTTCGGCTGCCTGTACTTAGAGTCACTAATACATTAAGACATTATAAGTCTCCAAGAACTTTCACGAAGGATTACGGTTGATCTCGTCATGATCAAGTTAAAGGACATGTGCTCTAACTAAACTTCCTTTCAACTCAACTACTTATTTACCTTACCATACGTAAGTACAGAAAAAATATTAAATTATTGTTCAAAGCTATTTCTGTAATTGTAACTAAATAAATTTCTGGTCTTAATAAATCTTAATCTTCCTGCAGAGAAGAAAAGATAACTGCAAATAATCGATTAAACTCTCACTAAATTATCAGGTGATCAGTCTAATAATCAGTTAAAGTATAATTGTTAACTCTATTGATGTAAAATTTCCTAAGTTTGAGTATCAAATTTCATTTACTTGAATATTAAAGTTACTTTAAATCGGTGTACACGCGCGACCTAGTAATAGTTTTTACACCACACCTTGCCAAAAAGCTCGTTTTTCTGCACGCTGCGCGATCAGAAAAACCCACTTTTTGGCCAAGTGGTGACGTAAAATTGTGTACAAAACACGGGTCGTAAAACAGAAAGCCCTCTCTCGCATATTTGAGACCCTCGCCTGCGGCTCGGGCCCCAAACATCTGCGATATCGGCCTTTCTTTGTTTTACAACCCTTGTATCGTAATAGTACATTACTTACCAAGGGCGATAAAACAAAGAATGTCTCAGATCGCAGGTATTTTACGCCCGAGCCGAAGGCAAGGGCGATAAATATGCGATCTGAGGCTTTCTTTATTATCGCCCGTGGTAAGTACAAAATTTTATGTCACCCCCTGGCCAGGAAGTGGGTTTTTTCGCGCACGGAGCGTGCGATAATGGCCACTTTATGGCTAGGTGTGACATAAATAACTATTTGCTGACGCGTTTAGCGCGCTGACCCCGGATGGCACGCGCTACTCGTATTGTATTGCGAAATTTTATATTATGTAGGCTAACTTTATTAAATACTTAGTGACACTAGATTTATTAAAATTTTTATGATTTTAGACATATTTAACTATTATGAAACACGAAAATGGAATGCAAAATTTTCAGCGACAACCTTTTCATATTAATTAATCTTAAAAGAGACAAATTACTTTAAAAAAAATACGAATTCAGTAAAATTATTTAAAAAATACGTCACTATTACGTGACCTGTCCTGCGCGTCCTGGTTTCGTCATCCTCTCGCTCGTCCTGGATGCTGTGGTGGCGGCAACTCGTCCGTGGTTCTCCATCTTGACGGCTGCGTCGGCTGCTGTTGAATCCGGGCCGGGATAACCCTGGACTCCCTCGAACATGGGCCGGGATAACCCTGGACACCTCTTGAATCTGCGAGCCGGGAAACCCTGGACAACGCTCTTCTATGTTCTTGCTTGATTTCTTCTTTCTTCACGTTCTTCAAAATAACTTTTATTCTTCTTTAACTATACGTTCATTGTTCATTGAAATCTTCTTTAACTTCATTCTTCTTGTGCTTCATAAAATAATCTTCGTTATTCAAATAGTTTTAAAATTGGATCTTCTTTTTTCGTTTCCTCTTCATTTTTCCTGATTTATTTATTTAATTTCGTTCTTGATCTGACTGCGTTCTAGAAGCTCCTTGATGGTTCCTATGGCAGGGTCGCCATGAACTATTGTAAGGTACGGGGGAGAGTAGATGTGATGATAGGCTCGCCTCCCCCGAATCCTGGCAAGGTCGCCATGAACTATTATAAGGGATGTGGAGAGAGTAGAAGTGATAGTCACGAGTGGTTGTAGTATAATGAATGAATTAATTCCTTTATTAAATATCTTCCTATCTTTATATACATTTTAGGTTGTGCTTATACAAGCAATACGCGTTATTGTTACAGTAAACTATTGTTACTGTTAAATACTAATAAATAGCCAATCGCTATATTACACGGCGTTTGGGGTTGAGACCCTGGGGCCATGGGGTCCAAGTGCTCAGCGCCTCTATAAGGACATCTCGACGCGCCTTATAGAAGCGTCTGGTGACCAGAGGGCTGGCCACTATTTCGCACAACGGATAGCAATCCAGCGTGGCAATACGGCCAGCCTTCTGGGAACCCTACCGTGCACCGAGGACCTGGGGCAAATTTTTTATTTAGTATAAGTTTTTATTTAGTATAAGTTTTCGTTGATATTATTTTCTTCCCTTTTTTATGTTGTTATTTACATATTATATTTCGCATAGTAATAATTATTTTTTAACTCTATTAATAAAAAAAACCGACCAAGTACGTGTCGGACCACGCACAATAAAGAGTTCCGTACCGACACCTACTAGTCCATATTTAAACCCACTATCTGATACATCGAATCGAAAAAGGTCGTATCTTCATAGTAAACTCACTGCACTACGCCCTTTTGTTTGGGCAAAACAGTTTTTCAGCAATTACTCAAAAACCAGTAGCCGTATTTTTATCAAACCAAAAATCGTCGCAAGTATTTATTAATGTACAGTCACCAGTATCAATATCTGCTATAACAAAGGCGAAGCGTCCTACGGCCCTACAAATGGAGCTGTGTCGTATATTTAAATGCCACCATTGTTTTGGCAGATATTAATGCTGGTGACTGTACACCACCTCATTTATTTTTCAGAATTTTCATACATATGGAAATTAGAGGGTGGGAGGGGGGGGCACTACCTATTTTTTTTTTAAGTTTACGTTACTATTATATTATGTAGCAATTCATAGAATAATACTTTCCTACCATATGTTGTGACATACGGACGGACGGAAGCACGGGCGGACGGACGGACGGACGGACGGACGGACGCACGGACGGACTGACGCACGGACGGACGGACGGACTGACGCACGGACGGACGGACGCACGGACGGACGGACGGGCAGACATGATGAAACTATAAGGGTTCCGCTTTCGTGGGTCAGTGTTGCGAGCCCAAAAAATGGATTTGGACCATAATCGCACTAAAAATACGTCTTTGAACGCATTTGTTCTAAGCTGCCTCCAGTGATAGCTGCCCGCCTCTCCCCTATGTAAGTTCAAATATTTTTATGCCACACCTGGCCATAAAGTGGCAATTACCGCACGCTCCGCGCGCGGGAAATCCCACTTCCTGGCCAGGGGGTGACATAAAATTTTGTACTTAACACGGGCGGTAATAAAGAAAGCGCCAGATCGCATATTTATCGCCCTTGCCTACGTCTCGGGCGTCAAATACCTGCGATCTGAGACATTCTTTGTTTTACCGCCCTTGTTAAGTAATGTACTATTATTTTCCAAGCGTCGTCGCGTCGAGGGACCGCTAAGACCTAACATTATTAAAGCTTAACAAAACCAATTTCATGGATTTCGAAGATTAAAGTTTCTTGTTTAAAAAAATATGTGCTCCTTTAACTACTTTCAACACCTTTGTCTTGTCACCCGTTCAGAAGGCGAAATTTGAAAAACGCTAAAATAAATTTTCATACAACTTATCGAAAGTCAATTATTTACATATTTACAAATATACATAAATAAAAACTTATAGATATGTACAAAGAAAACCTGACCTAACTAGAGTAACCACTCTAGGTCGCATCCGGTGCAAAAGTACCCATAGAATAGAATAGAAAAACATTTATTGATAAACCAACATACACAGCACCAAAAGAAAATTAAATAATACAAACAAAAAAACTTCAGTTTAAAGATATTTATTCTCAAAAAAGACAATGTAGTCACTTATATGAGAACATGGATATAGGTACATTTCATGAATAGTAGAAATTTACTTCATACTTCAACTTAAAGTAAAAGAAAAAAAAATTTTAAAGTAAAACAATATGGAGAAGAAATAAGTTAATACTAGGTGCTGTCATGGTGGCTACAAATCGACACCACTCAGCATATGCTGTGGCATAGATATACCACAGCGCTGGTCTTCCGTGGGGCCCAAGGCCGGAAGATAGTTCAGAACAGAAGCACTAGTGAGGAGCATGTGATTTTGCGACTTAAGAGTAGGCACTATAATTAAACATTTCTTAGACAACTATAAAGTTTTAGCTAAGTATATAACGGGGGATGAAAAGGGTTACAAAGGGAGGGGTAGGTGTACAGAGAGAGGATGTTGGGATAGCAATCTTAGCATGTGTAAACATTAAAACCAATTACCATAGCACTGGCAGCATTGCCTCGTTGGATAGCTATGGAAACTTGCTGCACCAGGAACGACCCAGAGCGGGGATCGGCTCCGCGGTCACGCAGCCGGCTGCCTAGCTCCCTCAAGGGCCAGCAGTTTCGACGGCAAATGGGATCTTTCTATGCACCTAGAGAAATTAGGCAATTACTTTTGCGCAAAGTTGGTGCGCAGTCATTAAAAATAGTCGCTAGATGTCAATGTACAATCCATGGAAAATGTTGAGTCATTATTAATAATCTTTGAAACAGATTTTTAATGGAAATTTCTAATAAGATTTTAAAACATTTTTGTGTAATACGATTAGCATTTTTCTTATTTTATTTTGCTATCTACTAGCTTACAGGCTGGCGCAACTAGGAAGAAAAGGTGACTTTTGTATGGTCTGAGGCATTAAAAACACAAAAAAACATGGCGAATACCGATATCTCGCTCTCTCAGTTAATCCATCTCAGTCACATGCCAATGTCACTTATTGTCATTTCCGTTCTGTTGAAAGGAGTTTTTACTTCAATACTCAAACTCTCTGGTTTAGGCTGTCATTATTTTCAGTTGTCAAGGAAACAAACATAACAAACATTGTCAAATTAAAATAAAATATTGTTCTGGTCGATATTATAATAAAATATAATGGTTCTATCGTTTTAAACACGCGTTTACTCTGAATAAGATTTAAAAGGATATGCGGTCCAGCCATGGAAGTCATCTCGTCAAAATATTCAATCGGAAGTCTCGAAGGCAAGTCAAATTGGTCGACTTGGAAGTACAAAATACTTATTATGTTACGGGGCACCGCAGATGCCATGAGTGTGTTTGATGGAAGTCTGACAAAGCCAAAAGATATAGAAGAAGGAACAGGTGATGCAGCAGTTCTTATAAGACACACGTACATACAAGTTTTTTGTAGATGTACGCAAGGTTCAACCCATAGATATATAAATACAAGAGATGGGAGCTGTGGGCGTGGCACATGTCGCCATTTCCTGATCGTGTGATCACGATTTGTTCGGAGACTTGATTCGTCGTGTCAGTCGCCGGACATCGATTGCGCAGTAAACAACTCGGTTTTTGTGGGTAAAATGCCGGTTTGTGCAGTTATAACGTGCAGAAATCGAAGCAATATTGTTAATTCAAGTAATAGCGGAGTCACTTATCACAAGTAAGCCTGTTTTTAATACTTTTTAACTAAAAACGTGTAAATAATTAAGTGTGGCAATAAAACTGATATTTCTATTATAATGTTATTCATTGCCCGTTTTGTATATTGCCACCTTAGACGTTCACGTAACTAACGCGCAATGGGCAGCAAGTTTGCCGATCGACACAATGTTGTCGCAGTGTCTTTGTTAGAGGCACGATTTACGATGGTAGGTGGGGGCGCACTAGTGCGGTACATAAGCGATCATTCTATCGATAGTTTTAGTGGTTTGTAATTTATTTCTCGCAGTTCCCGTTTCGGGATATTGAGGTCTAAGTCTCGCGTACCTTGTCCACTGCTGGACGTAGGCGGCTCCCGACTTATGTTTATGTATTTATTAAACTATTACTATACTATATTTTTCTTTCAATTAAGTTAGGGTTTCTACAATAAGTTTATAAAAGTAAAGTATATAAATACACATTTATGTTGTATACATTATATAAAAAATTAACAATTGCAGTCGAACTCGCCCACCGAGGGTTCCATACAAATTTTTAGTAACGTATTGTGGGGTCTCTACTTGCTACAGGTGATCATTATTGAAAGTCACTTATACAGTTATTTATTATGAGAATACGCAATATGTAAACAATGATCGCGGTGTTTACCCTGGAGCTCGCGAGAGCATCGGATCTAGGGGCGAGTGACGTGACCGTGCTCTAAGACTGTCTGGCTCGCACTGGCGATAGAGGTGGGTGATAAATAACTTCACGATGAAAAAATCACGGTGATCCGCCGTTAAAAAGTAACAGTGTGACTTGTCACGTAGTAACAACGTTACAAAATAACGATGTTACTTAGCGACGATATTCACTGGAATAGTGTGTAAGCGCCGCGTCGCGTCGTGCCTCGTGACCGCTGTTACTAACTGTGACTGTGACTGCGGTGCGCTGTCACAGAGTAACATCAGTTGTTACAAAAATATCAGTAATGTATCAAATGTCGTGACACGAAATAACCGAAGTGACAAAGTCACGGTGATTTTTCAATGTGATTTTTTTGGAACGGGAATAACAATAACGGTGATCGAAAAGTAACGCTTTTGCCCATGTCTAACTGGCGATAGTGACGATGGCGAGGCGGTAGACCGCGCGCGTCGCTCGTAGATTCGCGGAGTGCTGCGACATGGCGGCGACTAGAGATGCCGTGCAGCATACGAGTCCGCCTCAATATTATAAATACCTACTTCAAGAATAGAGTCTCGGAGTTTTTTCCCAGTTTTTCTCGAAATACAATTTTCAGAAATTCAGTTGCGTTTACTAAGTTGTGGTTATAAAAAATATATGGTTACCTATACAATTATGACCGTAGTGAAACGAAATAACTTGCCGAATTTCATAGTCCTAGGTTAGGTCCACCTCCAATGCAAAAAAGGATACAAGTTTACATGTATAGACTATAGACATATAGACATCGTATCTCCCAAACAGATGAACCGATTTGAGTGCGGTTTTTTAATTGATAGCCTTGTTTGTTGGGATGGTCTTCAGAAATGTTCGATTATTACGACTTTTTTTTTCATTGATGTTACCAACCTTGTAATTTCCCATATTAATCATTTAAATATCGACAAAAATAAAAAAAATGCTGTCCCATCTCTATTACGTTCACCGATGTTGATGTTTACGTGTAGTAGTGTGTATTTACAACCTTTGCGGCGTGTGTGCGCGCCAATCACAGCATTAGAATCCAAGTAGGGAGCATGAGCAATGTGTGCGTGAACCTAGTGTTTACAGGACTACGAGGGGTGATCCAAAAGTAATGATAATGAAATACTTTCAGTGGCTGAAAAAAGCAAAAAGAGGTTTTATTTTTTAAGGCAGTTCTTGGCCAGTAAATTAAAAAAAAGATATGTAAAAAAATTGATATCTGTCACTGAAATAAATTTATTTATTCGTGAGTTGTCGGAATAAATGCGTGGAAATGGAAAAATCTGAAGTGAGAGCCGTTATTAAGTACTTCTGTTTGAAAAAAATGTGTACTAAAGATATACATGTTGAATTGGTGGGAACATTAGGGGACTCTGCTCCTCCGTATTCTACAGTTGCACACTGGTGCAAGGAGTTTAACTTGGGTAGAACATCTTGTAAAGACGAACACCGCGAGGGCTGGCCTTCCATCGTCCGCACTGAGAAGAATGTCAAAAAAATAGAAGATTTAGTTTAACTGATAGAAGAGTGACAATCAGACATTTAAATGAGGTCACAGGGATCTCGTATGGCAGCATTCAAAGAATCTTAACCCAAGAATTGCACATGAATAAAGTATCCGCTTGTTGGGTGCCTAGAATGTTCCACCCAGACAACAACGGACCTCCTCATAAGGCCAGGTGTTGCAATGGCTGCAATCCGGGATGCGGGTTTCGAATTGGTGGAACACCCCCCTATTCGCCAGACCTAACCCCCAGCTACTTTTATCTGTTTCCACGGCTGAAGGAAAATCTCCGAGTCAAAATTTTTTTGAATGACAGTGAGGTTATGGCCGCTGTGGAGGCTTATTTGGAGAGTCCAAACAAAGATTTTTTTTTTAATGGAATTCGTAGTCTGGAGAAAAGATGGCATAGGTGTGTAGACTTGTTAGGAGACTACGTTAAGAAATAAATTTAGTTTTTGAACACATGTGTTGTTTTACATACTCGTTATCATTACTTTTGGATCACCCCTCGTACATATGTTGTTGTAACACACACAAGTCAAACACAGGCGACACTGGGACTGGAATAATTAGTACGGCGACGGCCTATCTCCTGTATTTGTATATCAACTTCAACCAAATCAAGAACGAGTGCTGATGGATTTAATACTTTGGCTAGCGTAAATAAATGTTAATAAAATTATTTCATTGTGTTATTCTTTTGGCTAGTAAGTACGACCTATGTTCAAAAACTGAATAGATTCGTCCATTATTTATGTGGACGTCACTGGTCATCATTTATCGATATATAGGATATCGGTATCGATATGCCTATTGCGTTGTTATGTTGGCATGACGTACTTCCGCGTTTTCTTTTTTATTGTGGTTCAAAATGTCTGCCAAACTGTACATCAATGTCATGTGATGACAATATTGACAATGTCACTGTCATCAAAAACATTGTTCTAAGTCCCGTCTCTCAGAACGTAGTGGTTATATTCTCTTTGCTGGCTAAATGACAGTTCTTGATGGATGAATTGACAACATTTCAAAAAAAAAATTTGCTAAATCGAAAACCATTTCGAGGAAAACGTTTGTAGAACACAAAAAACATTTTTTTGGATTTTTTTTTACAGTATTTTTTGGATAAAGTAGTAAAATATGTTTAACAGGAAATTACGTCACTTAGAGTTTCCAATGTTGCTATTATAAAAAACCCGGCCAAGTGTGTGTCGGGCCACGCGCAAGGTAGGGTTCCGTAGTCATCCACCCGTTACATTATGTGGACTAAAAAGTTCGCAAACTTATATTTACTATGTTTCTGACAGAATTAACAACATTATCTGAGGTATCAATGGAAATTGTTCTAAAGTTTGCAAAGTACATTCCTGAAGTTCGACTATTACTCTTTAACTAGTAATGTCTACTTAGCTGTGATAGTTTTCCTTTTAAATTCATCGTATATCCTACTACCATTAATTTTTTTCACATGCCTAGGTGCCACCGTTTAGCTGGCAGGGGGGGGGGGGGGGGGACACTTGACCATAACGAAAATTATCACTTCAAAGCTTAATATCACGCCAACCGATTCTTTAATCAAAAAATATTCCTAGAAACCTTATAATATTTTTAAAAGAGCTATCCAACGATACCCCACACGATGGGGTTTGGAAGAAAAAAAAAATTGCACCACCACATTACATTACATGTAGTGTGGTACCCTAAAAAAATTTTTTTTGCAAGATTTTATTCTACCGTTTTGTCGGCGTCATCAATATCTATACTCATGCCAAATTACAGCTTTCTAGTACTAACGGTTACTGAGAAAAACGGGGGTCGGACGGACGGACGGACGGACGGACATGGCGAAACTATAAGGGTTCCTTGTTTACTACGGAACCCTAAAAAACGATATTTTCCGGCTTTACGTCTGACATTTTTAGGGTTCCGTAGTAAACAAGGAACCCTTATAGTTTCGCCATGTCCGTCCGTCCGTCCGTCCGTCCGTCCGTCCGTCCGTCCGTCCGACCCCCGTTTTTCTCAGTAACCGTTAGTGCTAGAAAGCTGTAATTTGGCATGAGTATACATATCAATGACGCCGACAAAACGGTAGAATAAAATCTTTAAAAAATAAATTTTTTAGGGTACCTCCCCTCCCGTACATGTAAAGTGGTGGTGCAATTTTTTTTTCTGCCAAACCCCATCGTGTGGGGTATCGTTGGATAGCTCTTTTAAAAATATTATAAGGTTTCTAAAAGCATTTTTTGTTTAAAGAATTGGTTAGCGTGATATTAAGCTTTGAAGTGATAATTTTTGCTATGGTCAAGTGTCCCCCCCCCCCCCCCCCCCCTGCCAGCTAAACGGTGGCTACTAGGCATGTGAAAAAAATCATGGTAGTAGTATATACGATGAATTTAAAAGGAAAACTATCACAGCTAAGTAGACATTACTACTTAGTTAACGAGTAATAGTCGAACTTTAGAAATGTACTTTGCAAAAGCAAACTTTCTAGAACAATTTCCATTGATACCTCAGATAATGTTGTTAATTCTTTCAAAAACATAGTAAATATAAGTTTTCGAACTTTTTAGTCCATATAATGTAACGGGTGGACGACTACGGAACCCTACCTTGCGCGTGGCCCGACACGCACTTGGCCGGTTTTTTATAACTATCAATGACAGTTGAGTTGACACTTGACACTCTTGAGTCTTGACAGTTCATTAATTCCTTTTGAATATTTGCTTGCATCGTATTTCCTTGAATTATTTTGATTTCCAACGACTCTCGCTTGCTTACGGACCCCGGACTGCTTTCTTACACGACGACTTGGCACCCCCTTGGACAATCTCATAAAGAACGATTCTGCAATCCCATCCCTCGAATTACTTTACCTGCGCTTTTCATCGTAACGACACGAACATGAGAAACTCTGAAGGATTTGTGAAAGCTGACCGCAGAAACTTGCCTCGTGTGGAGACAATCATGATGATGAACTTTTTGCAAAGCTCTGATAAATATAATTTGCCTGGCGCCCGAGGTGCCAAAGCTGCATTATCTTCGCGGGCATCTTATGTTGAATAAACTACTTTTATTATTATGAGAATTTGTTATTTCCGAACCAGCATAAAACTTCTTTCTGATGACTTGTGAATAGTTAAAGTACCTACCTATCCATCCTTTAGGTACTTATAATGGTCAGGTACAAGTACATAGCATCAGGTGAGAAAAAATAAATTCATTATCATAAAATTACTTTAACCCTTTGACCGCCAAGAACCTAGTGGTTGTGTGTCGTCGTGCCTAACACGTCAACAACCACTTAAAAGGTCGGAGTGAAGGTATACTTTGATCATGAAAAAAATCATTTATGAACTGTTTTAATTTGTTTTTATTGGTTTACTTAGACATTACACCAAAAAAAACAGTGCTTGGCGTACTGGGCACCACGACACACTATCGCTTTGGTGGTCAAAGAGTTAATAAAGTTTTTGTATTTATTTTTTATTTGTACCTACCATTCCCAATTAATAAATAGGTCTCACAAAATATAATAAACAAGCAAACTTCACAATTTAGCACAATAAAAACAACAATCACTATCCGCTTAAGGAACCAGGTTCATCAACTGAAAATATCATTACCCTGAACAAAGCAAATGTAAGTAAATCATCTCAAATGCTGAGGATCATGACATCATGTCCTATTCTTGCTGACCAGACTCCTCCATAGGCTCCTGTCACCCGCCTTATGGATGGCCTCGTGCAGATGTAGTTGCAGGGGTGCAGTGATTTGTGTGCTCCAGCTAGTAACACCTATACTACTTCTTGAAGTGAAGCAGTAGCTGCCGTACACAGGCTCATTTCTGTTGAAGTACTGGGTCCTAAAATGTTTGTCACTTCCTGCAATGGTCGTTTAAACACCGGCAATCGAGATTATAGACGCGCGTTTACTTTCATTGTTTTCCAGTATAGAGGTACAACATTTTTTCCATATTTTCTTCCAACTGAAAGAAACAGACACGCGATTAATAATACAATTGAAAACTAGGTATTGTCGGTTCTAAAAGCTTATTAAAATATACACCCATTATACTCACATTCAAATGATCTTCATAAAAATTGTCCTCTTTGTTACGTTATCCAAACCCGCTGCAGTACACCACTCGGCCTTATTGCTAATGGGAACATTAAAAAACTGTTTGCCGGGCGACAATGATGTGTTGTTTTTGCAACTTTTCATAAAACAGTATTTTTTGAGAGTCATTTTCAACAATCCTTTACAAATCGTTAGAATTTAGCGGTTGAGAACTTTGACGTTTATCGTGACATTCGTGACAACTCGAAACTGTCAAGCTGTTTAAGCATACCTACTTAAGTATGTTTTTATACGCAATTATGAATTTGTTTAAATTATTTCAACGTTTTTTTAAGTGTATGAAACACAACAAGTGACGTCATCTACATAGTACTTTGACGTTTGTTACTTACGCCCTTTCTGCCTGAGTCATAATATAAATGGATATTTCCACTAAAATAAAAGATTTTCATAAATATAAAAAATACGGGTGCCCTAAAATTATGCGTTCTTTCGAGCCAGACAATAAAAAGCGGCACTAAAAAAATGAAATGTTGTCAATTGCGGGAATGACAAATTGAAATAATTTTATTTTGACTAAACTTTGCTAAATTTTTTATAAAATTCACCAGCAAGAGCTTTGTGTTAAGTGTAATGTTAATGCTCGTCCGCCTTGCTGATCAGAGTTCTCTTCATTTATAGTCTCTTTGCTTTGCGCCAAACGGATGCTAATTCTGTATTAGTAAGGGGAGTTCTAGCCAGCACAATACCCGTATTACTTATGTGTTTTGGCTGTAAAACCAATGGTAAGTTCATATTTTACGTATTATGTGATACATTTACAATAACGCTTACACAACATATATCGCGCGGTGTCATCATCATCATCATCATCAGCCTATATACGTCCCACTGCTGGGCACAGGCCTCCTCTCATATATGAGAGGGATTGGGCAGTAGTCCCCACGCTGGCCCAGAGCGGGTTGGGGACTTCACATACAACTTTGAATTTCTTCGCGGATGTATGCAGGTTTCCTCACGATGTTTTCCTTCACCGAAAAGCTAACGGTAAATATCAAATGATATTCCGTACATAAGTTCCGAAAAACTCATTGGTACGAGCTGGGATTCGAACCCACGACCGCCGCTTGACAGCCGCATGCTTGAACCACTGGGCTATCCTGTCGATTTCTAGTGTTCGTTATAATTGGATAAAAGATGATTCTGAGCAATTTATACATCATCATTGATAAGAAAAATATTATCTTTTAGGTACAGTCAAGTGCAAAAATATGTAGGTAGGTATCGAATGAATCTTCTCATAAATATGTATCAAAACCTTAATTCACCGACATAAGAGCTATGGGACATATTTTTGAGCCAGTTGTATGCACCCATATTTTTGCACTTGACTGTAGGTACCAAGAAAGAAGTTGAGAAATTTTATAGTTAATTTAAAAGTGAAGGTGTTTTGCGATCGCATGAAGTGAATAAACCCTAATATCTGGGCCCCCGAGCTTTGCTCGGCGTTTTTCCGGGCGGTTTAGCTAGATTGATTACTCGTGCTCGTCCCCGAAAACCTCCACATACCAAATTTCATCAAAATCGTTAGAGTGGTTTCAGAGATCCACGAAATAAATAAATATACTATACAAGAATTGCTAGTTTAAAGATATAAGATTACGCCTTTGACATACTAGGCATGTCAACTCTCAACTTGCCCTGAGCACCTTATCCTTACATTTTCAGATATATCAAGTATCAACCCATAATTTGCTAAATCCTGACAAGTTTCCTGAGCAATTCATAGCTTGGGTTACCTACTATTGTTGGTGCAAAGTTGGAACAATCATCTGATAATGAAATTACTTCTACACGCAGAAGATAGTTCGGGATAAACAAGACCAAAGAGTAAGTATTACCTAATAGGTAAAAAGTGCCCTCGTGAAACATTTAATTGAAACCATTTTGACAGCGCCATCTATATTTGTCACTGCAAAACTATCCTTTTTTGATACTACGATGGTGGCAAACAAGCGCACGGTTCACCTGATGGCAAGCGGACACCCCAGCCTATAGACGCTCGCGACCAAAAGAGTCACGTGCGCATTGCCAACCCTTTTATAAAATTTGAGGACTCACTGTGTTGACAGCAGAAGGGACAAAAGGTCCGTCGCTCTCAACACAGTGCATCCTCAGGAACTCTGCCAACCTTGCCCACCTCCAGGAACACAACACAATTCTTGTATAGTAGGTAAATAATGTTTATGTCACACCTGGCCATAAAGCGGCAATTACCGCACGCTCCGCGCGCGGGAAATCCCACTTCCTGGCCAGGGGGTTACATAAAATTTTGTACTTAACACGGACGGTAATAAAGAAAGCCTCAGATCGCATATTTATCGCCCTTGCCTTCGGCTCGGGCGTCAAATACCTGCGATCTGAGATATTCTTTGTTTTACCGCCCTTGTTAAGTAATGTACTATAATATGGCTGTGGCCTCCTGCAAGGCGGATGATTTCCTGCTCCAAATTCGAGCAAGAGATGACATTGCATTATGCTGTGCCCGACTTCTCTTAAAATGCGTGTGTAACCATTACCTACACATACATATGCATAGAATTGTGCACGTTAATCCAGAGTATTAAGAGGAATGCCTATAGCTGAACAACTTTTCAAATCTTGAATTTTTGACATAATGTTTCTGTCGCGCTGCTGGGAGCGGGAGCGGGCGCTGTCTATGTGTGAGCGCACGCACACAGGCGTGATGGCCTGGCCACGACATTGGTCTAAGGCGACCGCGGGCGCGGCGAGCGGGGCGGCGAAAACGGTCTAAGCTGTGAGCATGCCACGACAACGCAGTTGTCTTAGCGGCATTGAGCGAATGGGACGTACTCAAAGGACGCAAAATGTCATTATCAAAAGTGGCCCTTCACAATAAACCATATGTTTTTGCTTATTTAATCATCACACTTCTAGGTAGTATTAACTTATTTACTAATCATTACAGTCAGTTAACAATCAACCATATGTCTTTGCTTATTTAATCATCACAGTTAGGTAGGTAATACTTATTTACTAATCATTACAGTCAGTTAACAATCAACCATACCATTTTTGCTTATATTTGCTTATAATTTCACTGATAAACGCCTCTGTGTCCAACATCGCGGAGCGAATAAAACAAAATATTTTGTTTTTTAAAACTCCGCCCGATCCGCGCCGCTGCTAAGACCGTTCGCGCCGCTCTGATGGCCTGGCCACGACATTGGTCTAAGGCGACCGCGGGCGCGGCGAGCGGGGCGGCGAAAACGGTCTAAGCTGTGAGCATGCCACGACAACGCAGTTGTCTTAGCGGCATTGAGCGAATGGGACGTACTCAAAGGACGCAAAATGTCATTATCAAAAGTGGCCCTTCACAATAAACCATATGTTTTTGCTTATTTAATCATCACACTTCTAGGTAGTATTAACTTATTTACTAATCATTACAGTCAGTTAACAATCAACCATATGTCTTTGCTTATTTAATCATCACAGTTAGGTAGGTAATACTTATTTACTAATCATTACAGTCAGTTAACAATCAACCATACCATTTTTGCTTATATTTGCTTATAATTTCACTGATAAACGCCTCTGTGTCCAACATCGCGGAGCGAATAAAACAAAATATTTTGTTTTTTAAAACTCCGCCCGATCCGCGCCGCTGCTAAGACCGTTCGCGCCGCTCTGACTCGTGGCATGGCTCTTTCCGCCAGTGCCTTTGTTCTCGCCGCTCGCCGCGCCGCTCGCCGCTGCAGCCGGTCGCGCGAGTAAATTCGCGCGCGATTTAGCCCACAGCGAATTCTCGTGGCATGCTTCTTTAGCGGTCTTGATTTTGTTTAATTCGCTCGCCGCTGGTCGCCTTAGCCAGTCGCCTTAGACCAATGTCGTGGCCAGGCCATGACTCGTGGCATGGCTCTTTCCGCCAGTGCCTTTGTTCTCGCCGCTCGCCGCGCCGCTCGCCGCTGCAGCCGGTCGCGCGAGTAAATTCGCGCGCGATTTAGCCCACAGCGAATTCTCGTGGCATGCTTCTTTAGCGGTCTTGATTTTGTTTAATTCGCTCGCCGCTGGTCGCCTTAGCCAGTCGCCTTAGACCAATGTCGTGGCCAGGCCATGAGACGCGACATCGCCCGCGAATTTATTTACTTACTGACCCAGCGTACAATTAATAAGTATAAGGGGCTGTAGGTACGTTTTTTGGCCGGCGTTGTACACAGGAATAAGAAACTCTCACAAAAGAAAACAAAATTGATGAATGGAAAAAAGTGTGCGAATTTGGCAAAGCCCTTGGCTTGATCGCCAAGGAAACAGATTTTTCATATGCCCGGGACGTATTTTGGTCCAATATCAAACGGGTGACATTGGTAAGTGAATTTGTAGCCGCCGGTGCCGATGGTGGTGGAACTCGACGACTCAAATAAAACTTCGATGTACAGTATACTGTGGTATAATTTTCATTAGGTACTTGTTTACAGAGAGATTGGCCAAGGGAGATATGCAGAAGTGGTGTGTTAACCAAGAGTAAGTAATGCGTAATGACGAGCAAGATTTGAGTTAAGGCGCAGGGTAGGGCAAGGCCTTCCCCATACAAACTTTGTGCACGTTTTATTCGTCGGTTTTGGCACTAACAAATATATTATTTTTTTTGGTTGTAAATATTAGATATGCGAAGATCGTGATGTGAAAATTTTCAAATATTTCCAAAAAAATCAAAAAAAAAATTAAAAAAAAATTACATCACGAAATAGCTATCAGAAAAATAAGCATACTGACCAAAAATCATAACTTTAATGCAAACACAAACGAAGTAAATCCTGCACAAAGTTTGTATGGAGAGAGCTTGCCCTACCCCTCCTCTTAACGTATGTTACAATGGTAGGGATAAAGAGTACGTGAAGCGTTCCTATTGGTGACTTTAAAAAAGCCGCTCTTACACTAACTGTGCCCGACGGGCGCGTTTTGCTACTGCATGGTAACTTGAAGTTATATAATAAAAAAGGGTTGCGTTCGCAACAGAATTACTTAGAATATTTATTCGGCTATAGTTTTACTCAAATTGACTATGTTTTAATGTTTGGGTTAATGCTTTGTGCTTTCTGTCCGTATGTTTCAATAACTAATAGTACATTACTTACCAAGGGCGATTAAACAAAGAATGTCTCAGATCGCAGGTATTTTACGCCCGAGCCGAAGGCAAGGGCGATAAATATGCGATCTGAGGCTTTCTTTATTATCGCCCGTGGTAAGTACAAAATTTTATGTCACCCCCTGGCCAGGAAGTGGATTTTTTCGCGCGCGGAGCGTGCGATAATGGCCACTTTATGGCCAGGTGTGACATAAAAATATTTTTCATGGGTCTCTAGGCTGATTGATAGACAGACTTGGCTGACGACATTCGTTTACTACAGACTCATAATCACTAATATTTATTGATTTTCAGGCTAAAAAAGACAATGCTAAAAAACTGGTACTGGGGGTGGGAAAGCCAAAAAAATGACTCCACTTGACGACATTGTCTTGGAAATTATCGGTGAAGATTCACCAATTTTGGAAGGCTTAGGCATGCGCGATACTATGGCAAGCTGTTCCAGCCAAAATATTAAGGCAAAATAGAAGTCGACGCCTCAATACCTTCCCCAAACATAAAACCAAGCTGTTCCAGCCAAAATATCGAGTCAAAAATATTAGAGAAAACAGAAGTCGACGCCTCACCTTCTCAAAATACTATAAGACAAGTCAACTCTAATAAAAAGTGTAAGTATATGTCATATTATTACAAAACAACATTCTGCTTCATATGCAGCAGACATAAGGTATTCTATTCATTCTTACGTGTCCTATCATGTAAACAAAGTAATTTTTATAAGACATTGATAATTATAACAGTTTTAGGCTTGCAATACTTTGTGAGTATTTTCATTCATCATATCAATTTAAGTGATGATTATTGTGAGAGATAGGTATAATAGTACATTACTTAACAAGGGCGGTAATACAAAGAATGTCTCAGATCGCAGGTATTTGACGCCCGAGCCGAAGGCAAGGGCGATAAATATGCGATCTGAGGCTTTCTTTACTACCGCCCGTGTTAAGTACAAAATTTTATGTCACCCCCTGGCCAGGAAGTGGGATTTCCTGCGCGCGGAGCGTGCGGTAATTGCCGCTTTATGGCCAGGTGTGACATAAATTATATAAATTGTTTTTAAAATTAAAATAATATCTTCTTATAGTAAAATCTTCCATCTACAATATTCAAGGTACCTTCCCTCCATGTGGCATAGGCGTGGGACAACCTGTATAGGACACGTAAGGATGAATAGACCGTACATTCCCATTATATTCACAGATAAGCGGTTCGTCACAAGTCAGTCAAAGTCGCATGAGGATCATGAAGATCTACAGTCTTTAAAAAAAAGGAAAGTTCAGGCACAACTGGAGTTCTTAGAACTACAAAACGAAATGGAGGAGCGGTTGAATATTCCACATTCTGACGTGACTAAAATACTGAAAGACTAAAATACGTTCACTATTAAAACCCCTATTCATTCTCAAAATAAAAGTATTACAAGAATAACCAGTATTTTATTACATCTATGATACAGACATTTAAGTCGTATGGGAAAGCAGGATGAATTCGCACAGACAGCATTCATACAGAGGTCATAGGTAATTACGCTATGAATAGTTTTTCAATAACTTTTATTTTACCTTTTTCATATATTAGGGTGAAAAGTATACGGATCCTACCTGCTTTCCTCTACTACATGGGTCGGCAACCTTTTAGGAGCCAATGGCCACAAATTGGCAAGCATAATTGTCGTGGACCGAACGTCTCTTAGAGTAGGCCCATTTTTGAAGAAGTAGCATGCAACAAGCAAGTCATGTAACAGTTGGGGCGACAACGTTATCAGAGGGCTTAGAATACGGAAACGGAATACGGTTCTGCCTGTCTCCATCCCCAAATTTGAGCCGGAAGTATGTTATACCGGATAATGTGCAGCCCATACAAATTTTTTCGTTGTACATTTGGTAAATCGTGGTTCCGGTACCCTAACTATGGTCCGATTGTTATAGGTTTTTGATATGCCGTAAAGGACAATATTTGTCATTGTATCCCGAAATTTTCGACCCTCCAGCTCCATATCTTTCTCCGCCATCTTGGAAAATCTGTCACTTTTTCCTTGTACTGTCGCTAAAGTTAATTTTAGTGCTAAACATGGTTCGGAAATATTGTAGAAGACAAAATTTGCTAAAACTTTTGGCTACAAAGATTTTTTGTATGACCCGTAAGGACGAAGGTATGACAGGAGATATCTTTAAAACTGCAATTTTTTTTAGTATTCCTCCCATTTTTGCATTTTAAGTGCATTTTAGCGCTAAGTGTAGTTCTGCAATATTGTAGATCACAAAATGTGACCGTCCAGCTCACTGGGGCCTTTATGGTCGGTATTGAGTTACGCACGGATCTATAATCTACAATACATAGGCTACCAAAAACAATGATCACCATGTCCCTAAGTGCCATACTTTTTTTTTAATAAATCGTCAAAGTTACTCAACCCAAAAATGCACTTTTGAGAAATAACTAAGAGAAGTTTAAAACTCATTTAAAGTATGTTCCCGTGGGAAGTTACATAGATGATGGTAGATCCTGAATCTTGAGGTTCTCTTCTATAGGAAACAATCAAAGATTTTTCAATTCCACTACCCCGTTGAGAAAAAATGGCCTTTGATCAGTGCAAGGCGCCGATCATAAAAAAGTAAGGAAATTTGTAATAGGTGAATTATTATTTCGTATTTTGTGATCTTTGTCATAGTGTATGCTAGAAAATAGTTTACTTAACACATCGAATGGAAAATAAAAACAAAATCCTAACGTGATATATTTTTTTTTATAAATATAGAAAATGATATTTTTTCTATCTCGTCACGAATAAATTTAACAATTTCCGTGTAGTATACCATACTTACCTGTAATAAGTCTAGACAAGCATTACACAGGTTGTATTTTTTTTCTATGTCAATTAGTTTCAATTTTATGACCGATTAAAGTTACATGAAAATCAAGGTTTACTTCCATACAATTGAGAAAAGGGCCCTTATGGACGAATGTAACCAAAAATGTAAGTAAATAATAATATTTACATAGTCTAAGTAGCAATCTTGTATTAGAACGTAATTCTGAATAAATCTTTTCATTACAAGTTTTTTGAATTTTGCGTAATTTTTAAATTATACGAAAAAGCAATTTCGCATAGTAAAAATTATTTTTTAACTCTATTTTAAAAAAAAACCGACCAAGTACGTGTCGGACCATGCACAATAAAGGGTTCCGTACCGACACCTACTAGTCCATATTTAAACCCACTATCCGATACGTCGAATCGAAAAAGGTCGTATCTTCATAGTAAACTCACGGCACTTACGCCCTTTTGTTTGGGCAAAACAGTTTTTCAGCAATTACTCAAAAACCAGTAGCCGTATTTTTATCAAACCAAAAATCGTCTTAAGTATTTATTAATGTACAGTCACCAGCATCAATATCTGCTATAATAAAGGCGCCATAAATATTTGACCCGTCTTTACGACCCTACAAATGGAGCTGTGTCGGATATTTATGCCACCATTGTTTTGGCAGATATTAATGCTGGTGACTGTACACACCTCATTTGTTCAGAATTGTCATACATTTGGCTACCTTTTTTTTTAATTTCACGTTACTATTATGTAGCAATTCATAGAATAATACTTTCCTACCATATATTTTCATAATTTGAGAGCTTATAGTCGGCTGTGACATACGGACGGACGCACGGACGGACGGACGCACGTACGGACGGACGGACGGGCAGACATGATGAAACTATAAGGGTTCCGTTTTCACCATTTTGGCTACGGAACTCTAAAAATACAATTAATAGGAAATGTAATAAGAAACAAAATTTTTGCAACGGTCATGCACGCCTAGAACTTACTTGACTTGAGACTAGAAATAGGTATTTGTAACGTGTACCACTAGAATCCAGTAAACAGAAAAGGCAAATAAATAATACAGAAAATGGTTAGAAGTAATTAGAATAAGTTATTAACCTATTTTATATCATTATTATCTGACCTCTGCCATAAGGGCCCTTTTTTACTAAACTTTACAACTAATTTTAAGGTAGAAATACTTAACTTATACGTGTGAAACCAAGCTAGAAATACACATCTAGTCTTATACTTTATCAATATGCAAAAAACAAAAAATATGTGATTTTACCGTATTTTACTAAAACGCTGATATCTACGAAACTAGAAAGTGCCATAAGGGCCCTTTTGTTATGGACTGACTCAAATGTGCTACAACTCTTCTATTGAAATATTTTTTCCACGATTATCAGGAAAGAAGATACGAAGTCATCTATGGAGTACTACCATCGATATTTGCTTCTTTTTCCAGTTTTCTTCCCATATTTGCGTTTTAGTGTATTTTAGCTCAAGTTCTAGGCCTCTAATATTACAGAAGACACAATTATTTGCAAATTCAAAGTACCTACGATCTTACTAGGTATCGTGGAAACAGACGATTTTGTCTTTTGAGGGATTGAAGTGGTATAGATCGGAAAGTGACAGATGCTTTATCTTGTCGTCTATCCCGCTATCACTCGACCATCATAGATACCCTACAGATTGCGATTAATTGCACTCAAACCTAAATATGAGAAGAAAACTGCAAAAGTAGCTAATTTCGACGGTGCTACTCCATAGATGACTTCATATCTTCTTTCCTAATGGTCGTGGAAAAAAGTTTTCAATACAAAAGTTATAGCAAATTTTGTGATCTACAATATTGCCGAACTATAGTTAGCGCTAAAATGCACTTAAAATGTAAACATGAACGGAAAACTAGAACAAAGTGGCAATTTTTAATGATATATCCTGTCATATCTTCGTCCCTAGGCGTCATAGAAAAAATCTTTGTACCCAAAAGTATTAGAAAATTTTGTATTCTACAAAATTGCAGAACTATGTTTAACACTGGAATGAACTTTGACGACAGTAAAAGCAAAGAACTGAAAAAAGTGACACTATTTCCAAGATGGCGGCCAAAGTTATGGAGCTGGAGGGCCGCAATTTTTAGGTTACCATGGCTAATATTGTCCTTCACAACATACCAAAAAACCATATCAATCGGACCTCTTTTAGAGTACCAGAGCAACAATTTACTAAATGTACTACGAATTTTTTTGTATGGGCTGCACCTTTTCCGGTATACCGTACTTCCGGCTCAAATTACGAGATGGCGACAGGCAGATCCGTATTCTGCAGGGTCCAAACCCTCTGATAACGTTGTCACCCCAACCGTTACATGATTTGCCGCTTGCATTGTTTAGAGACGCCTTTTCCAATTCTGTTCCTGCTCTATCTCAGTTGGCGAACGCTGCTCTACTAGACTGAAAGGAGAATGGGCAAAATGTCCCATCGGTGTATACAGTTGAGACATACGTAAATAGCTCGTTTGAAAGGTCTTCATAGAAAATACAAAGGATGCAGTCAAATATAAAAGATATTGGTAATTAGCCCACGTAAGGCTGCCGATATCAGCGCTGAAATATTTACAAGACTAGAATTAGGAAAGGAAATATATGAGTAAAAGAAAAATCTGCTACTGTTCAAAGATGCCTATGTGTATACATATACTAGTGACTTATATCACGTTGAAGGCTCTGTTGTATGCTATTTTTTGATATATAACATAACATCTTCGATCCAACGCGTGCAGGGATATATTTAATTCTCAATTAACTCTAGGTTAATTAAGTGAGTAACTTATTCTACTTCACACTAGAACTAGATGTCTATAGTAGTATACTTTTTCATGATTTAAGCTTAAGCCACACAGAGAGCGGGCGGGCGGTGGCGGCGCGGGCGCGGGCGGCGGCGGCGCGGGCGCGGGCGGCGGCGGCGCGGGAGCTGCTTTTGGCGGTGGCTGCTGCCGCCAAAGGCCGCTGCCGCCCGCGCCCGCGCCGCCGCCGCCCGCGCCCGCGCCGCCACCGCCCGCCCGCTCTCTGTGTGGCTTGAGCTTTATAGTATTAGCCAAGTATTAGCAACAAACAGATAATCCGGTGATATATCTCTACCATTAAGAGGCGGAAATACTTTTTTAAGAATAATCTGACAGGTCATATCTATCAAACTACATGTTTAAATTTGTGTCAAACATAATGAAATAATGAGCTGAAATTGAAAATGAATGGAATTATATTCACAAGAACATAAACTTAAATACAATACTTTTCATCTCACCCGCTCGGAAAGGCTTTCTTTATCCTTTCAAATCTGCGTGCAAAAGTCCACTTTCCACGCTAGCGTGGAAAGTGATTTTGAAATTCGAACGTTACACAGTTCCATGAGTTCCAACTTTATTTCTATAAAGTGAAACGACAGGTCATTCCTAAGCGTTTAGAAGTATACATATCATGTAGTACCTAATGGTGCAGTTTATTATTGTTTTGTTTTTTTATAATGATATTAATATTACTTTTACCAGCTTAATTTGATGATATTCAATAATAATTTAGTTTTATTTATAAAGAAATAACACGAAGAAACATATTTGAAATGTTATGTTTCAACATTTTACGCTCAGTGCAATTTCGGAACGCACCGTTTAAAAAGTTAGTTTTTAAGAAAAAAACTCGAGGCAAGAGATTAAGATATTTAAATATTGTTTTGTTTTGTTGTTGAGTTAGAATAATATCAGAATAATGAATTAAATTAATTGATTTCAGTGCAGAAGATACTTATATTACAATTTTAACTCCTGATAAGTTTGGAAATGAGTGGAATATATTTGTTTTAGCCGTTAGCCGTGAGTATTTCGTACCACAGTACTCAACAATAATAATTAGGCTCTTTGATGCATTTAAATGTTAATAATCCACGAAATGCTTTAAGTAACGGGTGAAATTTAAACAACCCTTTACAACAACATGAGTACATCTTGAATTATACATGTAAGTATTTCCTCGCTATGGTGAGATGAAAAGTTGTGTGTTGCGCTCGGCAGCAAAGTTGTTCGGCGTCTCGTGCCTTGAGAGCCTCGCTACGCTCAGGATTGTATTTTTGAACCACTCGCTTCGCTCGTGGTTCAATCTTACAATCCTTCGCTAGCTCGGCTCTCAATACAAACACTCGCGCCAAAAATCAACTTTGCAGCCTTGCATAACAAATAACTATTAAATGTTTGTTAAGCGGATGCGTCCGCTAGCGAAAATCTCAATTTTTTAATCAAAATGAAAATTGAAAAATCCAACACCACAGGTGGGATTTGAACCCACGACCTCTGGAATCCGTCCATTGCTCTACCAATTGAGCCACCGTGGTATCCCTTGTGATGGTGAATTTTTCAATTTTCACTTTGATTAAAAAATTGAGATTTTCGCGGTTATCAACGATAAGGATGTTGACTCAAAATGCTTACCCACAACGTGGGTTGCGTTTACATTGTACGTGTTGTCATCTATACATAACAGCGGCATTGTAGGCACGCCGGCTCTTGTCATATATATATATATATATGTTCGTAATATATTATGTTCAATAATAAATAATTAACATGTCTAAGAGTTATTTTATTGATTTCATCAAGACCACCATACGGCCAAAATCGATATCCAATTGCCAATATTTTAGTCTCTATCGCACTTGTTAAGTTAGAGAGAGATATCTATATGCTATATGCGGTTTCGAAATTACTGCTCGTAGTAGGAAGTATTGAATTCGCAAAGATGTTTTGGCAGCTTAGTACGCTCGTAGCATTTCTTATTTACTAACATAACTGTAGTCATAGCTCGAATATAGAATACTACTGAGCGCTGCGCTAAGACGATCGCGTATATTGAAGACATTATAGCATTTGTCCCTCTCGCACTTACCTATTTGGCAGTAAGAGACGAATGCTACATGTCCGACATAAGTGATTATCGTAGCCCCTCTGATGTAGAAACCTACCTCGTACCACAAAGTAAATAGCGGCGGCGCGCGCCGGAGCAGAGAGTCCGCTCAGTACAAAGTGCCATTTTCGCCGCACGCACACAGACGTAACATTTACAGGCATTCTCGGTTGATTTCGGACGAGCTTAGTCGCGACTGTCACTGTCGCGTCGCGAGTGCTAGTTGTGCGCGCGTTGATCACTTGACGTCGCCGCCGCTACGTAGGTACTTTGTGTCACGTACGTCAAAATGAATAACCGATATTATTACAGTTGGAATGTATTTTATTGTTTAAATACAAAAAAAAACTGTGCCTACACTTTCTTCAAATTTTCAAACGATATTGAAAGGTAAATAAAACGGTTTTCTCATTTTGGTAGTTACAATACATAGGTAGGTAGGAATTTTTTTGAAACTAGCCGCTTTGATAACGACGATCAACCATTACACATTTATCTTATCGTTCGCTGGTAAAACGTCAGTATTTAAGTACTATTATTATTATTATTATTCATTTATTTCGAGTATCACAAAGACTCATATCATATGACAATACAATAGTTGTTAGTAATCAATTAATTAATGACTACTATGATTACTAAAAAAATGAATGATTACTATGATTTAGTTAAGTAGGTACACTAGGTACCTAATTAATTAGGTACTTATATTCTTTGTTGGCGCTCTCGACCGCCGCCGGTCACAAGTCACAACTCGCAGCGGGTCACGCATCAATTTATTAGGGTTCCGTACCCGAAGGGTCAAATCGGAACCCTATTGGTGTCGCGCAGACGTCCGTCCGTCCGTCCGTCCGTCATCTGTCACAAAATTTGTTCCGAAGAATTTTTAGACTTCTCATTGACCTATGAACTTGAAATTTGGTGTCAATTTTCAATACGTATATTTTAACAACAAATACTAATATATTGATAAATCATATTTTTGAGGTTGATTCGGAACCCTAAATGTGCGAAGTCCGACTCGCACTTGGCCGGTTTTTTACCAAGATACGCTGGTTCATATTTAAATGTCATGTTGAAGAATTTTTATTATACCTACTCCTTTTTAAAATTCAGAATCAATACAGAAGCAACCCTGTGAGTCGGGCAAGTTTACGTATGTATTTTCAAGAACGGCGGGAACGGACCTTCTGTATATTTTTTATTTTGTGCTCGTACTGCGGGCCTTAGATGTCAAGTGTCATATTGTTAGCGTGTCTAAACGACCATGTGAACCTATCATTATTTACTAGCGACATCTGGCGTGCAGTAGCAGAATCAGGCGATACTATTTTTTTTTGTTATTAATTGATTTACTACAGTTATTTCGTATCTATTTGTGGAAGAAAAATATGAAGTAACCATTCCCGTTTCATTTAGAAGCTCTAGTAATGTTTTACTAAAATATTGGCGCTACCACAGAAATATATCAAGATAGAAGGAAAGAGTCCAGCAATTTGTAGGGAGACCGAGCGTGTAACATTTTGCGTAGGTACTTTGACGTCACGAGCGTAATTTAGTGATGAGAAACATAAGCCGCGCGAAAACGATTCAAAAGGATCGATTAGAAGTATTAGAACTCGGCACCGATTCTTTGCATCGATTTAAAATATCGATAAGAACCGACAGAGGAAACGATTATTATTTTCGACAGAAGAAATGTTTTGACAGAGGAAATGAGTAAGCTCAGAATTTAAATCGAAAAATATAAATGTAGGTAGGGTGATGGCACCAGTAACCGGCAGGCTCCAGTAATCGGCATTTTTTTTACAAGTTGGATTAAAATTAGGCAATAAATTGCGTTACATTTTGGTAATTTGTACATATTAGCCGCTCCAGTTATTAACTAAGTACCTATAAACGTGTACCATTTTCAGGGTTCCGTACCCTAAGGGTAAAACGGGACCATATTACTAAGACTCCGCTGTCCGTCCGTTTGTCACCAGACTGTATCTCATGAAAAGTGATAGACAGTTGAAATTTTCACAGATGATGTTTTTCTGATGCCGCTATAACAACAAATGCATATTAATATAATATGCATAAGAATAAAATAAATATTTAAGGGGGCTCCCATACAAAAGATATAATTTTTATTGCCGTTTTTATAGATAATGGTACGGAACCGTTCGTGCGCGAGTCTGACCTGCACTTGGCCGGTTTTTTATATATTCTTTGATACAGACCATGGAAAAATCAAAGAAGTCCCGCGAGGAAATATTAGAAGCTAAGAGGAAAGCGATTAATAATATTTGTTTTGCACTACGTACATTATATAGCTGCATATAATATAAGAACGTAATTATTATTTCGTCTGTTTTCAAATTCGATTTTAATAATCGAGTAAGAAAATCGCAGTGCACAGCACTATTCTTTAGTTTTGACAGAAAAAATGACTATCGACCTTGAACGTGACTCGACAGTTTGAATAGCTTATTTTTACATTGCTGGTTTTGAACGCACGCCAAGTCTGGCTCGTCAAATTAAGGCCGGGTAATAGTAAAAATCTGATTTGGTAAACGGTTTTATTTCGAAATACTACATATTAAAAATGTAAAAAAATACGATGTTATATTTGAGACCTTTATCTAGTGCCGTCGGATGTCCGTTACACAATTTGCAAAACTTTGTTCGATAGAAAAAAATTCCAAACATACCTCTATTTTCTATCTTAAAACTCATTTTATTTCAATCTTAGGTAACATGATGAGTAGAAAATAATACTAAAATGAACGTATTTGATGGTATGAGGGATGTCGGGATTAATATTGTTAATATAGTAAGCCATGTATTTTTCTCACCCAAAAATGTACTAAAAATTTACGAAAATTACGCGCACAGTTCCGTAGAGAGTGGGATGGTCAATTGCAAACTCACGCGTGTTAGAGCGGGACATTTGCAATGGAAGAACCTCGCCTTAAAGCCGCAATGGAAAGCTAGCGTTGACACACAATCGCCCACTACCGTTATGATGAAAATAATAAAATATTTCGTTTTTTAATTATTAACAGATATTTAAGGACAAATTGTACTTACCAATGAAAGGAAATACCTCGATTAACAGCTCCAACTTTCTTGGAAGTGTTTGAACAATTAATTATTGCGCAACGAACCATTTTGTTTTTAAAACCTGGCGTCGCACGCATAACGCGATCGGGAGCACACTGAAGTTTGCGGCGAGCAGTTGTGTCTCCGGGACGTAATTTCGCCACGCGAGGTACATACACTCGTTCCTTCTATCTTGATATATTTCTGTGGGCGCTACTGTCTATGCACAAGTGTCCCATTAGTATGAGAATATTTAGTTCCAGTAATCGCCACAGTGCTTTTATTAAATGAGCTATTCCACCTTCCCTGCACGCGACCGGTCTTCGGCGTCATACAAGAAATCAAAGCTACCGCTAAGAGCTTTCAAATGATATATGTCTCAACTGTATACACCAATGGTACACCGCCCATACTAATTTGCCCATTCTCCTTTTGGTATTGTTTTATTGTTTTTTTTTTTCTTACAATTTACGCATTTTTACGTATTTGTTGTTCACGATATTTTTTGTAAAGGAAAAAGCGCCTGATCATTATTTGCGGGCAAATATTTGATTACACGTATCAACGTACTTTTCGTAGGCGAAAGTGGTTACGTAAGCCTAAAAGCCTCATTTGACTACTAATTTAAAAAAAAAAAGTGCTTGAGGGTCTACATAAACACTTTGAAAGTAACCTTACCGAGTTTGGTAGTTACCAAATTTGATTCACCCGAGAAAAATTTGTCCAAAATAATTTCAAGGGTCTTGCAGTAATCCAATTTCTGGACTAACTATGAAGAAAACTAATAGTTTTTCTTCTTGAAGGTCAACTTCAAGATATGTTTTACATAATGTGTTATTATTCAAGACTCCGCAATGTGTATTGTTGCCATAAAAAATGCACAAAAACAACAGATTTTACGTCGTTGCCTCTACAGGCGCCTTAAGGCCCGGGGTACTGTGAATGACCTTGACCACTTAACGACTGCCGATGGCCGACCCAAGCGACATCTGTTCAACGCAGGGGCCCGGTATCCCCTTCGAGGGTTTTTGAACGGGTTTTTAGTAAGGCTTTGCTTACCCAATCCGTTGCCCTTCAAACCCATTCATTTGGCTTTTAAAGCGCTTTTAATACGGTATCCCCTTCAAGGGGTTTTTGAAAGGGTTTTTAGTAAGACTTCGCTTACCGAAGTCGTTGCTCTAAAAAAACCCATTCATTCGGCTTTTAAGACTGCGTCGTGCAGGGTAAATTATCATCGCCTGTCAAATTTCTATTTTTTTAAATAATTTACCCCAGGAACTCACACATACATATTTCACACACACTACTTCATTTTGTTGGCCCGGGTCATTGACTTACATTTTTTTTAAATAGGTATTTTCGGTTGTGTATTGCCGTTAATCAGAGTTAAAAACTCCTTAGAGAAATCGAAATTGTCATAACTTGTCACTGTACAATGACAATGCTCTGTCAATTTCTGTAAGGAATACAAAGTTTTGATTTACAATATTTGATGATTTATTAAGGCATGACAAAAATGTAAAAATAGTCAAGTTCTGATCTGTCACCAAAACCTTACTTCTGAAAAATGGGATTTGATTTTAGTAAAACGCTCCTAATTTTTCATATACAAATAGATTAAAATACCTATATTTAAGTGTATCAATGCCATGGCTTAAGTTGTTATGTTGTTAAATTATATTTAATTGAATAAATGGTGAATAAAACTTAAGAATGTGTAATCCTTCTTTCTCACAAACCCATTTTTTACACGACTTATATCTACTTAACCTTTCGCATTGGCAGTGGTATGTATCTGCGCCGTGGGAACCGAGAAGTAATAATAATAATAATAATAATAATAATAATAATTGTTTAGGTCCTGCCTCGCTGCCGGCGGCACCCTAGGTTAGGTTTTTATAATATTTTTGTTTTGTAAGTGTATTTTTATATTTTACTTTTTATAGAAATATTATAAAATCTAACCTAAGAAACACAATAAATAATGAGAAATAATAATAATATCATTTATTTGCCAAAAAAAGGTATGTTTACATGTCTTAGTGTAAATACAGAATTGTTCGCCTTCTTTAGCTGTTACAAACAGCATGCAAATATATCTACACCATATAAAGGGTGTTTGTATGGAATACACATTAATTACTTACCTATGTATGCTATGGTTGCTCTTATATAATCTTTTGTATTTATAATACATTTTTATTTAGGTATTTAACACTCACAGTAATAATATATATATCCTTACACTATAACATTACAACAAAATAAAAATAGATTAGGTTAAACTTAAAACTAAACATATTACACTTTGTGATTCAAATATTCACTGATGCTGTAAAAGCATTGATTAAGAAGCCAAGTTCTTAACATTCGTTTAAACTTATTGCCCTCTAGTGTTTTTATTTCAACCGGCAGCTTATTGTAAATTGTGATGCTCATGTTAAATGCATTTCTTTTATATATATCAGTCCTAACCCGGGGTTGAAATAATAGATCTTTATATTGCTGCCTAGGATTACCAGAACACATGTCAGAACGCTTTGTGAAATATTTTGGGAAGGTTTTAGTGAAGCAGCAAATTTTCAAAATGTAGATACATGCCAAGGGCAATATGTTGAGCTGTTTGAATATGGGCCTACAGCTACTATCCATTCTAGCGTTTACTATTGCACGCACACATTTCTTTTGTATCTTAAAAACCCTTTCTACGTCTACTGAGTTACCCCATAGGATAAGGCCATAACTGAGGATGGATGATACATGACCGTGGTAAGCCGTGAGTGCAGCATCATAAGAGACGCACTGTCTTAGTTTTTTTAGTGCAAAAATGAACCTGTCTAATCTAGAACATAACGAATTAATGTGTTCTTTCCAGTTTAAGTGTGAGTCAATATGTAAACCTAAAAATTTAATTGTTTTTGTATCCTGTAGCGTAATATTGTTAATTTTGATATTTAGCTGGCGAGGCACTGCTCCATATGATTGGAATTACATATACTGCGTTTTATTAAGATTAATGAGAAGGTTATTATTATTTATCCAGGTATTCATATCTGTTAGGGCTACATTAATGTCGGATTCATATGTGTACTGATTATTTCCTGTGACTATTATGGTTGTGTCATCTGCAAAAAGTATGGTTTTGGGCTTTGTGGCTTTGGGAAGGTCATTTATAAAAAGTAAGAATAACAGTGGGCCTAAGTTACTCCCCTGAGGCACACCGGAAACAACAGCACGAGGAGGAGATCTGTATACTACTTTGTTAATTTGATTATTAACTTCTACGAATCTTGAAATTTCTGTACTTTGCATTCTATTGGAAAGGTAAGATTTAAGCCAATCATTCGCCTGGCCTCTGATTCCATAGGCATCTAACTTTAGTAGCAATTTGGAGTGATTGACTAGGTCAAATGCCTTAGTCATGTCAAGAAATATTGACATGACGGGTGATTTGTTATTGTTGGTTTCAGTTATGTATTTAATGAACTCAAAACATGCTAATTCTGTGTTAAGACCTTTTCTAAAACCGTACTGATCTGGATGCAATATATTATATTTTGTTAGAAAGTTATCTAGTCGAGCATAAAAAGCCTTTTCCAATATTTTGGACAGGATGGGTACGATAGTGATAGGCCTGTAGTTACTTGGGTCGTCACGTTCCCCCTTTTTGAATAACGGTCTCACTATAGATTGCTTTAGTTGTTCAGGGAAATATCCTTGGCTAAAAGATAAGTTGATCAGGTGGGCAAGAGGTTTACTTAAGAATATGCCAACTGACTTTACCAATTCGGTCGATATATCAATGCCTGCAGTTTTACTGTTGCTTAATGACTTAATAAGTTTGTATACCTCTTTATGATCAATTGGCATTAAGAACATTGTGAACTGCCTGTTTTCAATATTATTTTTTATGTTATTATCGACAGTATTTTTATTAGTGCAACTTAACTCAATGAAATGATTGTTTAGATTAGTGCAAATATCATTAGCATCATTATATAAAACGTTATTTATTTTTAAATATTGTATGTCTGTTTTATTATTTATATTTGAAACTTGAGAAGCTATAACATTCCAGGTTGCTTTACATTTGTTGTTACTTTTAGATATATATTTACTATTGTAAATTTTCTGTGATTTATGTATACACTTTTTTAATAGTTTATCATATTTACTAAGATAGATTTTATTAGAATTTGACTTATCCCTATTTACTCTACTATTTAAAAGCATTTGACGTTTGATCTTACATGACTTACGTATACCTTTAGATAGCCATTTTACCTTATTTTGACCAGTACTAACCTTAACTTTGATGAGAGGAAAGCATAACTCATAGAACAGTCGCAATAACTCATAAAAAAGTTTGAAGGCTTCTTTAGCGTTGTTCGATTTTAATACATCACTAAAAGACATAGCCTTAATGCTATCATGAAATTTTCGTAGGTTATCACGAGAATAGTCTCGCTTGAACTCAAACCAAGTAGTGCAGGACTTGGACTTATCAATGTTCAATATAAGTGATTGAGCCCTGTCGTGATCAGATAAGTTCAGCAAGGGAGTATCAGATTTTACGTTGCGCATATTGCTAGCTATTTGATCAATGCAGGTGTTAATTCTAGTTGGTGATTTTATATGTAATGATAAATTGTGGCTCCTTAATATGCTAACTAATTCCTTAGTGACTGAATTATCCTTTAGGGTATCTATATTCCAGTCACCGCAAACAACAACTTTTTTCTTTTTATGCCTTAAGGCTAAGTATTGAAATAGACTCTCAAGCTTGTGTAAAAACAGACCTATATGCGATCGAGTTTGTTGTGGTATTCTATAGATTGTAATAATTATCAAGTTGATGCTAGTAATTTCAATACCACAACATTCAAAATAGAAGTCTGACGCTAACTTAGGCATAATATCAATGGACTTAAATTCTAATGTCTTTCTAACTAATATCGCTGTACCACCTCTGCTTTTTGATCTACTGTATGATGATGCTAATTTAAAGTTATTTAATTTTATGTTACTTTCGGAACCTTTTTTGACAAATGTTTCACTGAGGCAAAGTACATCGATATTTTGATAATCAGTTTGAAAGTCATTTAATGTAATTTCCAACATATCTAGTTTGTTCAACAGACCACATATATTTTGATGTAAAATCATAAACTTATATCCTAAATTATCGCACGGTACATCAGAAATATTACAATTTGGTGGTTTGAAGCCGTTATATAGAGTTGTGACGAAAAAACTTGTTCCCGGCCGTTGAACGGGTATTAGTTTTGTCCTCATCCGGGCCACATTCAGTCTCATTGGGAGCGGCATTATGATCAGACTGCTCACACGTGCGTTTTCGTTCAGTACTTGTGGTTCTACAATTATTCATGTGACGTTGTAGCAGTTGTAACTGGTATGGGACGGTGTAGAGTGAGCAGGCTAGTTGGTGAAAGATACTCGTTGTTAATTGCTTCAAAAATGTAGTTCTATTACTGTTATTTACTGGATTCTGTTCGCATGATAAGAATGTACAATGTTCAAATTGCTTTGCAATAGAGTTCAGCATGTTATTTAAGGGGCGCTCATTTAAGTATCTATTATAAGGTACTTTTGTTATAATAATGTTTGCTTGATTCAATTGTTGGACAGAATAATACAAATTTGCAAACAGATTATTCGGGTTTTTGTCATTAGATCCAGTAATTATGACCAAGAAGTCGTCTTTGGTCAGTGACGCTCCAATATTCGACAGTGAGCGTAGAACGTTTCTTGTGTCTGCTCCGGGGTTTGAATAGCATATTATGTCAAAATAAGATCCGTACATGGCGTCCATTGACGATCCAAGATGTCTACCTCGTTGGTCAGCTAATATAATAATTTTTCGCTTGTATAAACCGTGTTTCATTCTGTTCTCATAATCATCTTGAAATTGTTTGTTATATGCATCTGTGTAATTGATTCTGTTAGATCTATATTTATTATTATTCTGTGAGGATGGCGGCGGTGGCGTGTTGCTTTCTGGGATATTTTCAGTTAGGGTTGGCGCTGTTGCTTGTTCATCTAGTTGTGCGCCAGATGGCGCTGGTTCCGTAGCTGTATGTAGTTCCGGGGATATCTCTGCCTTATTCGGATGACGATTTACCTTGCTTTCAGTTAATGAGAAGTCCTGCTTAGTGCTTTTTACTACTTTAGCCTTATTGTTAGCGAGTTTCTTTTTATTAGGAGTTGTACTGCAGTTTAGTGTTAATTCCTTAATTTTTTGTTCACAATCAGTAATCCTCGTGTTTAGTGCCTTATTTACTGACAATAAGCATTCAATCTCAGTATCAGCCGACTGTAACTTATCTGTCAAGAAGCTTATTTTATTAACCAAGTCTTCTATCTTGCGGCTGTTATTTAAACTATAGCCTCTCTGGCGTTCTGTTGGCGATAAAGACCTATGAGAAGCGTCTTCGTATTCATCTTCAGATTCAGATAATCCAGAGAAGGAATTTTCTGTATTGATGTTTATTTTATATTTCTTGCGAACTGTGACATTTTCACGCGGGATATTAGACATGCAAGATTGGCACGTGAATTGTTTCTTGTCTTTTTCCATCAAGTTAAATCGTTTTTGTGTCACATGAGTACAATTAACGTGATAAGGTCCTTTACAAACCACACAGTGCAATTTTTGGTTATCAGTAATATTTTTATTGCATTTCATACAAGGAGTCGCCATCTTGTGGTGTTGATAAACAACAAATTCTCAATTGTGCAGTTCAATAGTCAATCGGACGAATTTACGTAGGTGCCCAGATAGTTCGACAGATGTACGATAGATGGCTTTGCATGTAGTAGAAGAAACATGGTGCCCTCTAGCGGATCATTGGAGAAACACTATGCAAGTTGCGCTGTAAGGTCGATTCGATACTTCTGCGAGAAGCGCTTTCTTTTCCGCTAGGTGGCCTAAGACGTACTGATGCGCTAAATTTCTCATAGATGGCGCTGTGAGTCGAGTGCTGTGTTTGTTGATGTTTACGAAACGTCAATGTTTGGCGTCGGTTCTGGCGGCAGTTATAAATTTAAATTCCAAGTTTATTACATGAGGTTACTTTATGTAATTATTGTCTTTAAAATCAATGCTTAGTCACTGAACACTGAATATTACACTTAGAGTTCTGCTTGGTACAGTTTATATGCACTTATTTTTATTTGTTGTTGTTTGTTCACGAAATGTCAGTGTTCGGCGTCGGTTCTGGCGGCAGTTATAAATTTAAATTCTAAATTGTTTAAGATGAGGTTACTTTTTGTAAATTGTCTTAAAAAATAATGCTTAGGCACTGAACACTGGATGTAACACTTCACAAAATCCTGATTGATATAGTTTATATGCACTAACACTTGATATTATTGAGGTCACAAACTGTTTTTTATGTCCGTATTTAAATCACTTCATATTTTAAATGTCCTTTTGGTTTGAGGATAGATAACGTTAATGCTTGTTTATTGAAGTGTTTAGAGCACTTTTAATCACTTTTTAGTCGGAATATTTGTGTTATTTAATTTAAATCGAATTTTAAACGCGGAGTGTATGTTTACATGGCAGCGCCATCTGCAGTCTCGCATCTGCAGTATGCCTACTCCTCGCCATCCGCGCGTGTAATGCTCAGTCAGTTGGTTGGCACACGCGCTCACGGCCGGACGCTGCCACGCGTAAAGTTGTAAGCAAAAATTACTTCGTTGCAAAATAATTAGCAAGTTTACTCGGCAACTGCCATTATATCCAAATAATTTAGTTGTTTGTAATTATTTTATGTTTATATTTATCCCTGGGTAGTAATTGGTATTAAGTATAGTTTATTTACTATTATTTTCGAATCAAGTTTTGCGGTGGCATTGGACGGCCTAAGAAAGGGCCATACACACATCACAACTTGTCACCTTTTGGAAGGGCTGGAATTCACCCTCAAAAGTGAGACGCGTAATCAGCAAATATCTTTTGCCTAGTGACTAATTCAAGTTTGGAGTGCTACTTTTACACTATTATTACGTTATTTATACACGTTATAAATAAATAACGAATGAGAGATATACTTCGCATTGAATTTTGGAAAAGCTTTTATTTAACTTGCTGCGTTGATATTCCTGTATCTATGCATGTATGTAAATGCAGATCGGATACTGGAAGGATCTCGGAAAATCCCAGAGAACCAACACAATTTTTTATTTCTAATTAGTGTCAACCCTAGCGTCGCTCGGCCGGCGCGTGAAGCCAATGACCGGAGTGTTTAAGGTCGCTCCATTGTTAAATTTCGTAGGCATTTAAAACGGTAGGTATGAGCTTTTTTATTAGAACATACGTATCTGTTCGAAGAACTATTATATAATCTGTGGCATTGGTCCGACGCCAACGCGCATATATCCGTTATGGCGTCTAATAGACATCAAAACCTACATGCAGGTTCAATCTCACACTTGGCATTCCCGTGCCATGGCGTCCTAAAATACACAGACAACGCAAAGTGAGAAAAATTATTGCATTATTTGGCTATTTTTTGTCTGGTTTTGGTTTGCGCCAGACTTATATATAAATATATTTCAATAACCAACACTTGGTAGCTTAATATCACGCCACGCCAACAGATTCTTGAATCAAAAAACGGTTTGAGTAACCTCACAATATTTAGACAGCACCAACATGATGCGGTTTGAATGAAACAAAAATAAATTCACCAACACTTGATGTCTAGGGAAGGTACCCTAAAAAAACATGTTTTTCAAGATGTTGTTCTATATTCGTCCGTTTATATTTAGTACCCGTGCCAAATTACAGCTTTATAGTACTAACGGTTTTTGAGCTAAGCTGGAACCGGACGGACGGTTCGACGGACATGGCGAAACTATAAGGGTTCCTTGTTTATTACGAAAACATGACAAGCAAGGATAGCTTTTTTATTGTTCTAATACAATTGGTAACCGGATAGATTTTTGATAAGTGATCCAGTATTCCAAAAAACGATCAAAATAAATATTTACGAAAAATACGCGCAGAGTTCCTTAAAGAGCGGGATGGTTAATGTCAAACTCACGCGTGTTAGAGCGAGACATCTGTAATGGCACTGCAATAAACTAGTACAGAATTCATATTTTAATTATTATCCTTCTTTATGCACTCCATCCATCCATCCATCCATTTATCCATTTTATCGCGCTAAACGGCCGAGTATATGTTTACGAAAATATAACTGACACCCTTCTGTCTAAACAAAACCTTTTGTATTTAAATGGCTTTGAAATATTAACCGACAGTGTCTCAGCCTAAGATACAAAGTTTAATAATTATTATTATTTATAACGGCATTTTAAACGTACAATATTTTTTAAAGTTAAATGTGCATCAATCGAGATGTGGCATACTCTAGTGGCGCCATCTATGCAGAGCTTTGCGCCGCCTGCCCCATTAATTTACCACGAACATACTACAAAACGAAACACTTCGTTTAGATAAGTACCTAACTACCTATATTCCAACGAAAGCACTAAAGTAGGCACCTGTCTTCGTTATTTATTTATAACGTGTATAAATAACGTAATTATAGTGTAAAAGTAGCACTCCAAACTTGAATTAGTCACTAGGCAAAGATATTTGCTGATTACGCGTCTCACTTTTGAGGGTGAATTCCAGCCCTTCCAGAAGGTCACAAGTCCCTATAGTAACGGCAATGTTTACGGCCCTTTCTTAGGCCGTACAATGCCACCGCAAAACTTGATTCGGAAATCATAGTAAATAAACTATACTTAATAATACCAATTACTACCCAGGGATAAATATGAACATAAAATCATTACAAACAACTAAATTATTCGGATATAATGGCAGTTGCGGAGTAAATTTGCTAATTATTTTGCAACCTAGTAATTTTTGCTTCGGTACAACTTTATTCGTGGCAGCGTCCGGCCGTGAGTGCGTGTGGCAACCAACTGAACCAACTGACTGAGCATTACACGCGCGGATGCCGAGGAGTAGGCATACTTCTCGGTTCCCACGGCGCAGATACATACCACTGCCACGGTGCAGATACATACCACTGCCCGCGCCCGTTTTGAACTTTGGCGAGCGCTGCCGCCCCGCTTGTGTGCGTATTCAAAGGCTATGCCGACTTGCCGACAAAGAGACCGTCAGACCGCGCGCCGCGCCGCGCGCGCGCCTCGAACCTACTATGACGTTGACGTACTCACATACCTAATAGATACTTAATTGTTATAAATCTTAAGTATTACATTTTTATACCTTATTATTACATAGTGCTAAAGTTAAACAATGTAAAAGCTATCTTTTATTTATGTCATACCTGGCCATAAAGTGGCAATAACCGCACGCTCCGCGCGCGGAATTTCCCACTTCCTGGCCAGGGGAAGACGGAAGACATAATAGCAGGAGGGGTTTACTACCGTGACGTCATCGCGCCGCGCAAAGTACGAGGGGCGTTCAATAAATTCTCGGTATTGATATCTTTTAAACCTTTTTAGTAAACTTTTTAATACTGGCCGGTAAGTGTCATTCATTAACATAAAAAAGGTAAAATTCAAACGGCGATGTTCTTTTGTTTTTCTGCAACTGCCGAACAAACGTGATCACAATGAGCGATTTTTCAATGTTAATTAAATTAGAGCACCGAGCGGTAATAAAATTCTTGACCAAACAAGGAAAAAATCAAAAAGCTATAAAAGAAGAAATGGATTATGTTTACCGAGAGTCTGCTCCTTCTTTATCAACAATTCAAAAGTGGTCAAGTGAATTTAAGTGTGGGAGATAGAGTATCGAAGACGACCCCAGACCTGGTCGGCCCGTCGAAGCTTCTTCACAAGAAAATATAAAAAAAGTGGAGAAAATTATATTGGAAGACGCTCGAGTGAAGGTGACAGCAATAGCTCAAATAACCAAGCTTTCTATTGGTACTATACACAATATAATCCATGACAATCTTAATATGTCAAAAGTCAGTGCGAGATGGGTACCGCGAATGCTGACGCCGCTTCAGAAAAATACGCGCGTTGCTTGTTGTTCCGAATTTATTAAGCTGTGTGGTGAAAATCCTGATGAGATACTGCAAAAGGTTGTTACCGGAGATGAAACCTGGGTTCATCATTATGACCCTGAGAGCAAACAAGAGTCCATGCAGTGGCACATTAAAGGAAGTCCTCACCCTAAGAAGTTCAAGGTCATGCCTTCAGCTGGAAAGGTCATGGCCACAATATTCTGGGATTGTGATGGAATATTGCTGATCGATTATAAAGAAAAGGGTGTAAATATCACAGGAGGGTACTACGCTAATATTCTACGCCAATTAAGAGAAGCAATCAAAGAGAAGAGAAGGGGAAAATTAACCAAGGGAGTTCTGCTTCTGCACGACAACGCCCCTGTGCATACTGCTCATATCGCCAAGGCTGCTGTTCGGGAATCTGGGTTCGAAACTATTACACACCCACCGTATAGTCCAGACTTAGCCCCGAGTGACTTCTTTTTGTTTCCCAACCTCAAAAAGGACCTACGAGGAAATCGATTTTCTGACGATGAAGCTTTGAAGACAGCAGTGGAGGAGCATTTTGACACTAAAGATAAAAAATATTTTTATGAGGGGTTAGAAAAACTAATTGACCGATCTTATAAGTGCATAAACATAGGGGGGGAGTATATTGAAAAATAAAATAAAAAAACCTATCGTATTCTTTTGTTTTCATTCTCATACCGAGAATTTATTGAACGCCCCTCGTACATGCGGCCGCCGGCTCACACGTCGTGTGACTATTCAGTGCAGGGTATACAATCTTAGTACTTTGCAACTGGCAATGACAAGCGGTAAAATGATGTAAAATTAAGGAGTGCCGTAGGTTCTAACAGTAACATCGAAGCGGGCGAGTTTAAATTTCGAGGTACTATACTCACGAATTGTCAAAACAGGTCTAAAGCTTAAAGCTTAAGCCACACAGAGAGCGGGCGGGCGGCAGCGGCGCGGGCGCGGGCGGCGGCGGCGCGGGCGCGGGCGGCGGCGGCGCGGGCGCGGGCGGCGGCGGCGCGGGAGCCGCCTTTGGCGGCAGCCGCCACCGTCAAAAGCAGCTCCCGCGCCCGCTCTCTGTGAGGCTTGAGCTTAAGAGATGGAGCTACAATCTGGCTAAGCTTGTTCAATCGCTACGTGATGGAGTAAAAATGCGTAAGATGGCGCAGTAACCAGTGAGCGTGACCCGTGTTACCAGCTGTAGGTACAATTTAACATTACTTACAACCTTTATGTCATATATAAGTACATAATCAATTCAAATATTTTTAATAGCTTTTATTAATTAAAATCAATATAAAATTGGCGTCTTAATTACCTTACGCATTTGAATACCACTTATTTAGCATTTTAGTAGCCTCCTTTTAAGTTGTCACGTAGGCAACACTAATATCCGGCAATGTTGGCTTGTCTATAGATAATGAATGAATAAATATCTATGGCGTCAGTTACACTGTCAATATTATCACGCACGCGATACAGTATTGGCCTCTCTCTCACTTACATGAAAGTGAGAGAGAGGCCAATACTGTATCGCGTGATAATATTGACACGCCTATGATTCACAAAACATTTGGCGATACTTTATTTATTTTTTATATACATAACAAAACTAACTTGAGAAAATTTAAGCTAACTTAAATCTACATTTCAATTAAACTAATCACAATACACTATCATAATTATCATAACTCTTTAATGTTTACCTTTTTTATTCTTGAGTCATAGTGGTGTAAAAAAAGTAAAAAGAAACCGTTCCGCCATTGCCGCGAAATGAAAATTTTCGCCGCGGATTTTTGATTATTGTTTAGTTAGTTCTGGCATATAGCAAAATATCTAAAGCACTAGCGTGGATGTGTATATAGCGTATTTATCTGAATTGCCGTATTGCGGTATTGCGGTACCTAGACTGTTTTAAAAATGTCGAATCAGAAATGCGCGGTTCCAGGGTGCTTAAACGCCACAAGAAGTAAGTTATAACATTTAATTATTAATAGCATGTGTGGCCAATGTACAAACGAGTACATATTTCTCTAGATTGAATGATTTGAGAGAAAGGCTATTACCCCTCCCCTACGCATGTTAAGTACATACTGAACGTTTGCACTCGAAGTCGAGCATAATATATGGACATCTACACTAGGTATATGTAACAAATGTTAGGGTGCTCACTGCTCAAAGCTATCTTTATCTGAACATGTATGTACATAGTATAGTGTTCCAATATAACCCTGAAAGGGTACTGCATATACTTTAAGCTTAGGACTTAAAAACAACATTCAAACATAAATTTTATAAGTAATTAATTAGATGTACTGGAAAAAGGTATGTAAGGCGGTATGTTAGGTTGTCTGGAAGAGATCGCTCTTTAGCGATAAGACCGCCGGTTGTTTACCTCTAGGTTTAAATATACATACTCTGTAATAGTTCTATTTATTGAGGTGTGCAATAAAGAGTATTTGTATTGTATTGTACTGTACCGCCAGCAACAAAGTCATGTTCAGATATTTGTGAGCACCTTGTTTGGCCCGATATGGCTAAAGGCAATAAGTTGGCTGCTGTAGACGTTGCAATGCAACCTGTAAGTTTTAATATTTTGTAATAGTTGTATGTTTTAGCTAGCACTCAGTGTATTGTGTCGAACCTTATTTCAGGATCCAAGGACATATTGCATGTTTTTCCCAACCCAGCACGAGACAAAAACCGGTTTAACTCATGGGTATATGCTGTCGGTGGCGGTGTTCTGGGCCTAAGTAATGAACATATAGCGAAATACCGACGTATCTGCCACCGACACTTTGAGGAAAAATATGTGTACTCTAATAAATATTTGAGCAAAAATGCTATACCGACGAAGCATTTACCAGGTTAGTAGTAATCTTCGTTAGTTACATAATTTACTGTGCCGAGTTTAGTTCTATTATTCACAAGTTCTCGTACCTATTATCAAAAAAAGCATGCGCAATTGCGCATAGATACCTCTGCTTTCATGATACCTACCTCACAACTCATAACAATATTCTGCGTCAGATATGGCAATGGTATGGTAGATCGTATGACATTTATTTTGAACCGTGCGATCTTCGAGAAGACACGAGAAGACGGTTTGCCAGTTTTTGTTGCACTTTTAGAACCACCCAGGGGTCACGTGTAGGGTAGCGGTGGGTACTTTCCCTACGGACGTGGTGCAACTTCGACCCCCCTTTGTCATGTGAGTGGATAACTTGACTGTTAGAAGTTCTCAAGCCGCCCGAAGGCCTCCAACTTGGCTTAACGACTGCTGTCATACACAGCAACCGGGATCAACGGCTTGACGTGCCTTCCAAAGCAGGGGAGCGCTCAGTTAGTAACCACTCAAAGCGATCACCCATCCATGTACTGTACCTACTGACCCTGCCCGACATTGCTTAACCTTCCATACAGGTTGCGACACGCAGGCGCCACTGGGCTACGAGTGCTCCAACTGTTAGTAGTGTGGGTGAGACAAGCTACGGCTATCAGCCTATCGATAGTTTTTTTTTTTTTCCATACGTAGCTCTAGAGTATGAGAACCTCTATTAGCTAGAAAAGTGACGCGGGGCGCTCCTAAGGGGCGCCCCGAACCTATCGTATCGATGGTATGCGGACGTGTGGTGTGTCGTCAACAGTGTTGTTAAATGCTTGTGGCACTATTCGGATTGGCAGGTCTTGTTATTTTAGACCATGTCTGCTCTGTTTCTGTTGGGCACACAAATTAAATAATATCTCAAATATATTTTTATGACGAAACCTTAATCATAATCATTTATTTTCAGACGGTCGTTATCTGTAGCTGACACTTTATCTAAATATAATTTATGTATTAACTATTTTATTTCAGACAACGTGGTAAAATTTGTATCCGATAATGAAAGTTTAAGACCAATACGAAATGTTGCGACTCCAGGAGAGGCAGGAGAGTCTACATCAAAAGGTATTTAACAACACATTTTCCTATGCTTCAAGAGTTATGATAGAGAAGGTCAAACCTCAGTAAAATATTTCTACATATTGCAGATATAAACCTGAACGGCCTGAACGCCCTTATACTATTAGTTATTAATAATATTAATATTAATACATTTAAATTTTTGTGGACTAATCGACTTAATACTACTGGGGAATAGGGGACGATATAATGTATACACACTTGTATAGATAAATTGATCTTAAATGCATAGAAAATATCCAAGACTCAGGAAGAAATATTCGAGCTCATCACACAAATTTTCAATCATACAATTCCCTGACCGACGACCGTGATTCGAACCAGAGACCTCTCCAGCTTCCTATGCGGGGTCACTACCAACTAGGCTAAAGTTAGATTGTTAATTGTGAGATATGTTTAGGTTGTGGAACTAGTGGTGTCATCATCAAAATTATATTCGCTCCCCTGTCCAGCACAGGCCAGGCCTCTCGTAGACGACATCGACAGGGATCGGGCGTAGTTCCCAAGCTGGCCCAGTGCTGGTTGGAGACTTGCATACCTTTTTTAATTTTTTCGTAGGTGTACCTATTATTTTCTCGAGATTTACAACCTAAAATCTAACGTTATAACTATCAAATGATTTGTGCTCATAACTTCAATTACACTGCTGTCACTTACGCGTCCGTCTGTCTGTCTGTCGTCTGTCAAACAAGGTTTACAGTCAAACGGTTGGAGGTACAGTCGCATTTTTGTCAGCCAATGCCATACAAATTGTTATTTTTTTATTATGTTTTGAGCTCTTTCTTTGATTACCTACCCAGATAATTTTTTAACACGCTTTTATTAGGTCGACCTGTATGTAACTATGTAATGGAATCTAAGGTTACTAATTTAACCATCTTCCAAGGATCGTAGCGTCATGAAAATTGGCAGCTGTATGTAGTTCTGATGACAATACAATAATATGGTACTGTCGAATTGATCTGATGATGGAGCCGGAAGATAAGAACTGGAACTTCATGATGGAACATCGTATCATAGCTGTGTTTAAATTTGTTAGAAAAGTCTTGTAATGAACTTTGACCACGATTAGGTTTCAAGGTCTGATAGGTCGACCTGTATGTAACTAACTATGTAATGGAATCTAAGGTAACTAATTTAACCATTTTCCAAGGATCGTAGCTTCATGAAAATTGGCAGCTGTATGTAGTTCTGATGACAATACAATAATATGGTACTGTCGAACTGATCTGATGATGGAGCCGGAAGATAAGAACTGGAACTTCATGATGGAACATCGTATCATAGCTGTGTTTGGAGTTGTTAGAAAAGTCTTGTAATGAACTTTGACCACGATTAGGTTTCAAGGTCTGATGATGAAGCCGGAAGATAGGCACTGGCATTCCATGATGGAATATCGTATCATAGTCGTGTTTGCACTTGTGAGAGAAGGTCACGTAATGGACTTTGAACACGATCAGGTTTCAATTAACATGACAAGCGTGTTTTTCTAGTGTTTTTAAACTATTAATTTATTTTTTACAAAATATTGTTCCGATCCGAAGAATTATTTTACTTCCCATTGGCCTATATTAACTTTAAATTTGGTGATAATATTGGTTACTACTAATATTTTACCAACGAGTACTAATATATCACATTTTTTTATTACAAATTCCATGATTCCATTTTATACTAACTTAATTTTGCGGTTAGCACGGAACCCGAACTGTGCGAAGTCAAATTCGCACGGCCGGTTTTTACCCGACTGCAAGGCAGGGTTATTTAAACTCGAATACATCAAATCTGCAGTACTTCAAGAACATCGTGGTGATGTGAAGGAAAATATCGGTGACTCCTGCCATACCAAGAATGTTTCCGCCCACTTGCAAGGTATTTTCATTTCACTTATGAGTAGGGAACTATTAAGTGTCCACGTACGCGTGACGCGTGAAGCGTGAACATTCCCGTTGCTTTGTGCTAGTAGTGGGGAAAACGCCGACCCACCTAATTAACTTTAAAAACACACCGCCAGCACATAATTAATAAATAATAGTGTAGTGTAGTTGTAGTGTGTTTATTTCTGCTAGTTTTTAAGTATTTTTATAGATATGTATGTTAGTCTGTAAGGTATATGTAAAAATTGGCCTTGTTGCCTGATTCAAATAAATAAATAAATAATAGTACGAGTACTTACGTAAGGTACAGAAAGGTCCTATGTCTAACAAAATCGATGTTTGACGGCTACAAAAAATAAAATAGTACCATCTTATTCTACCGCTAGAGTGCGAGGTTGGAGAGTGGGAAAAATCCAGGGGAAACCTCCGACACGATCACGCGGTTGGTTTAAATAATGGAATACTCTTTTAAAAGTTTGCGCTCCAGTTAGATTGGTTGAGAAGTTTCAGCCGAATCTGAGGCGTGTCAGTGGAATCGAGCTACTGGGGATTTTGTCTCTGGTTCCCTAAATCTAGCCTAGCTGAGATGAGAAGAGTCCAGCAAGAATTCAGTTAGGCCCGATCTAGTTAGGGCTTTATAGGACAACACCAATATTTTTTTCATTAAAACATGAGCCTTGGCACACTTGTTACTTAGGTGGATTAGAGTTGAAAACGCCCGGGAGACAAGGGCGGACGCGATGCTGGTGGGGAGGGGGAGGGGGGGGACTTTCGCTCCAGCCCGCGTTCTGTCAGTCCTCATATTATCTTATTTATAGAGACTAGGGCATGTTTGGTATCATTTTCGGATAAATTGAGGATGGCCGATCATTTTCTGGGAGATAAATAACATGTTTTCATAGAAAAAAAATGAAATACAGGCAAATGTTTTAAAAAGTCAAGTTAAAAAAATTCTTTCTGCACCGATTACGTGAAAACAAGTAAGAACTCGGGCATGAAAAAAATACGGTTAAATAGCCACATGTATGTAGATTCTAAAAATATATCATTTGTTAGACCAATAAAAAACACAACTTAGTAAAAAAAAAGAAAACATGTGACCCGTCAAAATTTTACTTTATATTCGTACCGACCCGCATTCTTTCAGTCCTCATATTATCTTCTTTATAGAGACTAGGGCATGTTTGGTATCGTTTTCGGATAAATTGAGGATGACCAATCATTTTCTGGGCTTTAAATAACATATTTTTCTACAAAAAAATTAAAATACAGGCAAATGTTTTAAAAAGTCAAGTTAAAAAAAAAATGTCTGCAGCGATTACGTGAAAACAGGTAACAATTCGGGCATGAAAAAAATATGTTTAAATAGCCTCATTTATGTAGATTCTAAAAACATAGCATTTGTTAGACCCATATAAAACACAACTTAGTAAAAAAAGGAAACAGGTGATCCGTTTACATCATAACAAAAACGGACCTCTAAAGCAAATTTTATAATTATTTGAAAATGTAATGTAACTACTAGCCTAATTGTATATTTAGTAGTTTGTAGCTGTGTTTACGTTTGTTAGCATGTGAGTTACATTTTAAATTGCGAATAATCTAACCATTTGATCATTTCAATAGACTGGTTCAAAATAAAACTAACAAGTTTCAGATCTAATCCTACTCGTATTAATGTTACTCGTGATTATATCTTACTCGTGAAATACGTCTATAATATTTATGAATAACATTTGTCGTCACAAGCACACAATTCTGTACACTTCCATTTTTGTTGGAGACACCTGCATCTAGCAGCGCATTTCTTTTTGCATCTGCACCTAATCATTTCCAGGCAGGCTTCGGCAGCTACTGGCAAGCTAGTCCATATAGGTTCCCATCTGTGACTTACTTTCGTCCATCCCCAATCAGATGAACTGAGGATAATATATTTTGGATCGGTAACATTTGACCCCATATATGAACTGCTTTCAAAACCGCCCGCAGGAAATGTTGGTGCAGTGCAGCATTAGCTGTTGGAATATGTTCTAACTGGCGATCTTTTTTTGTGAACAGCTGCTTACGGCATTCGTTTACTGTCGAAAAGGAGCTGGATCTGAAACAAAAATCTTAAATATGCACAACCACCCTCTAAATGACTCACGGTTTTATGAAAAAAGTAAATATTTATGAAAAAAGTAATATAACAAACTTTTCAACAATGGCCATTACATCTTTAATTCTGCCATCGTATGCTGCCAGGAAACCTCTGTGACATTAAGGAACGTATTCCAGGCTTCGAAAGCACTCTTTTTTCCTTTTCCGTTGAAAAAAGAGACTGTGTCACAACCTGTGAAGGGACAGGGGAGCACTTTTAGCTGTCGCAAGTGTGCTACAAACACCTGAGCTAGAGGGACTGTGGGTACACATTGGTACTGGAAAACACCAGCAGTACCTTTTCTGTCAAGAAATAGCTAACGCGCTCGGTAAAAAACAGACATAATTGTGTACGTTATGACTGGTTACAATTATTCAAACATATTTTCTTTCACAGGACCTAAAAAACAAAAGTGCTCCCCCTGTTCCATGCCTTCACAGGTTGCGACACAGTTTCTTTTTTCAACGGAAAAGGAAAAAGGGTGCTTGTAAGCCTGGATGCGTTCCCTGATGTCACAGAAGGTTTCCTGGCAGCATACGACGGCAGAATTAAAGATGTAATGGCGATTGTTGAAAAGTTTGTTATATTACTTTTTTCATAAATATTTACTTTTTTCATAAAACCGTGAGTCATTTAGAGGGTGGTTGTGCATATTTAAGATTTTTGTTTCAGATCCAGCTCCTTTTCGACAGTAAACGAATGCCGTAAGCAGCTGTTCACAAAAAAAGATCGCCAGTTAGAACATATTCCAAATTAAAGATGCAATGGCGACTGTGGAAAAGTTTTTTGTTGTCATTTATGATAGGTAATATTTACTTTTCTCATAAAACCATCAGTCATTTAGAGGGTGGTTGTGCATATTTAAGATTTTTGTTTCAGATCCAGCTCAGTTTCGACAGTAAACGAATGCCGTAAGCAGCTGTTCACAAAAAAAGATCGCCAGTTAGAACATATTCCACTATCCAATGCTGCACTGCACCAACATTTCCTGCGGGCGGTTTTGCAAGCAGTTCATATATGGAGTCAAATGTTACCGATCCAAAATATCCCCAGTCCATCTGATTGAGGATGGACGAAAGTAAATCACAGATGGGACCTATATGGACTAGCTTGCCAGTAGCTGCCGAAGCCTGCTTGGAAATGATTCGGTGCAAATGCAAAAAAAATATGCGCTGCTAGATGCAGGTGTCTTCAACAAAAATTTAAGTACAGAAATGTGTGCTTGTGACGACAAATGTTATACATAAATATTATATACGTATTTCACGAGTACCATGAATAATAACGAGTAACATTAAGGATTAGATCTGTAACTTGTTAGTTTTATTTTGAACCAGTGACCAGTCTATCGAAATGATCAAACCGTTAGATTATTCACAATTTAAAGTGTAACTCACATGCTAACCAACGTAAACACAGCTACAAACTACTTAGTATACAATTATGCTATAGTTGTGTTACATTTTCAAAGAATTATAAAATTTGCTTTAGAGGTCCGTTTTTGTTATGAAGTAAAAATTTGACGGGTCACCGGTTTTCTTTTTTTTTACTAAGTTGTGTTTTATATTGGTCTAACAAGCGGCGTATTTTTGGAATCTACATAAATGTGGCTATTTAAACATATTTTTTTCATGCCCGAATTGTAGCCTGTTTTCACGTAATCGCTGCAGGCATTTTTTTTTATTGTACTTTTTAGAACTTCAACCTGTATTTCATATTTTTTCTATGAAAATATGTTATTTATGTCCCAGAAAATGATTGGTCATCCTCAATTTATTTGAAAACGATACCAAACATGCCCTAGTCTCTATAAAGAAGATAATATGAGTACTGAAAGAACGGGGGTCGGAACGAACATGAAGTAAAATTTTGACGGGTCACCTGTTTTCTTTTTTTTTACTAAGTTGTGTTTTTTATTAGTCTAACAAATGATATATTTTTAGAATTACATAAATGTGGCTATTTAAACGAACTTTTGTCATGCCAGAGTTGTTGCTTGTTTTCACGTAATCGGTGCAGAAAGATTTTTTTTAACTTGACTTTTTAAAACTTTTGCCTGTATTTCATTTTTTTTCTATGAAAATATGTTATTTATGTCCCAGAAAACGATCGATCATCCTCAATTTATCCGAAAATGATACCAAACATGCCCTAGTCTCTATAAATAAGATAATATGAGGACTGAAAGAACGCGGGCCGGAACGAAAGTTCCCCCCCTCCCCCGCCCCACCAGCATCGCGTCCGCCCTTGTCTCCCGGGCGTTTTCAACTCTAGTCCACCTAAGTATCAAGTGTGCCAAGGCTCATGCTTTAATGAAAAAAATATTGGTTCCCATACATTGATGTCCTATAAAGCCCTCACTAATCTGGATCGGACTGACTGACGCTACCCGGTATGCGGCGCTACGGTACCGGGACGAATAGGGACTATAAGTGATCATGGAAAATTCACCCTCTGAAGGGATGGAAAGAGGTTTGAAAGTTTATATCAGCAACCTGATGTTTAGGGTTCCTTAAGGCCGGGTTATAGTAAAAATCTGATTTGGTAAACGGTTTTATTTCGAAATACTACATATTAAAAATGTAAAAAAAATACGATGTTATATTTGAGACCTTTATCTAGTGCCGTCGGATGTCCGTTACACAATTTGCAAAACTTTGTTCGATAGAAAAAAATTCCAAACATACCTCCTCTATTTTATATCTTAAAACTCATTTTATTTCAATCTTAGGTAACATGATGAGTAGAAAATAATACTAAAATAAACGTATTTGATGGTATGAGGGATGTCGGGATTAATATTGTTAATATAGTAAGCCATGTATTTTTCTCACCCAAAAATGTACTAAAAATTTACGAAAATTACGCGCACAGTTCCGTAGAGAGTGGGATGGTCAATTGCAAACTCACGCGTGTTAGAGCGGGACATTTGCAATGGAAGAACCTCGCCTTAACGAAAAAGGGTACAACGGGACCCTAGTACTAAGACTCCGTTGTCCGTCCGTCTGTCACCAGGCTGTAAGCATAAGATAAATCGATTGCAGCGTTTTGGAAAATCGCCTAAGGGTGTAGAAAAGGGGGTTGAATGTTGATATGGAAAACAGTAATTCATTCGAAGTGAGCGACTAGAAACTTCGGTTTTAGTAATATACCTATAGATAATATACTACAGTAAAATACTACACATGCGAAGTCGTAGCGGGCTATAGATGCGAAAGTCTGTCCGTCTGTCTGTCACACCTTAAACTTAAGGGCCGACGCTAGCTTACGCGGGTGCACGGAGCGGGTCATACTAAACTGCCCGCCGCGGGCGCAGTTTAGTAGATATGACCCGCTCCGTGCACCCGCGTAAGCTAGCGTCGGCCCTAAACCGCTGAACCGATTTAAATGCAATTTGGTGTGGATATATTTTAAGTCGCAGGGAAGGGAAGGTACCTATATATGATACTTTTTATCGCGGAAATTATTCCTTTCAGGAGGTTTAATTGTACATGGAGGAAATATCACTAGACTAGCGCCTCAGATCAAAGAATAGCAATATTACTGTCGCGATAACAGAGTTCTACGCAGACGAAGTCGCGGGCAAAAGCTAGTATTATAAATGCCAGAGTATGTCTGTCTCTGTCTGTTCGGCTATCTGTTACCTCCATACGCTTCAACCGCTGAAAAAAATTCTATGAAATCTGGTATCGAGATACTTTTTATCCCGCAAATCATCTCTCAATTTTTTACAGAAGAGCGATAATTAGCTAAGCGCCTGAAATAAAAGAATAGCAATTAACTTCTAACGCGATGACCGGTTTTTTAAAAGCTCATATGTCAAATTTGCAGTATTTCAAGAACAACGTGGTGATCCAATAATCTTCGACGATTTCAAGGAAAATATCGGTGACTCCTGCTGTACCACGAATGTTTCCGCCCAACTGCAAGGTAGGTATTTTCATTTCATTTAATAAGTAGGGACCTATTGTTAAGTGTTAAACGACCACTTTAGTCTATTTTGTAGTCAACCTGCCTTGAACCAAAGCTGGTGGTCCCGGGTTCGAATCCCGAATCATTGTATCTACTACCGGTATCCCAGCCCCGGTACGATTGTCAGTGTCAGTGTCCCTGATGATAACTGAGTTAAGGTATCACGCAGCCGACAGCATACGATAACTGCACTGCACGTACCGCGGATGCGGCGGTAGGTACGTGCAGTTGTCGTATGCTGTCGGCTGCGGAGTGCGGACTGATACCATTAGGGTAAATTACAACTCTGAGGTGGGGCAGTGCGCAGTTTGCCCGAAGCGGCAACAGGAATCGACCTGCCGGCAATTTAGGTACCTACCCGCCACGTAGGTACCCGCACTGTGCCGTGTAAGGGATTTGTATGATTTAAGTTGAACCAAGGTTGAACCCAACGATCCCTCAGCATCATTTTACTTAATTTACAAATAAATATTATTCTATGGTGACTCATGTACATAATCATGGAATTACCCATCGAGCGATAACAATGCTAATCTCCCCATAACTGTAATGCAGAACTCAAAAGACAGGATTCGCATCCCCAACTTGTGGCCCCAGAAATTGTGGCGCCTGCAAAGGATCTTGATGACTGCTTCAAGACAAGAAATGTTGCCTCGCAACCAAAAGGTGCTTGTTTTAAATATTAATTTTTGACACCGTTGATCTGATCCTAGAATAAATGACTTAATACGTAGAGGTGCTCTTAAACTTGAAAATTGTTAGCCTGCGCATTATCTAGGTCCCATTTGCGGGATGTCCTTTTGTCGATTTAGCGGAGAGTCCTTTTGTTGATCACTCTTTCGCGACACGACCCGCCAGAAAATATTTTATTGTAGGATATATTTAAATTAAGTTGTGATGACAACTTATCGATAATTGCTACTTGATTCACCACGCGCACAACATATAATGAATGTTACCTGTTGTAAGTGCCCTTTAAATAGAAAAAAAAAATACTTTTTCATTTCAGAAACAGTCACTGTGACTCGTGACCCAGCTTCGAAAATAACTCATAAACGTAGAATGAATAAAATACGTGGTAGGTGAATTGATACATTATTACTGTAGGCCTAGCATATGATGGCCTCGAGAGTATGTCGGCTTTACTCGAGCTACGCGTCTTTTTATGATAGGTGCTGTTAGAAAGTGACGGATAGCTCGAGATAAAATAAATAAATATTTGTGGACAATCTTACACAAATCAACCTAGTCTCAAACTAAGCAAAGGTTAAGCATAAGCCGACAAACTGACATGGCCATCATGTGCTAGGCCTACTGAGGAAATTAAAATCTTCCTAGCGGTTTCCCGATTGAATGTGTTCTAGTCCGTGGAGGGTTCGCATTCGCATTGTACTAGACAGGTTTCCTTATGATAATTTCCTCCACTGACACGCTCTGCCCGCGTTATCTTGGCAGTGGCTCGAGGTTCTTCTGCTGATTACCGGAAGAGTTGGCAAGAGAAGGAGAAGGAAATACAATAGTTTCGGAAACCAGCGCCGTCTTTCCAGTATTCAGTAGATATGTTGTTAGATATGTGTTCGGGATCCCGTAACTGCTGAGAGACATTCTCTTACGAGATCGCTATTCCAAGTACTGACTGACGTCTTCAACTCAAACAATAGTACATTACTGCAGAGACAAGTAAGTAAGCCATCCTGGACGAGTATGAGTTAGCCGGCCGAGCCGAAGGCGAGGTCCGGCTAACTCATACTCGTCCAGGATGGCAATTATGGTCAAGGCATGTATAGTGCTTTTCTCAAAAATAAAACAAGTTGTACAAATAGCGGTAAAAATTATATTTTTCGCCAATTCCACCTCGTTTGGTCTAAAACCGTGGGATCGGACTAGCTTTTGATTGTTTGGGCGCGGGCCTCTACTTGCAGATTAAGTAAATGTTTGAATTTTGAACTATGAGAAACGCTACTTTATGGGGATAAGGCTTGTCTATATGTATTTATATATAATCTTATGTAATGACGGTGTACATATCCATGTTTTAATTTCTGCACTCTCATTTCCTCATTTCAGAAGCAGCGCGTTGTAATTCTGCTGCCAAACTGCAAAAGAAGTTAAGAAAACGAGTTGCAGTAACGAAACACGAGCGTTTATTGTACGGAAGGCTACTAAAAGTTGGCATAAAATTGAGTAAGAGCCGTAATAAAATTAAGTGCCAAACTGCAAAGCTAAAAAAGCTACAGAATATTACCACCCATCCGCGTTTGCTACAAACACTGAATAATTTACCGAGCACGGCCAAAGTCTTAACATTACTCCAGTTTAGGGAAAACAAAAAAAAGGACAAAGGCCGGCGTTTTACCCTACAAGAGAAAATCATAGCTTTGTCCATTTGCAAACGAAGCCCAAAGGGGTACAAATTTTTACGAAAGATTTTTTTATTGCCATCGCCACAAACATTGGTTAAATTAATTAACCTGGCAGACATTAAACCCGGAATCAACAGAAGTACATTTAATCAATTAGCGAAAACAGCAGAAAAAATGAAGAAGGAAGAGAGGCTATGCGTGCTTCTATTTGATGAAATGTCTCTGACGGCAAATGTCTCATATAACGAGCGAAAAGATCGTGTCGGCGGATTCGTTACGAATGGCGTAAAAACACTTGCCGAATTTGCAGACCACGCCCAAGTATTTTTGATTCGCGGAGTCTTACATAATTACAAGCAGCCGGTTTCCTATACATTTTCCCAAGCTGCCACAAAGGGACCGGAATTGGCCGTGCAATTGAAAACTCTAATTGGCGAACTGCAAGCTGCAGGCCTAACAGTTGTGGCAACAATTTGCGACCAGGGCTCAAACAATATGCAGTGCATAAAAATTTTAACACAGGAAGCGAGGGCGAACCAGTTACGTAAAGGAATCTGTCCTGAAGATAATATTATCTTAATAAATGACCAGGAAATTGTGCCCCTGTATGATCCACCCCATTTGATGAAGTGTATAAGAAATAATCTATTAACTAAAAATTTAGTATACGTACAAGACGGCAAAACTAAAACAGCCAAATGGTCACATATAACTGGCTTGCATAGTGAAAACCCTGGCTATAAGGGCATTCGGCTAGTGCCTAAATTAACGGATTTACACTGCGTCCCTTCAAAAATACCGAAAATGAAGGTCAAATACGCCACCCAGGTCTTCAGCCAACATGGGCTACCTTACAGGTAACTATATATTTCCTTATATATACCTACTACTCAATACAAAGGCCACTTAGGTAGGTATTTATTCCTGTTTTGTTTTTAACTAGCATTCCCTTCCACTCCCTATTTTTTTTTCGGGGTAATTGTGGGTGTATATAATTAAATACCTAATTATGATGATTGATGAATTGTGTTAGGAGCTCATATCATGTATTATTAGTACGTGCATAATATTCATAACTGCGTGAAAATTTCAATTTTACCTATCAGTTTGTTTCTTTTCACAGACAAAGGAATACTGCCCTTGGAGTCCAAAGAGACCGCCGACGTGCTGTTATTCTTTGACCGACTCTTTGACTCCACGAATGGAAGCTTCGCTAAGAAGACGAGGCATGCCAAGCCTCTCCTGGGAGCTGCAACGCCCACCTCACCACACCACAAAACCTGGATCGAGGCGAGAAAAATGTTGAGTCAAATGTTATTCGTGAATCCCATTTCAAAAAAAAAGGAAACAGTCCCAACACTGAAAAATTGGATATGGACTCTGAATGGACTTGAAGTCCTGCTATTAAACTTGAAGAAGAATTTTGATGTTTCCTCGGTGTGGTTGCGGCATCTGAACCAAGACCCAATAGAAAATTTCTTCGGGTCTATACGGAGTCACGGATGCCGCAACAACAGTCCAACACCAGATATGTTTCAGTCTGCTTATACAACCCTTCTAATAAACAGCATATCTGGTGTACATGCTACCGGAGCAAACTGCGAGATGGACAAATGTGTTTCCTTGCAAGAAACTTTGCTCTCGGATGTACTGATTTCCGATAATGGTAACGATAATGCACAACTAAATTTTCCGGACATGACAATTACAACAATTAAAAATGACCCACGCGTTATTGGAGGGCTACAGTATGTCACTGGCTTTTTTATTAAAAGCGCCAAAAAAAATGTATTCAGGAAATGTCAACAGTGCATCACGGACTTGACAAGTGAAGAACAAGACGGATACATAAAATACAGGGAGTACGCAAACAAGAAGTGGCTGCACTATCCTAGCGATGCGCTTTTAAAGTGCGCATCCAGTCTACAGGACATTTATAACGATGTTCTCAAAAAACATCTAGAAATTAATAACCTGAAACGGTTTATTAAATCTTTGATTCTCAAGCATGTAGAATTTCAATTTATCAAATGCGAGGAACACAGAGAGACATTTATTAATTTCCTCATCAACATATCCACAAGGTTCTTCATACACAATTATTGCAAAGAAATTAATGGGATTTTGACCCATAGGCGACAGTGCGAGGACGAAGGAGATGTTTTTCAAATGAAAGCTAAAAATTACGCTAGGAAAACCTTTAAACGAAAACGTCCTTATCCTGCAGAATAGTCCTTCCTCGATTTTCTCATGTTGTCAACGAACTGGGCGTTGTTTTTTCGATTCCTCACGACGTTTTTTTAAGATTTTCATTTTTTGGATGATACCTAAATAACTTCACGATGAAAAAATCACCGTGATCCGCCGTATAGTGTTAAGAGTACCTATAAGTAGCAGTCACACTAGTCACAGAAATTGTTACAAAAATATCATTAACCGCCGGGAACGATCGAAACGTAAATGTTGTTCTTCAGTTGTCATGTCCGTAATGCACTGTGATTTTTTTGGAACAGGAATAACAGTAACGGTGATCGAAAAGTAACGCTTTTCCCCATGTCTACTCCCTGCCAAAGTGTGTTAAGAGTACCTAGAAGTAGCAGTCACACTAGTCACAGAAATTGTTACAAAAATACCATTAACCGCCGGGAACGATCGAAACACAAATGTTGTTCTTCAGTTGTCATGTCCGTAATGCACTGTGATTTTTTTGGAACGGGAATAACAATAACGGTGATGGAAAAGTAACGCTTTTTTCCCCATGTCAACTCCCTGGAGTTTTATTATGATAAAAAAAGATATATTTTCAGTTTAAGTAGGTATATACGAGTTGTTAAGACTGGATATTCGGAGAAACCCTTTGTAATGATTAAAAAAGAGATAAAGTAGGTATTTTCCAAAAACATATTACTGAATTGTGGTGCTAGCAATATCATGCCGTTCCCGTACGTACATAGGCTTACATAGCCACACCAGAAAGTGTTCGCAGGTCGCTGCATAAATCGTCTGATAAAGACGCAAAGGCCAGTGATGAATATGAATTAGAATTTAATGTATGATGCATAATTTTTTTAATTCGTGATCTATCAATTAATGTCGAGAAACCCCTTTTGCTCTTAGTAAGGTTTCGTTGAAAAATATGGCAAGAATAAGTAAATTTACAATTTTTATTGAAAATAACAACTTAAAATAAAGGCTGGTTGTCACTAAGAGGATTTATGGCGGTTATAAACAACCATTTAACCCTTTTCCAGGCCGCACCAACCTACTTATGTTTAGCGAAAAACAAAATATCTATTCAAAATAGTTGTGTATTGGAAATTCATTTAAGCGCAAGTAACATTTCGCCGAAATGTAAGGGTTAAACAGTTGCATTTTCCTTATAAAACTATAAAATTCAAAGGGCTCAAAGTTAACGCGCGTTAAGTTACGCGCGTAGCTCATTAAAACTTACTGTCAGTAATCGGACAGATTCGATTAGATTATTTAATATTAAATAAATAAATAATTTTAATGCTACCTAGTAAATTACTTATCCAAGTAAGTACCTACCTGATAAGAACGCCAAAAATCGCCTTACCCTTATGAACAGAAGGTCCTAGAATTCAACAATGTACATTTGTAATAATACGACTTATGTTACACTGTATCTGTATCTTCTGTTTTACATAGTTTTAAGGTTTATGTTATAAATAAAGTGGTATGTTTTACGATATAACTGCTATGTATCGGTAGCTTAGGCTACCTATAATAGACACCGCTCCGCTGCCAGCCGCTGCATTCATTAATTCCAGCCGTGAACGTTATATTTGTATTCTGCTTACTTTACAAGATGTATCTATTTATAATTTCCTATTAAGGCGAGGTCTTCCATTGCAAATGTCCCGCTCTAACACGCTTGAGTTTGCAATTGACCATCCCACTCTCTACGGAACTGTGCGCGTAATTTTCGTAAATTTTTAGTACATTTTTGGGTGAGAAAAATACATGGCTTACTATATTAACAATATTAATCCCGACATCCCTCATACCATCAAATACGTTTATTTTAGTATTATTTTCTACTCATCATGTTACCTAAGATTGAAATAAAATGAGTTTTAAGATAGAAAATAGAGGTATGTTTGGATTTTTTTTTCTATCGAACAAAGTTTAGCAAATTGTGTAACGGACATCCGACGGCACTAGATAAAGGTCTCAAATATAACATTGTATTTTTTTTACATTTTTATTATGTAGTATTTCGAAATAAAACCGTTTACCAAATCAGATTTTTACTATAACCCGGCCAGTGAAAAATTCAACGCCATAGGTGGCTCAATTGGTAGAGCAATGGACGGATTCCAGAGGTCGTGGGTTCAAATCCCACCTGTGGCGTTGAATTTTTCAATTATTTCGTTTGATTGGAAATTGTAATTTCGTTACCGGACGCATCCGCTTGACAAAATTTAATTTATGTACCTACTCGTATTTATACCTACACTAGGTACTATTTGTTAGTGTAACAATAACAAGAATTAATTAGTAATTGTAATAAATTCCATAAGACTGTACTTATAGTTTTATTGCGTAGATCAGTTCTTCAAATTAGGAAAGTTAAGGAATTTCTAGGTACGTGAGAAACTAGTCTTTGTTGCAGTATATTCATGCATAATATTCATGGGAAAATATGCCCAAATATTTGCAGACCATTATGCTGCATGCAAAACTATAATACATAAGTATCTACATTATAGTTCTGCATGCAGCATGGTCTGCAAATATTTGGGCATATTTTCCCACTAGCTGCGCCAGCTGAATACGAAGCAATGCTATTCATTAATATGTATCCAGCGTAATAGTTACAAAACATCCCGCAAGAGGCGCTGCGTCGTGGCAAGAACCCATTTTGATAGCCGAGATAGGTCTCTATTACAGTATATATAGAATAGTTATTTGTTATGCAAGGCTGCAAAGTTGATTTTTGGCGCGAGTGTTTGTATTGAGAGCCGAGCTAGCGAAGGATTGTAAGATTGAACCACGAGCGAAGCGAGTGGTTCAAAAATACAATCCTGAGCGTAGCGAGGCTCTCAAGGCACGAGACGCCGAACAACTTTGCTGCCGAGCGCAACACACAACTTTTCATCTCACCATAGCGAGGAAATACTTACATGTATAATTCAAGATGTACTCATGTTGTTGTAAAGGGTTGTTTAAATTTCACCCGTTACTTAAAGCATTTCGTGGATTATTAACATTTAAATGCATCAAAGAGCCTAATTATTATTGTTGAGTACTGTGGTACGAAATACTCACGGCTAACGGCTAAAACAAATATATTCCACTCATTTCCAAACTTATCAGGAGTTAGAATTGTAATATAAGTATCTTCTGCACTGAAATCAATTAATTAAATTCATTATTCTGATATTATTCTAACTCAACAACAAAACAAAACAATATTTAAATATCTTAATCTCTTGCATCGAGTTTTTTTCTTAAAAACTAACTTTTTAAACGGTGCGTTCCGAAATTGCACTGAGCGTAAAATGTTGAAACATAACATTTCAAATCAAATATGTTTCTTCGTGTTATTTCTTTATAAATAAAACTAAATTATTATTGAATATCATCAAATTAAGCTGGTAAAAGTAATATTAATATCATTATAAAAAAAAACAAAACAATAATAAACTGCACCATTAGGTACTACATGATATGTATACTTCTAAACGCTTAGGAATGACCTGTCGTTTCACTTTATAGAAATAAAGTTGGAACTCATGGAACTGTGTAACGTTCGAATTTCAAAATCACTTTCCACGCTAGCGTGGAAAGTGGACTTTTGCACGCAGATTTGAAAGGATAAAGAAAGCCTTTCCGAGCGGGTGAGATGAAAAGGTACTTTGTGATTCAGCGTTACGGATCGCACGCGCACGCGCTGCTGCGCTGTTTTACGATCATTAAATAAATCGTTTCGCTTTGTATCCCCTGCGCGGTAATCACGTAACGTTTTCGACCTTTAGTACGATAGATTTAAATGTCAAATCCCATACTAAAACTGACATTAAATACGTACCAACGGTAGTATTATATTATCGTTACGTGATTACCCCGCTGGTTACATGTATGGAGTGCCCCCCTCTCCCTACTTTAATATTTTTTCGTCATTTCACATCACTTTTACGTAGCGGTTCATACGAGTAGAACACACCTTCCTGCTAAATGTTTTAATTGTATTTGTAGTGCTTATCTTATCTTATCTTATAGTCTCCGAGTACATCGGCTGTCACATACAGACGTAAAGACGGACGGGCGGGTTCTGTTTTCACCATTTTGGCTACGGAACCTTAAAAGTACTATTCGTAATTGTATTGTAAACAACCCTACTAATAATAATAAAGTACATATATTAAAATAGGTTCTCGCTGGTGGTAACCCAAGCGCTGAGGGCGGGGCCTCGAAAGAGCGCGTTGCGTGCGATAGAAAGAGATGGCCACGTTTAGGCACGTTTGGCACCACAGACCACCTCCTCTAGACACCTCGTATGAGCGATTTAGTTCGAATCAAAAGTCACCAAGGTTAGCGGTAGATGCGGGCTGAGGGGAGGTCGGCAACAGCGCTGCGATTGGCCGTTTCAAAATGCGCGCGACTTCGCCGCAAAATGGCGCGCGGTCTAGTGATGAGACACGGTTGTTGATTATCGGTTTTTACCAGCACCCCAATTTATTCTAGGTAAATTATTTTACATGGCGTGTATACTTTATCTATTGAATTGACTATAATAATATCTTCTAGGCGTGTTTACAACTTTAACTAGTGTATACAATTGAGATTTGAAACAATTTTATTTTGATTCATGTATATGCGCTGTATATAAATAAATAAAAATCGTTTATTTCAGACCAAATGTTGATCCATACATATTATTACATATAGCGTAATGTACAACAGTGGCGGAGCGTCCATACAACTCGATTGCCCACCAAGACGATTCGAAAAAACCTAATTGCAATGGGTTTATCTCTAAATCCCTTACACTTTTTCGAAATTCAGTATTGGGGCCTTCTCGTGTCACTAGTCCTGATTGCTAAAAGGAATCCACCACCACTAATTATGTTACTACTATATAAACTTCATATTAAAATAAGACAACAACAAAACTACAATGAGAACAAACTAACTAAATATTCTATCCCATACAACTACACTGATTTGTTTAGCGTATAAAGTAAAACGAGATAAAAAAACACTACACTATTACCATCTTTCACCTCCTTATACGAACCTCTATGACTCATATAGTAAAATAATATTTTCTACGTAAATACTGACATTCAATATCAAAAAATAAAACTAATCAGTAATGTTTACCAATAGAATTTTAATATTTATTAAAATCATTGTGATATATAAAATACGGATGAACCGATAATTAAATGAAATCGGAACCGAACATCACTGGCACAGCACTAGCCCGCACACGTGCTGTCAGAAAGAGAAAGTATATTGGCATTTGAGGTGGTTGGAAAGGAACAAGCACACTTCACTTTCGCTACGCCTTATAAGCCGGCCCGGCCAGTGTAAAATGATCCCCGCCGGGCAGAATAAAATGTGTATTTGTATTAATTTAACTTACCTATGATATGTAATTCCGCCTTTCTTTAGATTTTTAGTTCGGGAATCGTTCTCACACCACTTTACCGAACAAAAACCCATGCTTACGGTTAGTCGGAACTAGGGCTGCCATCCGTCCGGGTTTCCCCGGATTTGTCCTAGTTTGGAGGCCGTCCGGGGGCCGTCCGGGCGGGGTGTCAAGAAGTGTCCGGGGAAAACCCGGACACTTTTCATGTAAGGAAGCACCTCATTGAATTTAAAGGTCTTGTTTTTTAAAAATATTATTTTCGGACTCGTCCGGGGGAAAAATGCGATTTACGCCAAATGTCCGGGTTTTTTTGAATCGTTGTCCGGGTTTGGCGAAATTCGAGATGGCAGCCCTAGTCGGAACCAAATTTAAGTATTTTTTGTGCCACGTACGTATAGGTCATGAACCTGGACGAGACTGACTGAGCGGCGTGAGGCGGGGCAATTTCTCCCAAGTGTGGCGCGAGCGCGTCGCCCTGAAAGCTCTGTCTAGAGGAGGTTGTCTGTGTTTGGCACTAAACGGGGGAATTGTTAACAGAGAAACTCCTGTACTTGTACTATTTCTTATTCTGTGCTTTTACCCTATCATCAATCCACTTTGTGGGGGGGTCTACCCAAGCTGCGCCTACCGGTCCGTGGTCGTCACTCGAGAACCTTTCGGCCCTAAGTACATGTATATGTAGTTACAAATCACGTACTATAGTAAAAAAAATCAAAGCAGCTTTACTATGGTGATGGTACTCGTATTTAAAGGGTTGTATATAATTACGTCATCGATCATATGTAGTAAGGTAAAAAAGCAGTATGTGTCACACGGTAGCAAAATTATTTTCGTCTTGGGCGTAAATACGTACCAACGGTAGTACATATCATTGTTACGTGATTACCCCGCTGGTTGCATGTATGGAGTGCCCCCATCCCCCTACTTTAATATTTTTTCGTCATTTCACATCACTTTTACGAAGCGAACACACCTTCCTGCTAAATGTTTTAATTGTGTTTGTAATGCTTATAGTCTCAGAGTCGGCGGCTGTCTCATACAGAAAAAAAGCGGAACCTTAAAAGTACTATTCGTAATTGTATTGTAAACAACATTTCTAATAATAATAAAGTACATATATTAAAATAGGTTCTCGCTGGTGGTAACCCTAGCGCTGAGGGCGGGGCCTCGAAAGAGCGCGTTGCGTGCGATAGAAAGAGATGGCCACGTTTAGGCACGTTTGGCACACCTAAACGGGGGATTTGTTAACAGAGAAACTTCTGTACTTGTACTATTACTTATTCTGTGATAATAGTAGATTGTTAACCAAGGGTTGAAAGTGATCCTTTTGACCCGAGATATTTTGGCGCTCGAACGAAGTGAGAGCGCCAATAGTTCAAGGGTGAAATGGGTGCTGCTTTCACCCGAGTTAAACACTCTACTTTTCATTTCGACTATGAGGAAAATAATTGAGAAATAAATGATATTCCAAGGATTCAGTAATAAAAACGCGCGCGCTGCAGCAGCCAGCAGCTGGCGCGGAGTCAGCGCGCAACGTACTACTAGAGGAATTTAAACCTTGAGTGTTTGATGCAGGTATTTAACCGTGTGGTGTGAATCCTACATTATATGTAGGTACTATTTATGGACCGAATTAATAAATTATCGATTCAGCTGTTTTTTTTTTCTATTATTGTAACAATATCTGCCCCAGATATACAGTATTTCTTTATTTTTACTTACTACCTATGAAGCATTACAAAAAAATTACATCGTAACGTAACAGCGGCCGGAGCCGTACAGGTTTACCTGCCGCTGTCTTATGTAAACTTTTTAGGATATGATTGAGATCCAGCCGATACTTGGATTTGAAGGTCAGATGTAGACACGTGTGCGCCGCGCCGGCGCGCCGCCGTCGCCGGCCTTTTTGCCACGCCGCCGCCGCCGACAAAATGATCGGCGTGAAATCTAACCTTGACTGAATGCCAAAGTCTTTTTATTAGACAAAAGAGTATAATTAACATTTTTGTTTAATGTTTTTATTGGTTTGTTATTGTTTTAATGTACTTATGTACACTTCTTATATAAAATTTGTTGTGTGACAATATATATTTTTCTTTGTTTATATATATACTATCAGGGCAGTCCGAACCACATTGAGCGCCTGAGTATGGAAATCCGGCTGAAAAAATCGTATTGGTAGGCATCTATAGCCAAATAATAATAGCAAAAACAAAACTCTTATAGCTTCGTGAATTTCGTGATACTGATATCCATCTATCCGTACGTATTTCCTATAATGTCACAATCCTTTTACTTTTACTCAGAAACGATAAAAGCTTAAGCCGCACAGAGAGCGGGAGGGCGGTAGCGGCGCGGGAGCGGGCGGTAGCGGGACGTGAGCGGGACGGGAGCGGGCGGTAGCGGCGAGGGAGTGGGCGGGAGCGCCTACCTATCCCGCGCCGCTACCGCCCGCTCCCGTCCCGCTAGCGCCCGCTCCCGTCCCGCTCACGTCCCGCTACCGCCCGCTCCCGCGCCGCTCCCGCTCCGGTACCGCCCTCCCGCTCTCTGTGTGGCTTAAGCTTAAGAATTTTCCGATGACATTTTTTTTACTTTGGGAATAATAGATTCTTAAATCTAATATAATGTCCCCCTCCCCCTCCTCCTCATTGTGGGGCAACTCGGTTCAGGTTGAGAGGGCATTTAAATTACAAAAGAAGTGCATACGTGCAATCACCAACTCATGGATAACGGATAGTTGCAAACCTCTTTTTAAAAAATTCGATATACTACCCTTGGCATGTATGTACATCAGGAAAGCTTGTTTGTTTGTCAAGGCTCATGGGGACTTATTTAAACTACGTTCCGAGCTTCCGAGGTGTTTTCCGGGACACAAAAGACAAAAGGCACAGTACAGAAATCTCTTGTGTCAACCTCGATGTTGTGCTGACATATATAGACGTAATGCCTACTATTCCTGCATATTAATATATAATAATTTACCGCATTTTTATTTATTTATTATTATTTATTTATTAATCATAAGTACAAAAAAGTCTTATATTATTATATCGCTCCACAAAACTATTTATAAGTTTGACTGTGGAGTCGCATGTCAGTCTCAAAACAATAATAAGCTATAATTAGGTAATATATTAAATAATAATGTATTCAATTAGTATCCAATTTCATGGGTGATCCATAGAGGATGAAACTCATCCTCTATAGGGCATCCATGAGATACTTTTTCAGGCGATATTTAAATCTAGATTTTTTAGCTTCACGGACAATGTCCGCGGGCAAGGTATTCAGCAGGTACGGTATGCGTTTTTTTAATGTCCTGTCCCCGTAGTAGTTGGACACTCTAGGTACATCATATTTGTGGCTGTGGCTGCAGTCAGATAGACTTCGTAGAAAGCTATAAATATCTCGGGTTAACTGTAGACTGCCACTTCTCGTGGAAAGTGCACATCAGTATGGTATGTGGTAAACTGAAGTCGGTTCTAGGTAAATTTTATCATTTGCGCAGCGCAGTAAACCGGGCGACCCTATACACATTATATCATGCTCTTGTGGACTCAATACTATCTTACGGACTCAGCAGCTACGGTCGTACCTTTTATACATACCTAGACCAAGTGAAAAAGATACAAATCAGGTTCCTAAAATACCTAGTTAGTAAAAACATTAAACAGTCATGTAGCAGTAACTATGAAAAACTCTTCTCGTTCTGTAAGGTACTACCAGTGCACGAAAAGCGCTCACTACTCATAGCTTTAGAACAATACCGACGTAATGATTATAAAAAACCAGTAAATCACTCATATCCGACAAGAAGTGTTGCAATAGAGATGACGCATCGAAAACTGCTAGTACCTAAAGTTTGTAACTATTACGGGAAGCGTACTAGAAAATATTTGATACCTACGATCTTGAATTGTGTCCCAGACAATATCAGATCCTGCCAAGATGTTTCAAAAATTGTTTACAAAAAAAGACTCAAGAAAGCGCTAATGGACCGATTAGAAAGTAGTACTTGAAGGGCCCGCTGTGATTGTACGGTCAACATCATAAATATATTTAACAATACAATTAAAAATATTTTTTATTGCTCACGAAATAAAGTACATTAAAGAAAACTTAAATTAAACATACTATACACATGTTTACGTCGTTGACTGTGCAAGTAGCCAATAGTAATTATATAACGATAATGTTATCTAGTTGTAACAATGCCCCAGGTGCGGACAGCGGACTCGTCGTACGACCGAGCTGGTAGGTAGGTACGTGCCTATCACAAAGTAACTATATAAATACCCGCTTTTTTTTTCTTACCAACCCGATCGTGCGGCGGCAGCCGACCGTCAGTCATAGGCGAATATATAATAAGTACATAGATAGATAGATAGATAGATCACATAATAGTGTCACTACCTAAAACTTTAATGAAATCATGTTTCAATTTTCACTTTATTAGTATTATCAATAGTTTTGTCATAAGTTACTTAAATTTAAATTCAGTGTTTTAAAATTTGTAAGGCCATTGATGTCTGAAGTATTTCTTTGAATGTTTAATAATAACTTGCTTTTTAAATAAGTAAATAAATATAAATAGTGTGTGAGGGTATATAAATGTTTTCTGCCAACAAACTGTCATACAGTTTGGCAGATCAGTAAAAATGTAATTATGTTACTCTTTATTGTAATAAATAAATAAAAAAAAAAAATAATATTTGCCAGCGGACAGTGCCCTTGTACCTACTATGGTTATGCTTAACTAAATGTAAGTGTTCTATTTTATCGTAATTGTTAATGGCTAAGAGGTATTTGAGTTTACATCGTACTGGCAATATGAGACCGTCCATAACAATAAGGCCCTTATGGCACTTTCTAGTTTCGTAGATATCAGCGTTTTAGTAAAATACGGTAAAATCACATATTTTTTGTTTTTTGCATATTGATAAAGTATAAGACTAGAACTGTATTTCTAGCTTGGTTTCACACCTTAAAATTAGTTGTAAAGTTTAGTAAAAAAGGGCCCTTATGGCAGAACTTATTCTAATTACTTCTAACCATTTTCCGTATTATTTATTTGCCTTTTCTGTTTACTGGATTAGGTGGTACACGTTACAAATACCTATTTCTAGTCTCAAGTCAAGGAAGTTCTAGTCGTGCATGACCGTTGCAAAAATTTTTGTTTCTTATTACATTTCCTATTGAATTGTATTTTTATAGTTCCGTAGCCAAAATGGTGAAAACGGAACCCTTATAGTTTCATCATGTCTGCCCGTCCGTCCGTCCGTGCGTCCGTTCGTCCGTGCGTCAGTCCGCCCGTCCGTCCGTGCGTCAGTCCGTCCGTGCGTCCGTCCGTCCGTCCGTGCTTCCGTCCGTCCGTATGTCACAACAACTATGAATTGCTGCATAATATAATAGTAACGTAAACTTAAAAAAAAATAGGTAGTGCCCCCCCCTCCCACCCTCTGACAAATATAGGTCCAGGTATGCGGGGAATCCTCGTCAGGTCCAGGCTTCAGGAGTCGGAGTAAAACACGTCCGTACATCAAACCGTTTAATTAACAAGAAAAGAAAAACCTAGCTACCCTCCATCTAAAAAGATAACAGCTTAAAACTACCCCATACATTACACCCTCCCACTGAATTATTGGTAATACCTAAAGTAATAAGTAACAAATACTCAATTAGAACACACTAGTACATCTAAGATACAGAATACATACAAATATAAATCTACTAATCAATTTCGAAGCCATATCTACTGGGCGGTTTGGTGGGGCGTGGTCTCAAGAGGGTTCCGGTTACCGACGACTCTGCCTGTAAGGGCGGGTTCGTTCCTTGGCCATCTGAAGTTACTGCTGGCGCAGCGACGGAGTCACAGCCCGGCTCAGAGGACGGTTCCTCGGGAAACGGTAATTCCAAAAAACAATCCCATCTACTTTTTATCTGATCAACATGTCGTTTCATCGGTGGACCGTTTGCCCTAGATATCACATAATTACGGGACCCTACTTTTTGGTCGACTTCCCCACTAATCCACTTCCTACCTTCCCCGAAATCTCGTGCCCATACCCTATCCCCGACGCTAAATTGCCGCGCCGCGCCGCCCGAGCACCGCACCTGTCGTTGTTGTGATTCACGCGCGCACATTTCTATTTCCCGTGTATCCCTCAATAGCTCTAGTCTCGTGCGTAAAACCCTATGTTGCAGCAGCATGGCGGGGGAAACCCCTGTACTACTGTGTTCAACATTTCTGTACATCATTAAATATGACTGTAAAGCCGAGTCAACATTATGGCCGTCTTTTAAAGCCTTTTTAATCGCCCGTTTGCATAATTTGACCGCGCCTTCAGCCGCTCCGTTAGACGATGGATGATAGGCCGCTGAGTATGTAGCCTTAATTCCATTATGCGCTAAGAAGTTATGGTACTCTCTACTCGTGAACGGTGGCCCATTATCCGAAACTACCTCCAGCGGTAAGCCAAATCGTGCAAACGTTTCCTCCAATAGTTTAATAACCGCCGAAGCAGTCGTCTTTTGCATCGCAAAAGCTTCTATCCATTTTGTACTAGCATCTATGAGGACTAGATACATTTTCCCTCCCAGAGGACCTAAAAAATCTAAATGTAATCTTGACCATGGTGTAGGAATGTATGGCCACTGCTGCGGCGCGGTGCGTGGGGGTGCCGCCCCCTCCGCTGCGCATGTTGCACACTCGTGACAGGTACGTTCTATATCCGCGTCGATTCCCGGCCACCATATACATAACTGCGTGCGATACTTTTCATCTTGACAATCCCCATATGCCCATTATGCAATTCTTTCAATACCTCTTTCTGCAACATCTTAGGTATGACTAATCGATATCCCCAAACTACACATCCCCTATCTAAATACAACTCGGACTCCCGCTGGAAGTACGGTTTTAAAGAAACATCGTCTCGGTTTTGTTTTGGCCAACCTGATTGTAGGTATAAAACTATTTTTTGCAATGTTTCATCACTAAATGTACTTACCTTTACAGTTTTTCTAGTGATAGGTAGGAAGTTCTGGATAAAATTTACATACGTTACTTCCCGTCTCTCTTTAGCCTGTTCCCCCGTTGGCAATCGTGACAAAGCATCGGCGGCATTCTTATCACTGGGCACATACTCAATATCATAGCTGTATCCCGATAGTAGTACTGCCCAGCGCTGCATTCTACTCGCCGCCATAATAGGGATGTCAACTTTGTCGCCAAAAATCGTAACTAGCGGCTTATGATCAGTTCGTAAAATAAACCGTCTGCCATACAGATATTGATGAAACTTTTTTATACCGAAAATAATCGACAGTGCTTCCTTTTCTATCTGAGAATACCCGCGCTCCGCTTTGTTAAGAGACCGCGATGCATACGCTATTGGACGTTCCCGAACTGCCTCCGCGCCTTGATCATGCGCGCTCCCATTAAATACGTGAGATATCACTGCACCTACCCCTACATTACTTGCATCCGTGGTTAAAATCAGAGGCAGTTCCGGCGAATAGTGTGCAAGTACTTCGCTGGACACCAGCATATCCTTAACTAAGTTAAAAGCCTTGTCACACGACGTATCCCAACAATATCTTACATCTTTCCTTAGTAAATTGTACAAAGGCGCTAACAAAGAACTAATGTTTGGAATAAATTTCGCGTAATACATAACCAGTCCTAGAAATGATCGTAACTCAGTTGTATTACGGGGAGCGGTTACTTTTTCAATGGCCTCCAGTTTATCGGGACACGTATGCACCCCTTTTTTGCTTATAACGAACCCCAAATAAGTTACGGAATCTGCGAAAAACGTACACTTACTTCGTTTTATTTTTAACCCATATTTCTGCAACCGCTTAAATACTTCCGTTAGTGTAGTTAAGTGTTCTTGATCGTTAGACCCCGTAATGATGACGTCATCTAAGAAAACCCCCACGCGCGGCATATCGGCAAACAGCTGTTCCAACTTGCGCTGAAAAATCCCTGGACTAGAACTTAACCCGTAGATTAATCTATTATACCTAAATAAACCCTTGTGGGTGTTGATCACGGCATATTTTTTTGACTCCTCATCCAGCTCAAATTGCGCGTACGCTTGTGACAAGTCCAGCTTGGTAAATTTTTGTCCCCCGTGTAACTTAGTGAGCAAGTCGTCAACTCTGGGCAATGGGAAACGATCCACCTCGAGGCATTTGTTTAAGGTAAGTTTGAAATCACCGCATATCCGAATGGATCCGTCCTTTTTCATTACTGGAACAATAGGCGTGGCCCATTCCGAAGTGTGCACGGGCTCGAGAACTCCGTCACTCACCAGCTGATCCAGCGCGCGCTCCACCGGCTCGCGCAGCGCGTACGCCAGGGGGCGCGCGCGCAGAAATACCGGCCGCGCGTCCGGTCGTAGCCGGAACCCCACCGTGCCGCCCGTGAACCGGCCCAGACCCTCGCCAAACACGTCGCGATAACTAGAACTAAACATATCCAAATTAAAAGCCTCGCCCTTAATATTGTTACAATGTATGAAAGGCACTTTTATACCTAATTCCCCTAACCATTGCCGCCCTAGTAAACTCGTCTTACCGCTATTTACAATATACAAATCTAAGTATTTACTTCTATCTTCATAAGTAACTAATGGAGTTATTTTTCCGACCGGCATGACCACCTCGCCGGTATAATATCTCAAAGTTAAGTCACAGCTTAATATTTGCAAGTCAGGGAATAACCTTTTATAGCACTCAAAATTAATACAGGAAACCGTACTGCCAGTGTCTATTTCCATTTTTAAGCACTTGCCATTTACGCACATGTCTATAATGTAAGGTTTAAATAGTTTAAGATGTTCAGAGTCAATAGCAAAGTTATTTACCTCGTCACTATCGCTGGATGTTTCTAACTTTCTATACCGGAAACCTTGTTTTCCATGTTGTGTACCACCACCGCCGACCCGCTTTTAATTCTCGGGCAAACGCGCTTTAGATGGCCTTCTGTGTTGCAAACTCGACAAACATACATTTTAAACTTGCAGCTTTCTGCTGCATGTTGGCCACCACAGGTTCTGCAAAAGCCTTTTGAAAACTCCGCGCCAGTAACCGAGTGCCGCGCCCGCCAGCCTCCGTTACCCGCTACGCTCCCGGCGTTTGAACCGCCGCCGCGCCCGGCCGTGCCAGTGTGCGCCGAGCCGCGCGACGAGCCCTCGTTCGGCGCGCGCCCGCTGCCACGCCCTCGCCCCGAACTCCGCACCTGATGCAATGCCGTGGACGTCTCCCCTGTTCTAGAACCATCTCCACGGTTACTCGCACGATGCTCCATTAGCGCCGCGTCCGCCTCTGCCATCTCCATCGCCACCGCGAGTTTAAAAGCCCTGTCGAACTTAATGTTGTCTTCCGTAAACAATCGCTGTCGTATGCTGTCCCGCGCCAACCCGCATACGAACTGGTCCCGTAAATTCTCTTGTAAGCTTTCACCTTCAAATTTGCAATCCTTTGACAACTTCTTAAGTACGGCCGCATATTCCCCCACACTTTCATCACTACTTTGCACCCGTTGCCTGAACTTGAACCGTTCTGCTAATAAACTTGGCCTTGGTTGTAAATGATCTTTCATAGTTGCCACCAAATCCTTAAATGTCTTTGTAGACGGTTTCACTGGCATACACAAATTCGCCATCAAAGCGTAAGCATCGCCCCCTATTACTGTAATTAGCGTTGCTACTTTCACTTTTTCTTCCACATCGTTCGCTATGAAATATTGTTCCAAACGGTCTATATAATAATCCCAACTGTCTTTTTCCAAATCGAACGGTCCGATTTTTGCCACCCGCCATATTCACAATACACTTAAGTTTTTTTTTTCGGTATTTGTTTAACGTCACTTCACACGCGAGTTAGTCCAGTTCGTCGCCAATGACAAATATAGGTCCAGGTATGCGGGGAATCCTCGTCAGGTCCAGGCTTCAGGAGTCGGAGTAAAACACGTCCGTACATCAAACCGTTTAATTAACAAGAAGAGAAAAACCTAGCTACCCTCCACCTAAAAAGATAACAGCTTAAAACTACCCCATACATTACCATATGTATGTATATATTATTAATTTCCATATGTATGAAAATTCTGAAAAATAAATGAGGTGGTGTACAGTCACCTGCATTTAGGGTTGCCATACGTCAGGATTTGTCCTGACATGTCCGGATTTTTGACCCTTTGTCCGGATTGCGGCCGGACTTGGCAAGTGTCAGGATTTTTAGGAATGACCCTATTAAAAAAATGTTTTTACGATAAATTTATTTTAACGTTTACACAGTTTTAATAAATGTAATGATAAATTAGTAAGTAATCAACAAAAATAGTAATATTTCTTCGGAAATAATATAAAATAGGTAAATTACAGCCAAAGTAATCTCAATCAATTCGCGAGTCCCCGCATGCCAAATTTATCTCAGCGCGCTCGGAACATTTTGAAATTTTCTTTCAAAATAAAAAAAGAACTAATTCAGTGCTAAAACGGCAAAAAAAAGTATAAATAGGTTTATGAACTATGATATTGAATTGTGGAGGTCATAGTCATATGGGTTATGAAAAAAATCCTGCACTTTTTATGAAAGCAAGCCACTTTGCACAGTGATGGCAGAAACCAAATTTTTTCGAGGCAACCGAAGTTTCGCCCCTTGTTAGAAGAAATGTCAGGACTTTTAGGGGGATGTCCGGATTTTTATCAGGACATTTCAATTTTCCATATGGCAACCCTACCTGCATTCAGAGATGTGCAAAATACTTTTAAAAAAGTATTTAAATACAAAATGCAAATAGTTTTCAAATTTACTATTTCAAATGCAAAATACAAAATACTTTTACTTTTTGTATTTTAAATACCAAATACAAAATACGTATTTTCAAAATACTTTATTCAAATAAAATACCTTTAGTTTAGATGAAATTTGTGTTCGCATCCGACATGTTGCGCCTTGTGTGGACGCATGATCATGCCACCCTATGGAAATACTCTTTCCATATGTGCGGAACTGGGTAGACAAGTGTTGTACTTTAGGAATACCCTTTTATTATCAAGGAACTGCTGATTATTATATTTCAATAGTAGAACACTACCCAAATCCAATATTTTCATTTTGATAAATAATAAAATAATTTTAACGGTGTCGAAAAAAAAGACCGGTAATCCAAGTACCTATTTTAAAATCAACCTCGTCTCGTTCCACAGATAACGTCCATATTGTTTTGTCACTCGCAAGGATGCAGCTACGATGTGTGTGTGTGTGTGTGTGTCATGTGTCATTCATTCGTTCTAGTGGCTAATCCTTGACGAATGACACATTTACATGAAAAGTTGAGTGGTAGTGTTGGCGACACTTAGCAGTAAAGTATTTTGCATTTTACAAATACAAAATACACCTCGAAAAGTATTTCAAATAAAATACAAAATGGTTATCTTAAAAAGGTATTTAAATACAAAATATAAAATACCTATTTTGCATTTTGTATTTGTATTTGAAATACAAGTATTTCAAATAAGTCGCATCTCTGCCTGCATTAATATCTGCCAAAACAATGGTGGCATTTAAATATCCGACACAGATCCATTTGTAGGGCCGTAAGGAGGGGTCAGATATTTATGCCGCCTTTGTTATAGCAGATATTGATGCTGGTGACTGTACATTAATAAATACTTACGACGATTTTTGGTTTGATAAAAATACGGCTACTGGTTTTTGAGTAATTGCTGAAAAACTGTTTTGCCCAAACAAAAGGGCGTAAGTGCAGTGAGTTTACTATGAAGATACGACCTTTTTCGATTCGACGTATCAGATAGTGGGTTTAAATAGGTGGGACTAGTAGGTGTCGGTACAGAACTCTTTATTGTGCGTGGTCCGACACGCACTTGGTCGGTTTTTTTATTAATAGAGTTAAAAAATAATTATTACTATGCGAAATTGCTTTTTCGTATAATTTAAAAATTACGCAAAATTCAAAAAACTTATAATGAAAAGATTTATTCAGAATTACGTTCTAATACAAGATTGCTACTTAGATAATGTTAATATTATTATTTACTTACATTTTTGGTTACATTCGTCCATAAGGGCCCTTTTCTCAAATGTATGGAAGTAAACCTTGATTTTCATGTAACTTTAATCGGTCATAAAACTGAAACTAATTGACATAAAAAAAAAAACCTGTGTAATGCTTGTCTAGACTTATTACAGGTAAGTATGGCGTACTACAAGGAAATTGTTAAATTTATTCGTGAGAAGATGGAAAAAATATAATTTTCTATATTTATTAAAAAAAATATAACCTGTGTAATGCTTGTCTAGACTTATTACAGGTAAGTATGGCGTACTACAAGGAAATTGTTAAATTTATTCATGAGAAGATAGAAAAAATATAATTTTCTATATTTATTAAAAAAAATATATCACGTTATTTCGTTAGTTTATCACGTGACCATTTGACTTTTTTTTTGTCTTGCCATGGACCACCTCTTATTTGCCGGTCCGGCGACGGCTCGGCTCCGTCATAGCGCAACTCTCGCGAGCCGTTGTTTTGTTGATTCGTAATCACTTAAGTATTTAATATTTTTCTGATGGCTTCGCGGACCATTTTGGGTGCTTCCAGGGACCACCAGTGGTCCGCGGACCACCGGTTAAGAACCACTGCATTAGGTAAACAGGTATTGGGCAATGGGCATGAAGGTGTCGAACATAGGAACGTTTACCTTGGTTATTTATAATAAACTAGTATTTTATGGACTTGAATTCAGTCCTATGAGTAATGCGTAAGGTATTTTATTTTCAAAGAAAAAGTAAGACTTTTAGTATGTATTTTAAACTTGGGTGGATATCCGCCCACACGCATTTTCCAGTTATGACATCATTAATGATGGCGGGCCTGTCGATCTCTGAACGCTTATTATAAGTCTTAAGGCCGTGTATTACCACTTTTGAGTTTTTAAAAACCATCTGATACATAGAATATAGTCTCTTAAAATCTAAAAAAAATATATGTGTTACATAAGGATCTTGTCTAGTCAAAATCGCAGTCAGTTACATGACCTGATGAATTTCACTCGATAGAAAAAAATCGCGTAGTTACCCTTTTTTGGAATGTATTTTCAATACTACGGCTATATTACTGATATTTATAATTTTATTTTTGTACTCAATTACAGATCGTAAATAGTTATAGACAAATTCGCAGGGTTTGCTTTGAGAAAATGATTGGCTTAATGACTATAGCTAAATATTTGTGACATTTTCATGGCAAAGGTAATATATTGTCGGTATTGAGTTATTGGTACCTCCTTATAGCTGAGAACATTCTCCTTCATATACAAAAAGAACGAGATCGCTATGTTGAGTATTTTATTTTTAATAATTTTTTGAAGTTCCGACATATCTCTGTTTAGCCCAATGGTTGGCTGGTAGAGAATGCCATTTGGCATTAAGCCCGCCATTTGTACAATTCTGTGTATTTTGTGCAATAAAGTTTAAATAAATAAATAAATAAATAAATATCATTATACTGTTTTGAGATATTCGAGTTTAAAGTTTGGAAGCCTAAAAAACCTAGTTATAGGTTGAAGTTATGGAGATAGTGGTTTTAAAATGTTCCACATACATTATATTACTCGACAAATCATATGTTGTCTCTAACATTTTACATTTTATAGAAATAATACAAGAATAATGCACGTAGGGTGTAGGGGCAAAATCAAAAATAAAATATTTTATAAAACTCAAAATCGACAGATTTTCAGCCGGCTTATGTTGATTTCTGAATATGATGTAGGTAAGGTTTATAATAAAAATAATGAAACAACCATATCTCAAGGCATTATTTTTTTAAATAATAAAACAAAAAAAATCAACACTTATATAAAAAAAATATAAAATGAACATTGTACTGTTAAATTCTCATAATTTACATTAATTTAGGAATAAAACTAACGATCAAGTGTAATTAAACACAAAAGTAATGTAGTTTTCTATCAAAAAAGTGACTTCAAAGTTTAGTAATTTTAACATGATTTTTGTATGAAAAGTGATCTAGGGTACCACATTGTCGCTATTCATAAGTTTAGAGAAATAAGAACTCCACTTCCATTATTTAACATAGTGTCCGCACTAGAAGTGCATATATCTAATACAAATATTATTATCAATCAATAACATAACTTATCTTATAAAAAATAACAGTCTTTTCGTCAGCTTTACTAATTTAGATCAAGTTTGTTAGTTTAACATTCCTTAGGGTACCACATTGTCGCCTTATGACTTATGAGATGAAAATTATTATTAAAACTTATTATATTAAAATTATTACTTACACAAGTAATCATATGCATTTAACATCATTATGAAAATGATTTACACCACTATTTTTAAAAGGGTAACAACACATAAAGCTAAGTGGACGTAACGGGCAGCTGAGTTACGAACTGTCAAGCAAATGGATGGGAGTAAACTTCCCTTTAGACAACACGTGTTACTACATTTTCCAATGGCCCCGATATAAACTATTATTATTATTATATTATTAACGTTTGACGGCAACCCGACGTAGTAGAGAGAGATAGCATGCGCCTGCGTCGGCTTACTTCAAAGGTTTGTGCCTACCGCGCCAACTCGCTACTTAGGTAGGTAGAAAGAAGTGTGGTTTATATCGAATCTGTAGTATCCAGTTGATGGAGAATGTAACTGTTTACCTGTATCACTCGTCACAACGGTAACACTTTGTATTTAAACTATTTAATTAGATTTAGATATTATATCGGCTCCTTGCCACTACCGGTCACACACACACTTCCCAGCTTCGCCCGCTCATAGACACAGCGCGTCCGCCGCGTCTAGAGTCGTGCCGTGTGCGCAGGAGACGACAGATATATGCTTCTCTTTCTCGCATATACTACATCCCTTCCTTACAGTTTAGATTGTATTTTTTTAAAGGTATAATGAAACAAAGATTTTCTCAATCAGCTTTATTTCCACATAGTTACCTATAATCATCACTTTAGACATCTCAAACATCATCATCATCATCGTCCTTTTTACTTTTAATTTTCTTCTTAGCTACCAAGTTTTCTTTTTTTTCCTTTTTTTTTTTTTTTTTAACTTCCTCTATTCCGTTACGCATGCCATGCATACGTTTAACTCCCTTCGCTTCTTATTTCTATACTTTTTTTTTCATTCCACTGACGCGTCCTTATTTACTGACGTCTTCACCATCCATTACCTGCCACTCCCCATCTATTTTCTTTAAGTGCATCACGTTTCTTCTCAGTCGCTGTCCTGTTTCATTATTTTCGATTTCTATATCCCCTCCTTTACATGATCTTACCGTATGAGGTGTTGGCTCAAAATTTGGAGAGAGTTTGTTTGTTCTGTGCATATTTTTTATATACACCTCATCTCCTGCATGTAAAACTCCTTCTCGAGCTCTTCTTTTCTGATCCGCGTACTCTTTTCCTTTTTCCTTCTGGAGTTTGTCCCTATCTCTTACGTCTTGGTCCCTATAGATATACTCAAGTGTATCTATCATTGGAATCTTGTCATTAAATTTGCGCTGAAAAAACAATTCCGCTGGCGTTTTCCCCGTGGTTATATGCGGTGTGCCATTATACATAGTGAGATAGTCAAGTAGGGATTCTTTCCAATTCTTTTTTTCAATTTGACTTATCTTTAAGCGCTTGACTATGTCCCGGTTCTGCCTTTCCACCTCCCCATTTTGTTGCGGCCAATATGGGATCGTGTTGAACAAATGTATGTTGTTATTTCGACAGAAATCCTTAAATTCCTGACTAACGAACTGTTTGCCGTTATCGGCCGTAATTGTGACTGGACATCCTAATCGACTGAACATCTCTTTCAAAATTGCTATTACGGCTTTGCTAGATATATCGCGGCAGGCCTTAATCTCTTTGTATCTCGAATAATAGTCTATTATCACCAGCAGATAGTCCCCAGATGGCAAGGGACCTAGAAGGTCGATCGCGGTATCCACCCACGGTTGTGTTGGCAATTCCCTTCTTTTCATTGGGTTCGGAGGGTTCGGTGCAGATACCAGAGTACAGCCTTTGCAGGCCTTAACTAGTTTCTCGACATCATTATCGTATCTAGGCCACCAGACCTTGGTTCGAAGCCGGGATTTCATGGCCACAACTCCGGGATGCCCTTCATGCGCAGCATCTAAAACTTTTTGTCGTAGTAGTTTCGGTACAACTATTTTTGTACCCCTCAAAAGGATATCACCACAGAAACACAACTCATTTTCAAAAATTTTGTAGTTTTTGACATCCTCGTCCCATTTGGAGTTGTATACGCCTTCTCTTACTTTTTGTATGTCTGGATCCTGTCTAGAATGAGCTTCAATCTCTTCCAGCGAAACCGCTACGGGTTTTATTTGTTGTACTATGTTGTGAACATAATCTATACCTTCGTTAATGTTGTTAGGTCCGTCGAGGTTTTTACAAAGTCTTGAAAGAGAGTCAGCAATGTTGTTCTTTCCCGGGCGATAAGTGATTTGGTAGTCGTATGATTGAAGTCTCAATACCCACCGTTCGATGCGAGCACACGGCTTTGCTTTCGGTCCGAATATCACTTCTAAGGGCTTGTGATCGGTTATGAGTTGGAATTGCTTCCCATACAAAAACATGTGGAAGTGTTCCACGGCCCACACGAGAGCCAAGGCTTCTTTTTCGGTTTGGCAGTACCGTCGCTCGCAATCGGTCAAAGTTTTGTTCCCATACGCGATTATACGTGGCCCTGATTCATTAATTTGAATTAATACTGCACCTAGCCCTACGGGACTGGCGTCGGCAAATACCAATGTCTTATCCTTGACGTTGTAATAACCTAAATTCGGTATTTCGCTCAAAGCAGTCTTAAGCGTTTTAAATGCTGTCTCCTGATTGTCTTTCCACAGCTCACTTATATCAGCGTTTCTCCCTGTTTTGCGTCTTAACAATTCTTTTAGAGGTTCTGTGATAGTGGCCATGTTAGGTATCCACTTACCCACATAATTCACAAGTCCCATGAAGCTTTGCAGTTCTGAAACTGTGCGGGGTGCTCTGAAGTCCTTAATAGTTGATATGTATTTGTCCAGTGGTCTTATCCCTTTCTGTGAAAGTTCGTGGCCTAAAAACTGGACCTTATGCACATTGTAGATACATTTCTCTTCTTTCAGGACAACGTCGTGTTCCTTGAGGACTTCTATCACCTTTTGTAGTCTATCATCATGTTCATTTTGGTCTTCGCCAAAAACTAAAATGTCATCAATGAAATTAACGACTCCCTCACATCCAATTAAAATGCGTTCGAGGGTCTTTTGGAATATCTCAGGGGCGCATGTAATCCCAAACATTAATCTTTTATAACGATATAATCCTTTTCCCGATATAAAAGTTGTAATATCCCGCGAATCAGGATGGAGTTCAAGCTGATGGAACGCATCTTTTATATCTAGTTTGCTGAAAACTTTAGCTTTCCTGATTTTTGGCAACAGCTGATCCATTGTTGGCAATGGGTGGTTTTCTCGTTTGATAGCCCTATTAGCGCGTCTCATGTCGACACATAGCCTTATGTCACCATTTTCTTTTATTATGGGAACTATCGGAGATATCCAGTCTGAGGGTCCATGGACCTTTTCAATGATGTCCTTATCAAGTAGCTCTGCAATTTTTTGTTCAACTTTTGCTTCCAGTGGAATTGGGATTCTTCTGTATGGCTGCGCTATGGGCTTTATCTTGTCATCAACAGGTATTTGTATTAAAATATCTTTGAGTTTAGGGAAAGGTTTGGCTTCAATCTGATTAACATCTATTCCAATTCTTAAAACTCCAAGTCCGATTGCTGTTTTCTTTCCTAATAAATTTCGTGTGCCTTTGTCCACTACGTAGAAAACTGCATCTTCTGTTCTTCCGGCAAGTTGAATATTAGAGCGAAAAGATCCCAAAAGTTGCAATGGTGTTTCCGAGCCATAAGCGAAAAACGTCTTTTTTGGTTCTTTCTCTTCATCAGTTACCCTTACTCCCATGCTTTTCATTTTATCCCATGTCTTGTCCGTGATAAGATTATGCTTACATCCTGAGTCTATCATCATATTTATTTTGGTTCCACCGACTAAGCAATGAACCATATCATCTCCGTTTATGTTAAATAAATAATCTACTTGACTGGTGTCTTCTTCCTCCTCTTCCTCTATGTTTCTTACTTCTTGTGCGTTTGAGGATTTCTTGAATTTTTTTGAAAACTTTTTCTGTCCATTATCTGTCTTAGTGTCTCCATTTTTCCTTTTCAAAATTTGACTTTTACATTTTAATTTAAAATGACCTATTTTTCCGCATTTAAGACATTTCTTTCCTCTCGCGGGACAATTTTCATTGTTTGAAAAGTGCCCCCAGCTCCCGCATCGGAAACATTCCTTTGTTTTAGTTGGTTCTTTAGACTTGTCTTCTATTTTGTTAACCCCTAGTGTTGTACTTCCTTCTTTGCCCTTAAACTCTCCTAACTGTCTTTGTATTGCTTCTAAGGCATTAGCTTCCGAAATAATATTGTCAATTGTCATGTTGTCTCCGGTTTTAAGTATTTTTTTCCGAAGATCTTCTGATGCGCATCTTTCTGTTATTTGATCAATTAAATGATCTTCTACGTTGTCAAACTGACATTTGGTGGCTTGTTGCCGAAGTCTCACTAAAAACTTTTCAAATTTCTCATTCGCTTCTTGCTTCATTTGTCTGAAAGGTATGTCGTTCGAATCTTTTGTTCTGTTTTGGTACAAAATAATTGTCCAGTTTTTGAATTGCAATCTGGAACACATCCTGGTCAGCAGAATCCTCCGAGGCGGCATCTGCCCCTGGTATATTAAAAAATATTTCTTGTAGCTCGGTTCCTCCCCAGTGCAGTAAACTTGCCCGTTTCTTCGCAGCAGTTTTGATCCCTGCAGCTTCCAAATATATAAATAAACTCCTCTTCCATCGCTCCCATCTCGTGGATACGGAGTTAGTATCTCCTTCACAGTCAAACTTTTCGAGTGACAGCGTCGTCATAGTGGCTCCCTGTTGACAAACAAACATAGACTGTAGCAGCAGACTAAACAGGCGTCATCTGTTTAATCCCCACTCAGTTACCATCACTTCGCTTCAAACTTCCAAAATACTTTTTTTTTTTTTTTTTTTTACCAGGTATTACAGTCATCATCTGCATACCTACTTCTTAGTCATAAGTCACCATCACTTCGCTTCAAACTTCCAAAATACTTTTTTTCCTTGGTATTACAGTCATCATCTGCATACCTACTTCTTAGTCATAAGTCACCATCACTTCTCTTCAAACTTCCAAAATACTTTTTTTTTTTTTTTTTTTTACTTGGTATTACAGTCATCATCTGCATACCTACTTCTTAGTCATAATAGCCATCACGCTCTACGACAATCTGCATCATTTACTATTACATAGGTAGGTATTTTATTTAACTTGTATTGAGCATTTGTGCATGTATGTTTTTTACATTGAAATAGAATAATTAAAATTGAATAAAAATCTGTGATAAAAAAAATGTAACTCTTTATTGACTGGACTATTCCTCCTTGACTGGACTAGTCCTCCTTGACAGGACAAGTCTTCCTTGACTTGTACTCCTTGAATGGACTAGTCCTCCTTGACTGGACTACCTAACCCGAGTCCATATTATTATAGAGAGGCGTTTGGCTTACTGAGGTACTTACAAATACTTGCACTACGTACTTATTGATTCATTCATGTCGTACGACACAAGCTAATATTAATATCATTAGTCGTCGAAACATACATGCACATTCATACCTAAAATTGCAGGTGTTTAATGCTGATTAATATTTATTTGAGCCGTCGAACCGTGCCCAAACAATTCATTAAAACGACCCAATTGTGAATGACATAAAGGTTCAAAACAGTTTCTCAAAACATCGCCCACCAAAATTTTACCTAATTATCGTATTTTAGGTTACTTGTTTTACGTATTATTCTAGTATATTTAGTATTCACTTGCTGTGGCGTTTCAAATGACCAAATAGGTACTTAAGTACCACTGTAATAAGCTAGTTTTAACCACGACGGCCGCTCGTTCCGAGCGGGGCGCCGCGCCGCCGCCGCGCCGGCGCGTATCGTATGTAGGTACCTACTCCCGCGCGAGTTCTTGGAGCCGTTCGGTAGGTAGTAGTTTACGCTAAATAGCGTTCGCTTCGCTTAATTTGTATAGTATTTTTGTAAATGGTTATATACACTACATTGATTAACTTGTATTTATTGATGATTTCCCCTGTTAACTTGATTACGGAACGCGTAAATTTACCTTCAACTTGTTTCACCATAGCAGTATAGATTGTAGGTATACATAAATTATTTCAGCTTAGCAATAAACCTCATCTGTATCCCCTTTTTTGAGAACAGAAGAAATGTTTTAATGTTTAGGTAGCCATTGCTTTCTAGGTTATAAATATGGCCGTGATTACTTACCGGTTTAACCCGTCGCCAAAATGTAGTATCCAGTTGATGGAGAATGTAACTGTTTACCTGTATCACTCGTCACAACGGTAACACTTTGTATTTAAACTATTTAATTAGATTTAGATATTATATCGGCTCCTTGCCACTACCGGTCACACACACACTTCCCAGCTTCGCCCGCTCATAGACACAGCGCGTCCGCCGCGTCTAGAGTCGTGCCGTGTGCGCAGGAGACGACAGATATATGCTTCTCTTTCTCGCATATACTACAGAATCAAAATACATAATTTTAATTAAAATTTAGTTTAGGGTTTAGAACATGTGCCTAACAAACTAGTACATCGTGTTAGTGTGGGTGATAAGCGTGACGTGAACAAATAATACCTACCTAGTTAATGTTGTTATTTAATGATAATTTATAACGCACTAGCTTTTGCCCGCGGCTTCGCTCGCGTTAAATGCTCCATACAAACTTCCACCCCCCCCCCCCCTTTAGGGAAGGGGGGGGGGGGTTAGAAAGAGACAAAAAGTAACCTATGTCACTCTCTATCCCTTCAACTATCTCCACTTAAAAAATCACGTCAATTCGTCGCCCCGTTTTGCCGTGAAAGACGGACAAAAAAACAAACACACACATAAACATTCCCATTTATAATATTAGCATGGAAGTATGGATTTAACGTCTGCAATTATTACATATTATGTTTTCTATATTATTATTATCTATTATTATGTTTTCTGAAGCTACGGTAGCCCAGTGGTTCAAGCATGCGGCTGTCAAGCGGCGGTCGTGGGTTCGAATCCCAGCTCGTACCAATGAGTTTTTCGGAACTTATATACGGAATATCATTTGATATTTACCGTTAGCTTTTCGGTGAAGGAAAACATCGTGAGGAAACCTGCATACATCCGCGAATAAATTCAAAGTTGTATGTGAAGTCCCCAACCCGCTCTGGGCCAGCGTGGGGACTACTGCCCAATCCCTCTCATCTATGAGAGGAGGCCTGTGCCCAGCAGTGGGACGTATATAGGCTGATGATGATGATGATGTTTTCTAAATTATATTTTCATTTTCAAAGCAAATAAGTTTAATGAGTTTACTTCAAGCTTATGAGCGACAATGTGGTACCCTAGTCGGTAAACTTTGGCCGTGTTTTTTTCCGACTTTTAGTTGAAAAGTTTAACTTTTTATCAATACACCGTATTATTTTAAGTGTGTAGAAGCTATTTTTAATCAAAACAAATTTTCGCTATTTTCGAGTTGATTGACAAAATCAGTGATATCTCGGAATCCATAAGCGACAAAGTGGTACCCTAACCCTGATAACGTCACATTTACAAAACTGCGCGCAGAGCTTGCGTAGAGAGCGGGATGGTTAATTGTAAACTCACGCGTGTTAGAGCGGGACATTTGCGTTGGGGATACCTCCCCTTAACACCTGATATTTTTGCATGTAAATTAAGTCTATCTTGTAATCCATTCGTCTGCGTACGTAACCGGAGCTTCGTAACCAGTTGCGGATCGCATAATTTTTCGGCAGTTTACGCATGCAGTTGCAGTCGATATCTATCTATCTATTTCATTCTTTTACGAAACCTATTTTTAAAGTGAATAGAGATATGTAATTGAACTGTCACTTAAAATGAGTAAACAGTGATTTTGCTAAAATAACTTCTCATATTGCTCTTTAAAAAAAATAGGTAGTATTTATAGTATAAATACTACCTATTTTTTTTAAAGAGCAATATGAGCAGCATAATATATGGATATATTTTATACCCATAGGCAATAGGCATCAAATTACGTTTGGATATGAGGATATAACGAAATATTTGGCGTATAGGTATTTAAAAAAAACATTAGGGTGACACCACCAATTATGGACACTTTAAGAACAAGCACCAATAATGG